>CAOLHI010001803.1:0-332265 GCA_948474755.1 Ctenosaura bakeri | reverse complement strand
GCAGGGCTGACCTTGCTTAGCTTCTAAGATCATGTGGGGTCCGCTGCCTTTGGGGTTTTGCTTCGGAGCTTAAAATTAAGAGCGCTTTCCGTTTTGCCACCAGAGAACCCATCAGCATAGGTTAAACAAATGGTCTAACCATGTTAGTTAAAGAGTCCTCAGCAAAGCCCGGCTGCTCTTGCTCCTTGACTGTAATACATTTGCAGTGGCAAATTCGTGGCAATGAATTATTTATGGCTCCAAATGTGAATGTTTCGAATGCTGAATGATACAATCGATGGAAGCTGCGTTAGCCCTTTTCCACCCTGCCGTCCTTTGAAATACGCTTTCCTTAAGCAACAGCACGATGCATGCTGACCTGAAAGTAAGCTCACTGAAGTTACTTTGGAGTAAACATGCGTGGGATTTTTTTTACTGTTGTTTACCTTTACTCTGTGTGTCTGGCTTTCATCTGTCCTTTTAGCACAGAAACAATGGTGCTGAAAGTGACATGCAGTGTCTTAAAAACCCTGGAACTCAAATGCTAGGTACAGTTGGCCCTCCTCATTTATAGGTTTAACTTTCACAGATTTATGTGTGAGTTTAACCAGTCCCTGCCCCCACGAGTGCTTCTATTCTGGGGGAACTTTCTTTCTTGGAAACTCTGATCAGACAGCACAGTCTTTTTAAAACCCACCCCTGGTCCTCCTCTTCCTCCTCCACCAGCTGCAACCCTGGCCAGCTAAGGACAGCTCACAGTCCAATTTCTCAGCACCACCAACCCTCCCCTGATGCCCCCCACCAGACCCAAGAAAGGAGATGGGTGAGACAGAGGAAGTATTGGGCCGCCATGCCGATCCCCTTGCTCTTCCTCTCCTTTCTGTGGTTGTAAATTGACAGGCAATTTGAAGGCACAGATATTATGGGAGCTACCCAAGGTACTGAACGCTCTTCCCAAAATTGGTTCAGCACTGTGGAAAACTCCTGTAAACTGTGGATAAGTCTTGGCCCAGTATCTTATCAGCTATCTATCTATCTATCTATCTATCTATCTATCTATCTATCTATCTATCTATCTATCTATCTGTCTATCTGTCTATCTGTTTATGATATTTAACGCCTTTGCTGATGAAGCCAGTGAAGCTTCAAAACCTTGCATAATGTATTTTAGGCTTTGGAGCTGGCCCCTCAAAAGGTATTGCTGCTTGTGGATTTTGGATCCTGCACCAGTATGGGTGGCTCACTATGGTCCCTTTCACACAACTCAAGCCATTTCCGTACTAGACTGTTATAGCACTATGATTCCACTTGCAACATCCTATGGAATCCTGGGGTTTGCAGTTTCGGGAGGGGCCGGCCAGCAAACCCCAGGATTCCATAGGATGTTGAAAGTGGAATCATAGCGCTATAACAGTCTAGTACGGAAATGAACTCAGAAATAAGGCCATTTCTGCCCTGTTCTAGTGCTATTATTCCACTTTCAACATCCTGCAGAATTCTGGGGCTTGTAGTTTACTGAGGCCAAAGAGCTCTCTGGCTGAGAAGTCTAAATGCCCTCCCTAAACTGCAAACCCCAGCATTCCATTGGATATTGAATGTGAAATAATAGCATTATAACAGTGTAGGGCGGAAAGGGACTAACTTTGATTCTGCTTTAACTGCTGTGGCTATTTCTAAAGGAATCTGGATGTTTGTGGCTTGGGAGAGGGGCTAGGACTGTTTGGCAGAGAATTCTAAATGCCTTTGTCCTAAACTATAAATCCCAAGATTCCATAGGAAGGAACCATGGCAGTTAAAAGTTAAACCCATTAAAGTGGTGCTATAATTGTATAATGCGAAAGAGGTGTTTTGGATGCTTAGTTCTTGATACCATTCAGCCTTTTCTTGGTGTGCTACCCTCCATGTATTTTGAGCTACAGCTCCCATCATCTCTCACCCTTTGCCATGCTGGCTGTGGCCAATGGAGATGGTAGCTCCAAACTTCTTAGGAGCCTTTGGGGAAATAGCTTTGCCTCTACTTATCTCATCTTCTGTTGTCTCCCCACTTGCTGGACTGTATGTTATTGGGAAGAAAGGATCTTGACTCTGGAATTTAGAGCTCTTTGCTTCCGTATGGTACATTGCTTTGTAAAGCACCATGACCATAAGGGTGGCATATCGATAATAAAAACAATGAAGATTAATTATTGACAATGACATGGTAAGCAGCCTGGAGGCCCCCATGAAATTCAGAATTTGCACCTGATACCCATTGCATTTGTAGTATGTGCTGTGGCTCATTCTGCCACATGCGCACGAGGCAAATGGCTCTCTCGGTGTGGCTGCTGCATTGCCATGTACATTAAAGGTGCAATAAATCATATCAAGGAAGTTTCAGGCCATTTCCGCACTAGACTGTTAGAGTGCTATTATTTCACTTTCAACATCCCATGGAATCCTGGGGTTTGCAGTTTAAACTACAAACCCCAGGATTCCATGGGATGTTGAAAGTGGAATAATAGCACTCTAACAGTCTAGGGTGGAAATGGCCCCAGTAATATTTCTCTGGAACAATGGCCCAAAAAAGGGTAAGAGGAAGGAAATAAAGGAGTATAGACTACAAAATGGATAGATTTATGTAGAGTTAAAATTTTTCCTTTCCCTTACATTGACGATTTGATGAATTACCCCATCCTTGCATATGATCAATAGTGTAATTTGCTCTTTTATTAGTCTTTTTTTGGTTTTGGTTAATCTAATCAAATCTCATGTATAACAGTACAAGAGAAAAGTAAAAACTGAGTAAATAGGATGTATTTTTATAACGTTACGGATTGTAGATTTTAACGGAAGATACTTTATTACCATTTTGTTTTGTTTTTTTGTGTTTCTCCTCTTCCACGATATCTTTTTCCTCCTGTAAATGTTCACGCTTGTTTTTGTTTTATGAAAAAAAAGGGGAAAAAAGAAGGAGGAAAAAAAAGGCACACTGTAGCCAGTGCTCCTTGGTCATAAAGCCATGCTTCAGCTCATCCGCTGGGGTCTTTGTTTGAAAATCAGCTTTTTTTGTTCCTGCAGAAAAACCACACCATGCTCAAGCTCTGAGTGAAAATCTGTTGTTTCCGTCTCATCTTTATTGTCTTTGGAGGCCCTGGTGCAGGCTGTATTATTCACTCACCCAGAAATAGATTTTGTTCCGAGAGTATTTTTTCTTCTTCAGGGGAAGCAGATGGCTTCAGGTAACAGAAAGTCCCAATTCCTTCATGACATATTTTTTCAGCAGATAGACCTCCACTTGGAGACAGAGGAAAATGGATCTTTTAGCCCTCTCCAGGCTCGTGCCCTCTATATGCCTTAGACTACAATTCTCACAGACACGACCCAGCCAGACATCTAGAGGGCATCAAACTAGGGGCTGTGTGGGGAGGAAATTCTGCTTCTCTTTATCTTCATCAGCATTATCATGAGAGCAGAGGGCTGCCTGAAAAAGACAATACTGCTTGGTTAAGTGGAAGGCAGAAGGAAAAGCAGGAGACTGCATTAGAATCATAGAACAGATTCACAGAATTGTAGAGCTGGAAGAGACCCCAAGGGCCATCCAACCCAACCCCATTCTGCCATGCAGGAAGACACCATCAAAGTAGTTCCTGTTGGAAAAGGTTGGCTGTGACCTTTGGTGCAATAAAATACTTATGATGTTCATGTGAAAAGCATCTGGAGGATGTGCATGTCATGAGGTCATCCCCTTGGGACAAAAAGCTGAGCCACAGTGTAATGTAACCAGAACAAGGGGTTGCATCAGCCATGGGACATGAAATCCTGGCTGGGGTTACATCAGCTAGTTTCTGGGTATATAAGGAGATGGGATCTGGCCAACATCTCTCTCGGTCTGCCTGATTGTTGGCTGGAGGCTTTGCCAGAGCATATCTCCACTTGATGTGTTGATGATGAAATGCTGAATCTCTATGGGAGGATCTGCGAATCCTGTACAGATGTATATATTGGAACAGAAAATTAAAAGCCTCCAGGTATCCTTGGAAGACAACACTGTGTGATAGTGTTCCTTAGTGGGTGAGTTTTGGGGTCAGATCAGTGCGCCATATCATACTCTGCTGCACATGCTTTTGTTGCTGTGTTTATCAAATCTACTGTATGTGTTTTGTTTTACACTTCACTCTGAGCCACGTTTGGTCAGAGCTCAGTGGAATGAGGGAAGATTTATCACGAGTTGCATAAACCCTACCATCCACCATCCCTCCACAGTTCCTACACATGGCCATCCAGCCTCTGCTTAAAAACCTCCAAAGAAGGAGACTCCACCATACTCTGAGGCAGCATATTCCGCTGTGAAACTGTTCTTACCATCAGCAAGTTCTTCCTAATGTTTAGATAGGATCTCTTTTCCTGTAGTCTGAAGCCATTGTTCCATGTCCTAGTCTCTGGAGCAGCAGAAAACAGACTTGCTCCATCCTCCATATGACATCCCTTCAAATATTTAAACATAGCTATTACGTCCTCTCTTGACCTTCTTTTCTCCTAGTCTCTGGAGAAGCAGCAAACAATCTAAGGTTTTTAACCATAGCCTGGATGGCTATTTGTTGGGAGTGCTTTGATTGTGCTTGCATGGCAGGGTGTGATTGGACTAGATGGTCCTAAAACTCTAAGATTCTGTGATGCTATGAATTCAGTAGGAGCTACCTGTGCTAGTAGCTAAACGTGTAAAGTTATGTGGCACAGACTTCAGTATAGAATCCTGGCCAGAATTCCACCACTTGTGCATTACTGGATGCAAGAAAAATATAGGTAGAAATATTTTTCTATCTTTTTTTTTCTTACAGCACTAAGAGAAAGTCTTCTTTCTTTTCTTTCTCTTTCTGCAAACCTCCTCTAGCTCCATCTTCTGTTCTCCATCTCTTTAAACACACCAAAAATCAATGATGACTTTTACCTTTCACAGTCCTCCTGTGTGGTTTTTATTTAGTGGCACGGCAGAGGTCAGTTTGCAACAGAGCCTGGGGATTAGTAGTACAGCAGTGCTTCTCACTGAGTTTGAGGAATACTATCAAACATGAGTGTCACCATCAAAACGCTTCTTCTTGCAGCCGCGTTAAAATTCCCTCTGGTCTGTCTTCTTGCTCTGAGATAATATCAAGCACAAAACCTTCTTTTGTGTGTGTTTTACTTTTTACTTTTTTAAAACAAAGATGAGCCACAAACCCAAAAATTAAAAAAAGATGAAAATTAATTTTTGAAAGAGATAGCCTATGTAAAAGCATCTCTTTTCTCAGTTGTTCTCAGTTGGATATAAAATTGGGAAGAATGGTAAATTTACAGTGGGCCATATCCAGCCAGCCAAGAAGCCCCCATCTCCAGAAAGACTGACAATCCTATGCTCCATTTCGGCCACCATCAATTTTAATTGATTGAGTGACTGATTATTTTCTGTCCCACCTTTCTCCCAGTATGGGACCCATATTTACAGTGGTCCTATTGAGCAAAGGAGCTCCACTTTTCATAGAATCATAGAATCATGGAAGAGACCCCAGGGGCCATCCAGTCCAACCCCCTGCCATGCAGGAGCACCCATTAAAGCATTCCCAACAGATGGTCATCCAGCCTCTGCTTAAAACCCCCCCAAAAAGGAGATTCCACCACACTCCCAGGCAGCAGCTCTGACCATCAGGAAGTTCTTCCTGAGGTTCAGGTGGAATCTCTTTTCCTGTAGTTTGATTCCATTGCTCCTCGTCCTAGTTTCTGAAGCAGTGGAAAACAAGCCCACTCCTTCTTCAATATGAAATCCTTTCAGATATTTAAACATGGCTATCAAGTCCCCTCTTAACCTTCTCTTCTGCAGATTAAACATCCCCAGCTCCCTAAGCTGCTTCTCATAGGGCTTCATGGCTTCCAGACCCTTCACCATTTTGGTCGCCCTCCTCTGGACATGCTCCAGAGAGGTTTCCGGTACCTCACTTTGGAGAAAAAGTTGGAAAAATTAATTTGGAAAACTATATTTTTTTCAGACCACAATTTCCTGAAGAGTTACTTTTTTTACTTTTTTCTTCACTGCTGAAGCCCAAAAAATAGTAACTTTTTTCAAGCCAGTGGCAATAAGGCAAGAATGAAATCTATTCAGACTTTTATTTTGAACTTACAAAGAGATAAGTCCCATTTGGAATTCCAGCCAGGTTGTTGTTGTCGTGATCCTCCTCCTCCTCCTCCTCCTCCTCCTCCTCCTCCTCCTCCTCCTCCTCACTTATTTCTTCTCTCCCTTGCCCTATAAATCAAGGTAGGGTGCAACAATAGATTAAAATACAACAATAGATTGGACATATAACACCAGTTTAAAAAATTATGGGTCTGTTGGAGGAGACTGGCTGTTACAGCTGTTTTGAATATAGGCAGTGTGTTCAGCTGTCAGATCTCATCCAGCAGGTCATTCCACAATCTGGGGGCAGCCAAAAAATATCTTCTAGGTAACTGTGGTCCTCCTAGGCCACTTCTGCACTAGTCTGTTATAGCGCGATGATTCCACTTTCAGCCTCCTATGGAATCCTGGGGTTTGCAGTTTCGGGAGGGGCCGGCAGCCCCTCTCGAAACTACAAACCCCAGGATTCCATAGGATGTTGAAAGTGGAATCATCGTGCTATAACAGACTAGTGCAGAAGTGGCCCTAGTTTTTACTATATGCAATACATGTTACCCAGAGGACCTGACTGTAGAATCATGGAATTTTAGAGCTGGAGGTGACCCCAAGGGTCAGCCAGCTGTATTCTGCTTGCTGGGGGTCCCTTAGGGGGATTCCCAACGCCTGTCAAAATTATCACTTGTGGGGAAAATTAGCTATGAACACTGCTGTAGCAATGCAAAGAGGGCAGGGTAATTAAGGATCTTCTACCCAATGTTTACGGGGTCAGGCTCAGTCAGAAATCACACGAAAAGGTCCAATGAATGACTTCATTGAATAGTAATAGTTCGCACTCACGCACACACGCACACATGCATCCAGGGGCTAATAGAAATAAAGAGTGGAAATAAGATAGAGGGATTGTTGAGGGATTTGCAGCTTGGGTGATACTGCACCTCTTCCTGAAGTCCTTGGTCCGGGAAGCAGCGATCGAACAGCAGCTCAGCGAAGAGAGGGAGGACCGGTCAGTTGGTATGACCGTGAGGCATCATACTCCTTCTCCTTGCCTCGCCTTTCTCTTCTGCCTAGCCCAAAAACAGGGACTATTTGTAGGAAAAATTTACTTTGAAGGCAAATCCTTTCCTGGGGAAAACAAACAGGGACAGAAAAGAAAAACAACTCCACAGCTGGCTATCATCGTGCTATAACAAGCTAGTGCGGAAAAGGCCACACAGAAGAAGAAGATCCCAAAGGTAACTGGGACCCAAATCACATAAGGTTTTAGAGGCTGCAAAGAATGCTTCAGCACCTTGGGTCCAGCACCAATAGGAGAGCTCCTTAAAACCTAGAATGGATCTGCCGCCCCACTGACTTGGAAGCTAGCAACCATTGTTCAATCTTGCTGTATAGGAAAATTCCACCCTGGATCTAATTTAATTTACCATTCATTCTGCTAGCATGGGCTGAATCAACGGTGGGCCTTGCATATCACTTGAGAATAATTAAGCATTTCTATAGGATAGTCTGAATCAATGCTGGGCCTTGCATATTACTTGAGAATAATTAAGCGTTTCTATAGGATTGTTGGTGCCAACATTTCATGCCCTTTCCAGGGAGGTTGGCGGGGGGGGGAGTGGGGAGGGAGAGGGAAAGGGCAAAGAAAAGGGATCAAAACATGACTCTTTACATTTTCCAAAGAATATAAATAATTACTCAAACTCTGTAGGGTACACCAAGAACTGCAGCTTTCATTAATATGAAAGATCCCCCCCTTCTCTCCCTTAAATCCCAAATGTTATGTTAATTCAAACCCAAAGCATAGATTTTAATTGCAGGCAAGTCAAGATGTGCTCCCCAAAGCAGCTTTTTAACTGCATGCAGACTTTTTTTTTTCCTCCTCTTAATTACACGGTGTAGCTGTGCTGATTTAAGATGTTCCCTGTGTTTGCATATTAAGCGACTGAAAAGGGGACAGTGTTCAATTTGAGGCAGGCCAGAGTTAAATGATATGCAGGTTTGCTCACTGGTACTTAAGGCAGCTGTGTGTGTGTCCTTCCTCACTCCTCCCCAAATGATGGAGACTGGATGCTGAAAGTATTAGGCTAGGGCATGGTCGGCAACCACAGCAGGTCTGAGAGCCACTTAAATGCCCTGAGACTGTCCAGGGGCTACATGGCATATTGAAAACGCCAGAAGTCCACTTTTGGTTCTCAAAGATAGATATATTTAGGTATGAAACCGTACAGAGAGGCTTTGCAACTCAGGTTGCCAGATTTCCAGGTTTGGCCCTGAGTCCCTAGCTTTTAGGAGGGTGCAAATTTTCCAGTCTTAGCGGGTTCATTTCCAGGCAAGAGGAAAAGACTTTGTGCAGATCTCCAGCTCATATGGTAGGACAGCAGATTGCTACAAATTTCCAAGGCTCAATTGATTTGTGGCTGCAACTTACAAAGACTTTCTGGGGCCAGAGAGGTCTATGTAGTTACAGTTCACCTCTGCATTCACGGGTTTGACCTTTTATGGATTTGATTATTTGCAAATTTTTGCAACCCTTGCTCTCTCACTTCAAGTGCTTCTTTTCCAGGGGAACCTTCCCTCTTGGCGGCTCCAATCAGACCATGCAGTCTAAAAAACCTGCCTCTGCTTCTGTTTGGACCACTTTTCAGCTCGGGTAGGTGAAATCGCATGTACCGGTCATGTGGACATAAAGTACCTACTGTATAGGACATCGGCTCTCAGCCCACAATAACTTTTTACTGCCCGGGTGTGGGTGTTTTTGTGTGATGTTTTTGTGGTGACCTTGCATCACACTTTTATTTATTTATTTATTTGAGCCCTTCTATTCTGCCTTTTTGCCCCAGACCTCAAGGGAAACATACAATATGAAGAACTTAAAACATTTCCAGAGTACAAACATAAATAATTTGAAGAAGTTAAGAATACTTTAAGCATAGTGACAGCTAAAACCACTTTGAAAGCAATGGCCAGAATCCTGTTGAGATGTTGTGCTCTCAAAAGTGGACTGACGTCTAAAAGAGATATAATTGCAAAGCTGCGCAAGGTCTATATTCAGTAGAGCGCTGTTATAGAACTATATAGCAGAGACGGCAAAGGGACTGATGTGCTAAGTGATCAAAGTAAATCGGGACCCAATGGCTTCAGTCCCCAATGCAAATTGGATCCACTCCAATTTGCATTGGGGACTCTTGCATGCACTGCTTGTGTGCATTGGGCACTCTTGCTAGTCTCCCATTGTGCATCTCTGTAATTCAGACAATGGAGAGCTGAGCTAGTCGAAGGCCATGCAGCAGACAAACTGAGACAGCTTAGCAGTTCAGTGGAGCTTGCCTGTTCAGGGTGGAACAGGAGTGTAGTCAAGAGTCGGTCCAAGAGTTCAAGAATCCAGCAGGCAGCAAGTTCAGATAGTTCAGAGGTCAGAGAATTCAGGCAGACAGTGAGCAGGGAATCCATTGTACACAAAGGCAGGGACCTGCAAATACACGGTTTGTTTCTGGTATTGGGCCACCACCCTCTGCCTTCCTTAAAAAGGCTGGAGCCAGCCGGCTTTCATCCCAGCCAGACTAGCTTCTGCTGTGCTTGTATCTGCTTGTCTTTCTTGGAGGCCACCTGGAGAAGCTGACTTCTGGCCCATGACAGTAACTAGCTTTCTTAGTACCTCTACTACTTAGGCCATTTCTGCATGCGGCGAGGGAATTGCTCCCTGCCACTACTCACCGCATCTTCTTTGGGTCCAGTCTGGTTTACGGCAAGGAGGAGCAGTGTGTGATCGCAGATCTGCACTGCTCCGGCATCCAAAATGGTGACTTCCAGTTGGTCGTGGGTCCCGACCAACCACTGAAGCTCGCCAGCCTAAAACCTGCCCTCCGCAGATCACAAGCTCGCATTGGTGTGAGCTTGCGAATCTGCATTGGAGAGTGGGCTCACAATGGCGTGTGCTGGCATTTTGAAAAACCTGAAAAACCAGGTTTTTCAAAAACACGCTGGAGGACCACTTGGGGTCGCTCCCAAGTGGACTGAGGTGCGGATCTACACTAAGTAGTCTGGACCCAGTCCACTCCAAGGTGCAGACGTCCTCCGTGGAGGACACAGTGCACCGTTTTTTTTAACCCGTGAGGAAAGTCTCCTTGTTAAGTACATGCAAATTTACATTGAGTGAAAGGTCATACAGGATTCCGGCCAACAGTTATCACCATTGTAAAAGCTGCCACAATTTAAAAAAAAAATGTATGTATATACTTTAGAATGAATTAGTCTCTTAAGGTTTTTATACAAAGCCATGGTTTAGCTGGGTGCCACAAAGAAATTGGCCTTGGCATCACCCAGATCTCCAAGGGGAGGGCATTCCACAATTGGGGTGCCACAGCTGAGAAGACCCTTCTCATGTCCTCCCACTTCATATTCTCCCCACTAGTGGAATGCAGAGGAGAGACCCTCCCGCAGAGCTCAATTCTTGTTGTTGTGTGCCTTCAAATTGTTTCCAATTTATGGTGATCCTAAAGTTAATCTATCTCAGGATTTTCTCAGCAAGACATTTTTCAGAGAGAGTTTGCCAGGAACACCCAGTACACCCTGGCACACCAATGAGTCTGATCAGTGACCAGGGCAGGAGCTGTGCCCAGGAGCCAGCCAGCTGCTATTCCTCACCCAGCACAGAAGTATTGCGCAAGCAGGAAGGGAATATCTCTTTGTGCAACATCCAAGAAAGTATTTTCACTGCCAGCACATGCTACAAACAAAGCCTGTCAAAGTTCTACTTACTGTGTGTCACTCTTCAAGACCTCTAGAGTACTTCTTGGAAGGAAGAGGAGTTACTTTAAAAAAACAAACAAACTACAGTACCCAGAATTCTTCAGCCAGCGTGACCACTGACTGGAGGATTCTGAGAGTTACAGTGTGGTTGCGTGCCTTCAGATCATTTCCAACCTATGGTAACCCTAAGGCAAACCTCTCTCAGGAGGTTGTTCAGAGGGTGTTTGCCTTTACTTTCCTCTGAGGCTGAGAGAGTGTGACTTGCCCAAAGACACCTGGTGCATTTCAATGTCTGAGTGGGGATTCAAACCTTGGTCTCCCACCATCCTAACTGGACAATCAAACCAATAAACCACATTGACTGTCAAGTCTCCAGCAAGTACATATACGGAGAGGCATTCTCTTAAGTATCCAGGTCTCAAGATGTTTAGGGTTTTAAAATGTGTCAGGTTGCTCCACGGGGACATGAGCATGCAGAGGCTCACACATGTGTTCTAGAAGGAGGCTGAGCATTAAAGCATCACCTTGGGGAAATGCATTGTCTTCCTGTGACTCCAGCTGAGGCAGCTGTGACAGTTCCTGGATGCTAGGAATCAGCAACATCTTTTCACATTGCAATGACAACTCAGGAATGGTTTGCGGCAGGTTGTTGGGTGGCAGTGGGAAACTATGGCTATTTCCGCACTAGACCATTATAGTGCTATTATTCTACTTTCAACGTCCTATGGAATCCTGGGGTTTGCAGTTTAGAGAGGGGACTCAAAGGCCCCTCCCTAAACTGCAAACCCCAGGATTCCACAGGATGTGGAAAGTGAAATAATAGCACTGTAACAGTCTAGTGCAGAAATGGCCTATGCCGTGAGATTTCCCCTATTAGCCGTAAGACATTTTAGACCAGCAACTGGATGGAGAAGATCATTTAATTTCATCACACACGCGCACACACAAATACAAACTGATCCTTTCTCAGCGCATTTGGGACATTATTTGGAGCATAGTCGCCTTATCAGGCGTGGTAAATGTTCTCTATCACAGCCTTCTCTTTATCGAAATTTATTCCAGAATATACGCACATGTCAGAGGATTTTTTTTTTAACAACACTGTCTCTTTGCTTAGTCTGGTGCTCACGTATCACCACCTTGGGCAACGGAGGCTGCCCTGGGGCGTTCATTTTTTAACCTTGCCGAAGGCAGAAAAGCACTGAATCTGGAGAGGAGAAAGTTTGGGGTGTGTGTGGGTTGTGTGTTTTTAAAATACCAGTCTGGTGGCTCAGTCTGCTTTTTTCCTGAAGCAAAGGCTGGATTTCATGCTTTTCCTTGGCATGTTGATTTCCAGGCATGAATATCAAAAGCCTGAGAAATGCAAATATAAATACAGAGGGGTTTTTAAAGAGTTTTTTTTAAAGTCTATATTATAGACTCAATACAATCTTCCCTCCACATTTGTGGGTTTGACCTTTGCAAATTTGAGTATTCATGCGGTACATGTGTCCCTTCCACCTCCCACATCCTCTTGCCTTTTGCCTGGGCTCAGAGAAGGAAGGCTTGCACTCCAGGGCAAAAGGCAAGGGCATGGTGGGAGGAGGCATCCCATCTTATATGACCAAGGGGGAAGACATTATGTGATCGGGCAAGAAGAAAAAGCTGATGGAAACCATACACTGAAGAGCTATATTAAAGACACTAGCGTATATACCTGGTGTTGCCCTGGATTTTATTTTCTCGTAGGTAATGCTTGTTAGAAAGATTTGAGATTCTGTGTCTCTAATTCCCCAAACTGTCTTGTCCAGTGCCTGTAACTGTTCCCCATATTCCCCAATCCAATCTGTATTCAGAGTTATTAATGTAGAGAGGCTGGGTTCTGAGGGAATACACTGCCCTCCTCCTTGCTGCTAGGCCTCATCTCCATAGCAACTGGCCTATTCAAGACAGGCACATGTGACTGAGGCCTAAGAGCTCTCTTGCTGAGAATTCTAAAGACCCCTCCCCAAGCTGCAAACCCCAAGATTCCATAGAATCTTTTCAGGTGGCCAATCGTATGAGGTCTTTGGCAGACACAGCCAATCATATGAGGCCTTTGCCTGCAGCCAATCATATAAGATCTTCACCTGACACAGACAAACAAACTTTGACTTTTACATATTAGATGAAATGATGGCAGATTCCTTCAAGGAAGAACCATTTCAAGATGAACTCACAGTTTTAAAAGGTGAAATGGAAATGGCTGTCAAAGCACTTGGGAGAAATAAATCACTAAGGCCATTTCCGCACTAGCCTGTTATAGCGGGATGATTCCACTTTCAACATCCTCTGGAATCCTGGGGTTTGTAGTTTTGGGAGGGGCCAGCCGGCCCCTCCCAAAACTGCAAACCCCAGGATTCCAGAGGATGTTGAAAGTGGAATCATCCAATTATAACAGGCTAGTGCGGAAATGGCCTAAGAACAGAATGCTTACCAATAGAGCTGTTTCAAGCTGTAGAGACAAAATCTACTCATATTCTAAGAAAAATCTGCCAACAGATATGGAAAATGAATCAATGGCCCCCACACTGAAAACATTCAATATATATTCCAGTCTTCAAGAACAGGGATACCAGGGATTGTAGTAACTATTGGACTGTTGCACCGATGTCCCATGCAAGCAAAGTGATTTTAGAACAAAGGCTTTTAACAGTACAGAGCAAGAAATGCTAGATGTCCATGTTGCTTTTGGAAAAGGAAGAGACACTAGGGATCATGTTGGATGCATATGCTGGATAATGGAATGCACCGAACAATTTCAGAAGAAAATCAACCTGTCCTTTATAGATTACAGCAAAGCATTTGACTATGTAGACCATGAGAAATTATAGGCTATTTCTGCACTACATTCTTATAGCATGATTATTCCACTTTCAACATCCTATGGAATCCTGGGGTTTGCAGTTTTGGGAGGGGCTGGCCGGCCCTCCGAAACTCCAAACTCCAGGATTCCATAGGATGTTTAAAATGGAATAATCACGCTATAAGAATGTAGTGCGGAAACGGCCATAGTCTGTTCTAAAGAAATGGGAGTGCCACACCATGTGTGTAACCTATACTCTGGACAAAAGGCAGTCAAGACACAATATAGAGAAACAAAACAGTTTCCGATTGGCAAGGTTGTCTGATAAAGCTGCATTATATCACTCCATCCAATTAATTTATTTGCAGAACATATACGGAAAGCAGGATTAGAATCTGAGGAAGCAAGCATGAAAATTGGGAGAAGGAACATTGAAAATTAAAGATATGCAGATTACACCATATTACTTGTAGAAAATAGCAGAGGCTTGCAATGACTATTGAAGAAAGTCAAGGAAGAAAGTACAAAGGCAGAGCTATAGCTGAACATAAAGAAAACAAAAATAATGACCTCAGATGATTTGCAGATTTGCAGATGACACCAAATTGGGAGGGGCTGCTAATACGCCAGAGGACAGGATCAAAATTCAAAATGACCTGGATAGATTGGAGAGCTGGGCCAGGGCGAACAAAATGAAATTCAACAGAGAGAAATGTAAGGTCCTACACTTAGGTAGAAAAAATGGAATCCACAAATATAGGATGGGGGACACGTGGCTGGATAGCAGTACGTGTGAAAGGGATCTAGGAGTCTTCATAGACCACAAGCTGAACATGAGTCAGCAGTGTGATGCAGCAGCCAAGAAAGCCAATGCAATTCTCAGCTGCATCAGTAGGAGTATGGTGTCTAGATCGAGGGAGGTACTGGTACCCCTCTACTCTGCTTTGGTTAGACCCCATCTTGAATCCTGTGTCCAGTTCTGGGCACCCCAATTCAAGAAGGACATGGTCAAGCTGGAGCAAGTCCAGAGGAGGGCGACCAAAATGGTGAGAGGCCTGGAAGCCATGAAGCCCTATGAGGATAGACTTAGATTGCTGGGTATGTTTAGTCTGCAGAAGGGAAGGTTAAGAGGGGACATGAGAGCCATGTTTAAATATTTGAAGGGATGCCACTAGAGGAAGGAGAGGGCTTGTTTTCTGCTGCTCCAGAGACCAGGACAAGGAGCAATGGATTCAAGCTGCAGGAAAGGAGATTCCACCTGAACCTCAGGAAGAACTTCCTGACAGTCAGGGCTGTCCGGCAATGGAATCTGCTGCCTCAGAGTGTAGTGGAGTCTCCTTCCTTGGAGGTTTTTAAGCAGAGGCTGAATGGCCATCTGTCGGGACTGCCTTGAGGGTGTTCCTGCATGGCAGGGGGTTGGACTGGATGGCCTGTGTGGTCTCTTCCAACTCTACATTTCTATGATTCTATGATTTACATCACTTTAAAACAGATGATGAAGAGTCTAAAATAGTTAAAAGGTTTTCCATACCTTGTCTCAGTCGTAATCAGAATGGAAACTGTGATCAAGAAATCAGAAGACCAAGGCCATTTCTACACTACATTGTTACAGTGCTGTTTTTATTCCACTTTCAACATCCCATGGAATCCTGGGGTTTGCAGTTTAGAGAGGGGCCTTTAGAATTCTCAGCCAAAGAGCTCTTGGGCCTCAGTGAACTACAAACCCCAGAATTCCACAGGATGTTGAAAATAGAATAATAGCACTATAATAGTGTAGGGTGGAAATGGTCTAAGATTTGGAAGGACACCCAAAAAGGAACTAAATAACATCCTCAAATATAAATAGACATCATTAAATTCCCAAAGTTGGAATCATCCAAGCCAAGGTATATCCAATTTCTATGTACAGTTATGAAGTTGGACGGTGAAGGAAGTTGACAGGAGGAGGATCAACTCATTTGAAATGTGGTGTTGGAGGAGAGTTCTGTGTACATGATGGACAGCTAGGAAGATCAATGAATGGGTCCTAGAGCAAGTCAAACCTGAACTCTTTCTAGAAGTGAAGGTGACTCAAGCAAGGCTGTTGTACTTTGGACATATCATGATATGGCATGACTTGTTGGAGAAGATCACGCTTGATAAAATGGGAGGCAGAAGGAAAAGAGGAAGACCGTGCTGCAGGAAGACTGATTCCATCAAGGAAGCTACAACTACCTAGAGTTTGCAAGATTTGAGTAGGGCAGTTGATGACTGGGGTTTTTGACCCATCCATAGGGTTAGCATAGGTCAAAGTCAGCTTTATGGAAATTACAACCAAGTAATGGGAATTCCATTCTCAACTATATTTGTTGTCATGGGTTTCTCCTCCTGGTTGGGACTCTGTCCTGGGATGGTGTTATCACAGTTATGATATGTCTGGAGAGAGCACTAGATATCCTTTTGATATCAAATAATTTGGCCTTTGCTTGACCTTTCTCTGCCACCCTACTCCACGTGTTTGCAGAGGTCCACCAGACCAGCACGTATTGGGCGCGGCCGTTAATGGTTGTACATTCCAAACCCCATTCAGGCAGGCAACTTAAGCCTCTCCGTTGCTTTAGGGAAAAACCTCCCTGCAAACCGGCTCTGCTCGGCGCATAGACACACAAAGCCGCACGGCCAAGAGCCAAGCCATTTCTTTATGTCAAGCTATTAACGAACTGGCCACGCCATTGTTTCAAGAGCTAAACCCATCATGCAAAACTTGACCTTTTCCAACTCCTTTGTCCAGCTCCAAATTTCCTTTGTTCTCACCGAGCATAACATAGCCTGTAGGTAAACTCCACCCTATAAAAGGTCCTCACTTTTGGGATGTCTTCAGATTACTTTGGACTTCCATCCCGCCTTGCTGCCGGTTGTCTAAGGAAACTCCCCTCAGCTAACCACACTGAGCTTTCTCTCCTGGAACCCTTCTTCTCTCCAGGACTACAAGACCAGGTGTCGTATTGCCTTTCCCGAAAAGCTCCCCGTTTCTATTTCTCAGTAGTTAGTTTATGTCTTGTCTTGCATGTTTCTTGTCTTTAATAAAATATTATTTGTTACTTTGAAAACCTTGTCTAGCTGCTCTCTGTCCTAACGCTGTATACATTGGGTTAAAGATCCTTGCTAACATTACCCTGCCTCTCGTTTAGCTAAGAAAGTGCTTGAGTTAAATTCCCCCAACTTGTGTTCTTATTTGGTAATTTGGGCGCCCCTCCTGGGACCCCCAACATACAGGGTAACAATGGTTCACGATGACAAGTGAATGTTTTGCTTTAGGGACAAAAATTTGGTTTTAGCTTTGCTGCTGTTGTGGTTTTTTAGGTCCTGGAGATGACAGGGGAAAGGGTCCAGAGATGAAAGTTGAAGCCCATTAGGTACCTCGATTTCTCATTTTCTTTTGGTGGGATGTAGCCTGGAGAGAAGCGTGTCTCAAGCAAGGATGCGGTAGCAAATTTTGAAGTCTTTGCAAAGAATTTGACACCCCTCTGGACATCTCTGTAGCAACACCTGTAGCATATTTCTCATGATGACATTTGAAGCCCAGATCAATTGGGACCTTGATACTCTTTAGAGTCACAGTGCAAAAGTGCTATTTCATTGACCCACTATGGCATTATAACTCTAATTTTTTAAAAAATGAGATGAAGAAGAGAGAACATATTATTCCAATGTGTCTCAAAATTAAAAAGAAACTTTCCCCCCATTGAAATTTTCTTTCATTCCCCAAATTTCTAGCATGAGAGAAATTCAAAACTTTGAGCATTTAGAAATAGAGTTTAGACATCCAAAGGAAGAGAGTGAGCAGAATGACCAAGGGAAGTGAAATAGAAGAGTTCTTGGTGTGAACGATTTTCAGTGTCTCACTTGCTGAAATGCTAGAAATTTAGGGAATGAAGGAAAATGTCCTCATTTTGCCCCTCGCCCAAGCTACTTGCCTGGATATCACCAATCCATAATTTGGGTTTTGGGTTTGTGAAATGATCAGTGCGGCTAACCTTGCCTTTTACTGTTATGGGATGGGATGGACTTCTGCCTGAGCCAGCACTGTGTAGCCCCAGAAAAATGGAGTATCTTTTGGAAAATTCCAGCATTCTTTCTCACCCTGCCTCTTGTCATTGGGGGTTTAGATAGGACAGAATTTCCTGCATTTGAAACACTTTTATTTTCTGTCATCTGAAGTCTCTCCATTTGCCCTTCCTGTCCATAGTCTCAAGCCAGACTAATCTTATCTCTTTTTATGACAGAGTTACGAGCTTGATAGATGAAGGGAATGCTGTGGACGTAGCATATCTTGATTTCAGTAAGGCCTTTGACAAAGTTCCCCATGACGTTCTTGCAAAGAAGCTGGTAAAGTGCAGGCTGGGCAGGGCTACTGTTAGATGGATTTGTAATTGGTTGACCGACCAAACCCAAAGGGTGATCACGAATGGCTTCTCTTCTTCATGGAGAGAAGTGACTAGTCGGGTGCCACAGAGTTCTGTCCTGGGCCCAGTGCTGTTCAACATCTTCCTCAATGACTTGGATGAAGGAGTGGAGGGCATGCTGATCAAATTTGCAGATGACACCAAATTGGGAGGGGTGACTAATACCCCAGAGGACGGGATCAAGATTCAAAAGGACTTTGATAGATTGAGAGCTGGGCCAAGGCTAACAAAATGAATTTCAACAGAGAGAAATGTAAGGTCCTGCACTTGGGCAGAAAAAATGGAAGGCACAAATATAGGATGGGGGACACGTGACTGGATAGCAGTACGTGTGAAAGGAATCTTGGTGGACCACAAGTGAACATGAGTCAGCAGTGTGATGCGGCAGCCAAGAAAGCCAACACGATTCTTGGTTGCATCAATAGGAGTATGGTGTCTAGATCAAGAGAGGTAATGGTACCGCTCTATTCTGCTTTGGTTAGGCCTCATTTGAAATACTGTGCCCAGTTCTGGGCACCTCAATTCAAGAAGGATATTGACAAGCTGGAGCATGTCAGAGGAGGGTGACCAAAAGGGTGAGAGGCCTGGAAGCATGAAGCCCTATGAGGAGCAGCTTAGGGAGCTGGGTATGTTTAGTCTGCAGAAGAGAATGTTAAGAGGGGACATGAGAGCTATGTTTAAATATTTGAAGGGATGTCATGTTGAGGAGGGAGTGGGCTTGTTTTCCGCTGCTCCAGAGACCAGGACAAGGAGCAATGGATTCAAGCTGCAGGAAAGAAGATTCCACTTGGACCTCGGGAAGAACTTCCTGATGGTCAGAGCTGTCCAGCAGTGGAATCTGCTGCCTGGGAGTGTGATGGAGTCTCCTTCTTTGGAGGTTTTTAAGCAGAGGCTGGGTGGCTGTCTGTTCGGAATGCTTTGACGGGTGTTCCTGCATAGCAGGGGGTTGGACTGGATGGCCCCTGGGGTCTCTTCCAACTCTATGAATCTAGGATTCTATGATTCTATCAGGAATACCTGTTGTGCATCCAATTATCTAGACTGCGTGACTCAGGAAAGTTCCTAGGGTCATTGGTCATATAAAGACTCCCACCCTCACCTTCTCAGTCTCTGCCATTCTGAGTCTGTGCCCCCCTCTTCTTACTTCTCTTCCTCTCCTCTCCTTCAGCCATGCTTCTTTTCTTCATCAACAATATGGTGTGTTGAGAATGAAGCCCTTACCTTTTCCCAGTCTCTTCATTATCTAGTTAGGATGCAGGCTCTCCATGCATATGTAAATGATAAAGCCATTAGTAAACTTTTGTCTAAGTTTGTAACCTGAAACTGCCTTCCTTGTTTAGGTTGAATCAGTTATCAGTTCAGGGAGGCAAGGTAAGACTGTGGCATGCTTAGCTGCCATTCTGCTAAAAGTAGGCTGATTCCTAATAGTTTTAGCTTTCCTATTTTTCCCCAGAGGGTTAACCCCCTGGGAAACACTAGTTCCCAATAGTATTTTTGACTTATTTCTTGCCACTGTTCCAGCAAAAAAGACAGATGGGGGATTAAAAAAAATCCATTAGCCTTCCCTTGCAAAAAGCTGCCCATTGATTTGCTGATGGCCATTTACTACGACAAAGTGCTAAAAGGTCCTCAGAAAGATAGGAAGGGGTGTATCAAGGAGCTTGGATTTCAAAGCTGTGCTCTCATGGCCACAGTCAAATCTTGGGAGAATTGGCAGTTTATGAAAATCTGGGTGCTGACTTTTGCTCTTTGGGAGGCAGGGAGAAGAGATGGGGGTTCTGGCATTCTGGCCTGAAGGAAAGTCCTTTCTCTGGCTGGCTGGGTCTTCTGCTTGCCATTGTCATCACAAGGTGAATGGATAATATTCTTCGATCTTCTCATCCTGGCTTGCATGCTTTGGGAGTGTATTTGTACTATTTTGGGCTCTTCCAAGCAGGTCAAATGAACTGGGAGGTTAAAAGTATTTGTTTTTGTGGTTCTTGGGTTTTGGTAAAATGCTCAAATGATGTTTCTGTTACCCAGACTTGGGATGGAAAAGCAACTCATTTAAAATGTGGTGCTGGAGGAGAGTGCTGCAGATACCATCAACTGCAATAAAGACAAGTAAGTGAGACCAAGAGCAAATCAACCCTGAACTCCTCCTAGAAACCGTAATGACTAAACTGAGCCTGTTTGGACATATTGGAGGAAGCCATGACTCCCTAGAAAAACACAATAATGCTCAGTAAGATAGAAGATAGTGTTACCCTGTAATATGGGGGTCCCGGGAGGGGCGCCCAAATAACCAAAAGTAAATGCAAGATGAGGAAATTAACTTGAGCACTCTCTTAAGCTAACGAGAGGCAGGGTAACGCAGCAGGGATCTTGCAACCCTATACAGCGTCGGGTCAGAAGAGCAGTCAGACAAGTTTTAAAAGTAACACAAATGATAGCTTTATTAAAGGACAAACAACAAATAAGACAACACATGCACACAGCTAACTAGAAATGGAAATGAGAGATTTCGGGGGGAAATGGGCGATACGACACCTTATCTCGTAGTCCTGGAGAGAAGCGGAGGTTGCAGGGGAGGAAAATCAGCGTGGCTTGCTGAGGGGACGACTCGCTGGACACAGCGGCAGCAAGGCTAGTTGGAAGTCCAAAGCAATCCAAGCGGTCCAAGCAGTCCAAGTGAGAGATCCGAGGGGCACTCGGAATCGGGGAGTTTTTGTAGGGTGGATTGTGCCTACAGGCCATGCCATGCTTGGTGAGAACAAAGGAAATTTGTAGCTGGACAAAAGCGTTGGGAAAGGTCAGGTTTTACTCGATGAGCTTAGTGCTAGACGACAATAGTATGTCCAGTATACAAATGCCTTAGCATAAAGAAAGTGCTGGCTCTCGGCCGAGCGTCTTTGTGTAAAGCTGTGCTTAAGCAAGGTGTGTCTGCAAGAAAATGGTCCCTGAAGCAACGGAGTGGCATTAATCTGCCTGCCTAAGTGGGGATTGGAATGTCCAACCATTAACGGCCATGGCTGTTTGCGTGCTTGTCCGGTGGCCCTTGCAAACACGTGGAGCAGGGTGGCAGAGAAAGGTCAAGTGAAGGCCAAATAAGTTTGATATCAAGGAGATATCTAGTGCTATCACCAGGCATGTCAGAACCGTGGGAGCAATAGTATGAAAAGAGGAAGACGACATGGATAGATTCTATCAGGGAAGACAAGTCCTGGGGGGCCGTGTGTCTGGATAGCGGTACGTATGAAAGGGATCTAGGAGTCTTGGTAGATCACAAGCTGAATATGAGTCAGCAGGGTGATGGGGCGGCCAAGAAAGCCAACGTGATTCTTGGTTGCATCAATAAGAGTATGGTGCCTAGATCAAGGGAGGTAACAGTACCACTCTATTCTGCTTCAGTTAAAATGAATTTGGAATACTGTGTCCAATTCTGGGCACCTCAATCCAAGAAAGATATCAACAAGCTGGAACGTGTCCAGAGGAGGGCGATCAAAATGGTGAAGGGTCTGGAAGCCATGAAGCCCTATGAGGAACGGCTTAGGGAGCTGGGTCTGTTTAGTCTGCAGAAGAGAAGGTTAAGAGGAGCCATGATAGCCATGTTTAAATATTTGAAGGGTAACTTAATATGTCAAATCTAGGTTAAAAAAGGGATGATGAAAAGGAATGACTTCATAGCAATATGGAAAATATTTGTGGAAAAGGCTTTAACAAAAGAGGGAGGTGTCACACCTCCACAAGAAGAATTACAATTTTGGAAAGCAGAATAAGCTGAAATATAATTTGCTCTGGGAAGGGGTTCACATTTAAGATTAGGGTTTATGGTTAATAACAGAATCATATATAGTATTAGCAATAGGTTAAATATAGTTGAAAAGAATAGATTTAAGAGTGAAATTACTATAGCAGTAACGAGTACAAGGAGAATGATATTTAGATACGTGAAATAAAAATATATAATCAATATAATATATAATATGTTGAATAAGTATATGATGATAAAGGGCCTGGAGAGAAATAGTAATGTAAGCTATTTGTGTTGTAATTTTTCTCTTTTTTGCATTTATGTTATTCACATGGTGTTTTTGTTTTATTCTGTTATGTATTGTTCCTTTTTCTTTATAATAAAAAAAATTAAAAAAAATATTTGAAGGGATGTCATGTTGAGGAGGGAGCAGGCTTGTTTTCTGCTGCTCCAGAGACTAGGACAAGGAGCAATGGATTCAAGCTGCAGGAAAGGAGATTCCACCTGAACCTCAGGAAGAACTTCCTGGCGGTCAGAGCTGTCCGGCAGTGGAATATGCCGCCTTCATAGAGTGTGGTGGAGTCTCCTTCTCTGGAGGTTTTTAAGGGTTCCTGCATAGCAAGGGGTTGGACTGGATGGCTCCTGGGGTCTCTTCCAACTCTATTATTCTGTGATTCCTTGAATCTGCAAGACCAGAGCAGGGCGGTGTATGACTGGGGATTTTGACTTGAGACTAACTGAATGGATTCAGATCAATGTAAACTTTCCTGGGGAGTAAATGTGGCATAGTGCCCATAAGTTTGGGACCAGGACTTCGGAGCATTAAATTTCATTTTTGTAAGCTGCTTTGAGTCCCTTGTTGGGAGAAAGGACGGGTGTTAAATAAATAAATAAATAAATAAATAAATAATAAATAAATTAATAATCTCTACCTCTCACCCCAAGTCACAAAATTCACATCCTTTCTCAGGCCATTCCTGCAGAGGACTGTTATAGTGCTATGATTCCACTTTCAACATCCTATGGAATCCTGGGGTTTGCAGTTTTGGGAGGGGCCAGCTGGCCCCTCCCGAAACTGCAAACCCCAGGATTCCATAGGATGTTGAAAGTGGAATCGTAACGCTATAACAGTCCCCTGCGGAAATGGCCTCAGCCTGGCCTCCCCAACAGGCTTGTTAATGGGATAAAGTATGGAGGAAGACAGCCGAGTGTCTCACCTTAAGGAAAGGAAGGATGTAAAAAAATAGCTAATGAAATAATTAAATTAATTAAATTAATTATTTAAATTAATAAATAGATTTCTTCCTGCTGGTAGCTGGTGGGTCCCATATTTGTGGGCTTTTCTGGATTTTGTCCAACCTGTTTCTCCAAAACCATGGGACCCCATGAGGCCCTATATCAGAACCCGCAATTAATGGGGAACCTGCAATTAAAATGGGGAATTAATTAATTCAAATTAAGGTGGCCTGCGAGACAGGGGCTTACTTTTGGATCTTTCCACCTATGTTTATGAGGAATTGCTAAAGAGACCAGTCAGAAAACTTATAGTGCAATTTAAATGTGTTTTATTGGGGGGAAATATACATGCAATAGACACAAGGCTATAAATAAGCGACCACACAAGGCTTAACTGAAAAGGAAGAGGGGAAGATTAGATGAATAGAAAGGAAATTATGGCATATTTACCATCCAGAGGGAAGTAGGAAACGGTGATTTGGCTGGGACTGATGCCCAAACAAAACGACAAGGGGGACCCCTGAAATTGAAGTGTTGTATGGAGGACCCAAAATCAGGGTCCCTTTATTTGCTCTTGAGGCGTGACTTTCTGCTTGGACAGTGGCCAAAAGGTGACAGGATGGATTAATAGTTATTAATGTCTGAAAGAAACAGTTGATGAGTTTTAACATATGGATGGCAAAAGATTTTGATGTCTGCCTGATTGAAGATCATAGGTGTGAGGGCGATGCAACTATGGATTTGTTTAAAATCTTCCTGTTTTCCTGAACCAGCAAGCAAAAGTTTTTTGTTTTACAGTTTGCAGCAAATAGGTGCCAAATTAAATTGGTAGCTGGTTTTATGGCTTTGTGTTCTATAGGATATGCAAACCACAGGGTTTTTTGCTCTTCTCAGCGATGGCTCATTTCTTATCGAAAAAACCATTAAGTCAGATTTTCCTGGTAAACCTATGACTTAGGGTCATGCCGGGCTCATCTCTGACCTATTTCCAGCCAGAATTCCTTTCACATGGCCCTTTCCAATCATTGTATATGATTTCTATTTTATGCCAATTAAACATATCTGCCAATTAATATATCTTGCCAATAAAACCATATCAGAGCAGTGGAGTTACAAACCTTTAGAGGAATGATCCAAAGTATTGAATCTGTTGTGGGTTAGAGTTCCACACTGTGATTAACATCTTTAGAGTTTCAGACTAAACCTCAGAGCAGATCCACTGCTCAAACAACGCAGAAGTCCTGAGTCTCCATTGCCGAAACCTTGTTGAATCTTCTCCAAGCTAACCATATCCAGTGCCATAAGCCATCACTCGTGGTGGTTGGTTTCTAGACCTTTGATCATCTTGGTCATCCTTCAATGGACACATTCTAGTTTGTCAGTATCCTTTTTGCATTGTCGTGCCCAGAATTGGACACCATATTCCAGGTGAGGCCTGACTAAAGCAGGATAGAATGGCACTAATATTACCCTTGATCTGGACCCTGTGCTTCTGCTGATGCAGCCCAGAATTGCACAATGGACCAATACATATTCAATTCAAGGTTGCAGAAGTGGAGTTGGCCATGTGGCACTATTGCATCTGCCAGTCCACTTGTTGGTTGACAGCTTCCTGTTGAGGGTGCTCCTGCCCAGTGATTCCCAAACCTTAGTCCTCCAGATGTTTTGGACTTTTAACTCCCAGAAGTCCCAGCTGCCTTGGCCAATGATCAGTGATTCAGTGATTCAGCTTGTGGAAGACTAAGACCCTTTTCGCATGGCATTTTCCATGCGACAGAGAGACTGGAGTGTTGTACAATTGTGAGGAGCAATCTGCACAATGCACTCACAATCGTGTGATGCTCCAGGTGCTGGCAGGGGCTGACTGCACACCTTTTCATTTTCATCTGGAAGCCAAAAATGGTGCACGATCACACATTGCTCCCGGGCCCCGCACTCACTTACCTGGTGTGTGGAGCCTCTGGAGCCATGCCGGTTGCGCTTCCTGCCCCAGCACAGCCTGGGAAACTCCCAGGCTGCACTGCAGAAGGAAGAGGTGGGGCTCTTGTGTGAGCAGGCAGCTCGTGTGAAGCCAAAGCACCCCGGACGCGAAAGCCTCTCGCCGGAGGCTGCTCGCACAATCCCCACATCCCAGTGCCGGAAGAAGGTAAGATGCGGAAAGAGCTTAGAAATCTGGGAAACTCTACTCTAGCTGGAGCTCCTGCACTGAGTGGAGGGCTGGATTTGATGGCCCATTGGAGCTTCTTCTCCCATGATTCTATGATTCCATCACCAGTTTCCTTTCATGTGTGTAAGCAGAGATCTGAGACCTCTTTGTTTGCAGTTCGATGCATGATGCACTGTTACTGAATAAATGCATATGTTGCTCAGTAGGTGGAAAAGACCCCTCATGGCTGCAAAGAGGCAGTGAGCTTTGTGGAAGGCAGATGCAGTGTGTATGAGTTCAAGGGCATCAGAAATACTTAGGAGAGTTTCTGATTTCATCTGCGGTATATGTATCTTTGACCCTCTGCGCATATTGGTGCATGCCAGTTGCTCACTGCAGAAGTGGAGTAATTGCTGTTGGACACTGCTTCTCCCTCCCATTGCACACACTGGATTCCATCAGCAGTCTAGTCACAACCTCACAGGCCACCGCTCTCTGACTGCAGCCTGTCTGCCGTCTTTGCTGGAGGCGGTGCACGCACTCAGAAAGTCAGGGGGCTATGTGCCGAAGGAGAAGCAAATGCTGCCAGCTAGTGGCACCCGGTTCTCTCCTTTGATAGGCGATTGAATGACAGATTATCAAGGCAGGCAGCTATCAGCTTCTGCACACTCTCCAGCTGGGCAAGAGGGTTTTGTTCTCTTCCAGTGTGCCAGTGGCAAAATGGTTTGTGTGACTCTCTCCCAAAATCTCGTGGCACATGTTTATCTAGGAACAAGAGGGAACAGAGGTCAGTATTCTACAGCAGCTGCTTAGTTAAGTATACGGTTGGTCCTCCACATTCATTGGTTTCAGTTTTGCAGATTTGATGATCCACAGATTTGATTAGTGTGTTCTGTTTAGGAATCTCTAGTCCTCCAATGTGACTCCATGGTCAACTTAGAGGACTTAGAGATTTCAAGAGAAGTGTTCTCTCAGGTTAAAAAAAAAAAAAGCTTTCATAATTTTTATTTATATACAAGGCTTTTCTACTTTTGTGGGGGTCTTGCTCCTCTAACTCCCACAAAAGTGGAGGGTCCATGACTGTTTTAAACATCCTAAACATCCTAAACTCACAAACTTTGGGGGTTTTTAAACTCTAAAGATCCCATGCTTTCTAGGAGACATGCAACCAACTGGATACAATGTTTTTGACAACCATGAGCTGTGTTAGGACCCAGCAGGGTGAGGTCTTTTTTCAAAACTGGAACTGTCAGAACACATGCTGGATGTGTCAGTGAGGATCAGCCAGTGTTTGGAAAGGTTAACATCCTGACAGCATGGGGTAAACACCCACACGTGGAGGTATGCTAGACCAGCCCTATGCAACCCCTATGCAGAACAGCAACACTGTGTGCAGCACATGTCAGTGGCTGGGTGCTGTTGTGCCATGTACAATAACACTGCTGGTTATGGCTGATGGGAGTTACAGTGGAACAACATTGCAAAGTTCCCACCCTGGCACGGAAGGATTGTGGTGAAATGCCAGCATCCTGTTTCCAAAGTGGTAAAGGGGAACTGGGAGAAAGTCACTGCATTTACATTTGTAAGAATCACCAGCCTAGTCTCTCTCTCTCTTGCTGTCTCTCTCTCTCTCTCTCTCTCTCTCTCTCTCTCTCTCTTTTTCCTGTGTGCATGCCTTAAAGTCACATGTTGACTTATGGGGAACCCCATGAATTTGACAGGGTTTTCATAGGCAAGGAATATTTGGAGGTGGCTTTGCCAGTTCCTTCCTCTGAAATACAGCCCACAGCACCTGGCATTCATTAGTGGTCTCCTGGCCAAGTACTAACCAGGACTAACCCTGCTTAGCTTCCAAAATCAGACAGGATCTGGTGCCTTTAGCGTACTTAGGCCTGACTGTGGCTATTTTCTCATCAAGTCCAGCCTGTGGTGTTTCATTTAACAGCTTGTTCTACTCACGCCAACCAGGTGAGAATAGAGCTGAGCTGTAAATCACTTGCCCTTCTTTTGTTTTCCCTGGCCTAGTGATCCTTGTAGCAGTTTAGTGGTTGGATCAACTTTCATTTCCTCCTGTGTGCTCTGTGTGTGTTTGTGTGTGTGTGCATGTGTTTGTGTGTGTGCCTGTGCATTTGGCTTCAAGTTGCCTGCTGAGCTCTGGTGACCCTACAAATTTTGTGGGGTTTTCTTAGACAAGGAGTACACAGAAGTGGTTTTTGCCTTCCTCTGGAAGCAACCTGGTGTTTGTTGGAAGTATCTCATCCAAGTACTAACCAGGGATGACCCTGTTTAACTTCCAAGCTCAGATCTCGTGCCTTTAGAGCAGAGCTTTCCAAACTGTGTGTCATGACCTGTTAGTGTGTCAGCTGGAGTTTGTAGGTGTGTTGCGTGAAGGTAACGGGAGAGGGGCTGCCTCTCCTGCCACCATGGTGGGCCAGGGCCAGGTGAAGGGGCTGCTTCTGCCACTGCCACCCTGGGCTGAAGACCCTGTGGAGGGAAGGTGGATGATGGGACTTAGGCAGACCACACTAAGTCTCCCTCATGCTGCTGCTCTCTGACCAAACGTGGCTCAGAGGCAAGCAAAACAAAACATCCAGGAGAGTTGAAAAACACAGAAACAAGAAGCGTGTGTAGCAGAGTATATAATGCAGCACTGCTCTAACCCCAAAAACTGCCCACTAAGAACACTAGCACACAGTGTTGTCATCCAGAAATATACGTGGAGGCTTTTTGTTCTTCAGTTCCGGTATATGCATCTGTACAGGTTAGCAGATCCTTCAACACAGGTTCATCATTCCATCACCATATCAGGCAGAGATATGCTCCAGCAAAGCCTCTGGCCAGAATCAGGGAAGGCCGAGAGGAAGGCTTAGCCGAGCCTACCTCTTATATACACAGAGACTAGCTGATGTAACCCCAGCCTGGATTACATGTCACCATGGCTGATGAAACCCCTTGCCCAGGTTTCATATCAATGTGACTCAGCCTTCTTGTCACATGGGAATTACCAGGTGCTTTCCCATATGCACATCATAGTATTTTTAATTGGAACAAGGGTCACTGCAGTCCTTTTCCAACAGACCCCACCAATGGTGGCGGGGAGGACGAGGCTTGGGTGGAGGGGCTGTCTCTCCTGCCACTGCCGCAGCCACCTCAAGCCGAGGAAGACTCTGGCGAAGGCAGCAGCGGGCCAGATCAAAGTAAAGGGGCTGACGCTGATGCCACCCTGGCCCGAGGAAGACCCTGGCGACGGTGGCGGCAGCACCAGGCCAGGCTTGGAGGGGCTGCTTCCACTTACTGAATGACTTACTGAATGACTGTGTCGTGAAATGATGCATGTCTAAAAAGTGTGTCACCAACATGAAAAGTCTGGAAAGCTCTGCTTTAGAGCCTAGACAGTACCTGGGATTAAAAACATAGCTACAATACCATTTTTTTCTCTTATCCAAACAAGCAAACAAATAAATAAACAATGAGTATTTGGAGGGGAGCCTCACTTCAGCCAGCCTCATAGAAGGGTGGCTGGGGCCACCACAGCTTAGACCATATCTGCTGCTTCCAGGTTGATCTTTGTGTCACTTCTGTCCCAGTGGGCATCTTCAGTCCCAGCATGTCGCTTCCAAGCACCCTCAACAGTGGCATTGTCTTGTGAGTCCTCCATGTCATGGGAGTGTGGCCCACATGTGTAACGCAACTGATGTCTCGCTAAGAGGATGCCAGCCTGCTGTGCCAAGTAGCCATACTGGCTGGGGGATTTTGGAAGTTGTAGTTAAAAAGGGAACCAGTGTTGGAGCTTGGAGTGGGGGTGGGCGGGAGGGGGCTGGACTATGGCACAGAGGGCGTGGTTGCAGTGTGTGGAGGCATGGCCAAGGTACGTGAGGGTGTGGCCAGGGCACATGGGGGCGTGGCTATGGGCCAGGATGCCCCAAAACCATTGCCGCCCGGGGCAAACTGCCCCCATCGTTATCCCGACACTATGCAACTGAAGTGAACTTTAGCAAGATCTCATAGTAGCAATGCAGGACTAGGGGCCTGATGGAAGAAGAAGAAAATGCTATTATTTTTGCCACTTAAAAAACTGAAATACATTTGCTCCTTATCTTTGGATAAAGAACAGTTGCTCTCTTAAGTGTTAATCCCTTCGGAGGAGGTCAGAGCCAGAATGTTCAGACAGGGAAATGTGTTACAGTGGGACATGGTGTTTTCAAACACAGGTTGTTCTTTTTTAAAAGATAGGCTCTTCCGATTTAATTGAATTGAGCCTTGCTGCGGAATAGCGCTGATTTATGACTGCCGAGTCCAGATGACCTCAGTTCAGTAATTATACTCTGGCCAAAAAAAGAAAGAAATGGCCCTCATGTCAGGAAAGAGCACACGCTTGCAGAGGTGAAAAGCCAATTTTTAAAAAGAGCATGAAACGCAGCTCACAGATGCTCCCCAAATGTGCTGAGAGGAAAGTGCACCGGAGTAACAGAAGCAGCAAGGCCAAGGGGGAATGACCCATGGAAGCTGGTTTGGGGGATAAGTCTCAGTACCTTGGGCAGCTCCTTTAAAGTTGGAACTAAAACCCTGTGTGGATTCAGTGTCCCAGTTACATGGGAGCCACCAGTTGCTGCCGGAGTGGATGTGGAGAGATCAAATGCTGCAACTCCCTGTCAGAAGAGCTTGGAAAAATTACTTTGGAGTCCACAACTTCTAGAACATTTGGTTTTTTATAGGCTCTGGTCTGTGCACATAAAATCATGCAATTGGACAGGCCAACAGTGGCCATTGAGTCCAATGCCCTGCCATGCAGGAATACACAATCAAAACACTCCTGACAGATGGCCATCCAGCTTCTGTTTAAAAACCTCCAAAGAAGGAGACTCCACCACACTCTGAGGCAACCTATTCCACTGTCCAATGGTTCTTACCATTGACATGTTCTTCATGATGTTTAGGTGAAATCTCTTTTCCTGTAGTTCCATTGCTCCAAGTCCTAGTTTCTGGAGCAGCAGAAAACAAGCTTGCTCTATCTTCAACATGATATCCCTTCAAATATTTAAACATGGCTATCATGTCACCTCTTGATCTTTGGCTGAACTGGAGAGTGAAACTCAGGAGTCCACACTCTGGCAGAGATACTATATTTGGATTTCTCAGCGTGCATCTCTTATATGGCCTTTGTGGTGAGAGGCAACACTGCACCATGGGAAAATGTAACTGAATGCCCAGACCAACGTGCACCGCATGCACAACTCTGGTTCTACAACTTTGAGCTGAGTACGGATGTTCCATGTCAGACAAAGAGGTTCATGCATGAGAAAGATGCTAACAAGGTTCTGGCATCTGGTTCCCCTTTTTGATAGAATGCTCTCAGCTCTGGATCAGGCCACTGATCTTTCCCCTGTTCAGTGCTCTAGGACTGAGTGGGCTACTGCATGGGGACCAGGGGCTAGTTCCCCTCAGCACCCCCCCTTTCACACTTCTCACAGCAAGCCCAGCTCTCCCTGTTTTGGGAGGTATTTGGAGATAGTACATGGTTCTTTGGTGGGCATGGAGATATTTTTTGTGTCATTGCATGTTTTTGTATTTCTCCACATGATTTTGGGCACAAATTGCTTGAAAATCATGCCTTTAAAAAAAAAGGGGTTGTGGGGATGGCTTTGACACTGCTGGGGGGGGGTTCGGGGCCACCAAAGAGAATCCGGGGGCCACATACATCCGATGGGCTACACTGCCCACCCCTGCTCTAGGACATGATGTCATATCATAACACACCCTCCGCAGTTTCCAGGCTTAACTGTAGCCTTCATTTCTAGGTGCAGAGGTGCTATAGTGCAACTGCTTAGCCCACCACTGAACTGCAGAGGCCCTTTTGAAAGGGAGAAAGAGGTTTTGTTTTGTTTTTTTAAGCAAGAACAGAGAAAGAAATTTTGTTCTGTAATTTTGAATGAGGAGATAAGCACAGTCTGTGATTATATTGTAATGAAAACTGTGAGTCTAAGGCCGCTTCCGCACTAGACTGTTATAGCGCTATGATTCCACTTTCAACCTCCTATGGAATCCTGGGGTTTGCAGTTTTGGGAGGGGCCAGCCGGCCCCTCCCGAAACTGCAAACCCCAGGATTCCATAGGAGGTTGAAAGTGGAATCATAGCGCTATAACAGTCTAGGATAGAAATAGTCTAAGGAAGGGTTGAGGAACTTGGAATCTTTAGTTTGGAGAAGAAATGGACCATTTCCGCACTACACTGTTAAAGTGCTATTATTCCACTTCCAACATCCTGTGGAATTCTGGGGTTTGTAGTTTCCTGAGGCCAAAGAGCTCTATGGCTGAGAATTCTAAAGCCCCCCCCCAACTACAAACCCCAGGATTCCATAGGAAGTTGAAAGCAGAATAATAGCACCATAACAGTGCAGTGCGGAAATGGCCATGGAGAGCTGTCATGTAAGCCATCTTTAAATCTCAGAAGGGATGTCGCGTGAAAGTTGGAGCAAGCTTGTTTTCTGCTGCTCCAGAGACCCAAACATGAATCAATGGATGAACATTACAAGAAAAGAGATTCTACCTAAACATCAGGAAGACCTTTTTTCTTTTCTTTTCTTTAACTGTAAGAGCTGTTTTGATAGTGGAATAAACTGCCTAAGACAGTGGTAACTCACCTTTGGAGGTTTTTTAAAACAAAGGCTGAATGGGATTTTTTGAGAAGTGCTTTAGTTGTGTATTCCTCCAAGGCTGGGGTTTGAATAGATGGCCGTTTTCATAAAATCATAGAATTGTAGAGCTGGAAGAGATCACAAGGGCCATCGAGTCCAACCCAATTCTTCCAGGTGGGAATGCACCATCAAAGCATTTCCAACAGATGGCCATCCAGCCTCTCCTTAAAAACCTCCAAAGAAGGAGAAACCACCATGTTCCCAGGCAGCAGCACATTCCACTGTTGAACTACTCTTACCATCAGGAAATTCTTCCTAATGTTTAGGTGGAATCTCTTTTCTGGTAGTTTGAAGCTATTGCTCCATGTCCTGGCCTCTGGAGCGGCAGAAAACAAGCTTGCTCCGTCATCCATATGACATCCCTGCAAATATTTAAACATAGTTATCACGTCCCCTCTTAACCTTCTCCTCCACGCTAAACATACCCAGCTCCCCACAAGCTGCTCCTCACTGGGCTTTACAGTTTCCAGAGACTCTTGTGGTCTCTTCCAACTCAAGATTTTATGATTCCCTGAACTTCTATATTGATGTAGCTTTGCTTCTCTCTGTGTCTATGGCAGTTTCATACTTTAATTCAGCTTTAACAGCTGGAGTGACAACATCATGATTCAAACTCTATGTTTCCGTGCTGATAGGAACTGCTCACATCCCAACAGAAAACTTTCTCCCTTCCTTTTGCACATTCAAAACTGAACCCAATCTCTGTGAATCTGTTTGTGACTTACTTTATTTTATGTCATATTATTTTATTTATATCCTGCTTTTCTCTTGACACGATTCCCAAGGCACCTGGTAGCACAGGTTAAAACAAAGCACAGGTAAAAACCAATGATGATAAAAATTAAAAACAGTTTAAGAAGCTGTCCAATTAAATCACCACTAATTTACATCAGAATAAAAGCTCTTTATAAAAGCATAAAGATGAGAATAGATGTACAGTACCCATACTCCACTGGAAGACTCTTCTGTACACTCAGTTCATCCCTAGAAGGGTCCTCTTAATGTGATCAGAAGACTCAAGGCTGGATAAAATTGAGCTTAAATTTGGGGAGAACAAGAGCAGGGAATTGAAAGATTTCTTACCATTTCTGGTATCCCTCTATTGTATATACAAGATCTAAAACCAGATCTTTTGAACCTTCAGCCGAACTTTTGGTTTAATCCATTTTAACTATTTATAACGAGAAAATAGACATAGAATTGGTATATTTTGTCCTGCTGATATTGAGTTGATGCACAGATCTTGCAATTAAGTTGAATGTTACATTATTCATTTATTTTAGATTTTAATTTGTGTTTTGCTTTTTTGTAGTTTTGTTAAAGATTAAAATAAAATGAAAATACATTCTTGTCATTTCACAAATAGCTGTGATGGTCATAACCTCTGGTGTTAAGAGCTGCCAGGCCAGGATCAAACCAGTCCCTGACATTTCTGGGCCAGTTTCTTAGACTTAAGCCGTTTCCACACCAGACAATTAGAACAGGGCAATGCGTCCTCTCACGGAGGTCATCTGCACCTTGGAGCGGACTAGTGCCCTTTTTGCACGCAGTTTCTTATGCGAGCGGGCCCCTTGAGCATCACGTAAACGGGAGGAGCGGTCCATACGACGCACTCCCATTTACGTGGCGCTCAAGAGCCTAAAGCGGACTGCGCATGCACCTTTTCATTTTTGGCTTCAAGCTGAAAATGCTGCGCGTTTGCGCAAGGCTCCCGGGGCCCTCGCGCACTTACCTGCCCTGTGGTGCGTCGGATGAGCGGGCCGGTCGCGCTTCCTCCCCCAGTGCAGCCTACAGCTTCCAGGCTGCACTGCGGAAGGAAGGGGCGCTCGCGCAACGGTCACACGACCAGGAAGCCAAGCTGCGGGAGAACGGAGGAGCTATGCGAGTGCCTCACGCAAGAGGCTGCTTGCGCGAATGGCACCCCCCACCTCCGTGAGCAGGTAACGTGTGGAAAGGGTCTAGGAGCGGACTACTTACTGGAGATCTGCACCTCAGTCTGCTCCAAAATGACCCCAAGTGGTCCCCCAGCTTGTTTTCTAAAGACCGCAAAAAAACAGGTCTTTATTTTCCTGGAACGTGCCATTGCGTTCCTGCTCCCTTGTGCAGATTTGCAGGCTCACACCAATGTGAGCCTGTGATCTGCGGAGGGCAGGCTTTAGGCATGGTGAGCTTCAGAGCTTGGTCGGGACCCACGACCAACCAGAAGCCATCATTTTGGAAGCCGGAAGCCGCCATTTTAGAAGCCGGAGCAGTGCGGATCTACAGACCTCGCACTGCTCCGATTCGCCCTGGACCAAGGATGAGCCCTGCAGAAGGACTTCAGGGACAGTCTGCATTGCTTTGGACCCCAGAAGAAATGGTAGGTAACGGCACGGAGCGATTCCCTCACCTCGTGCAGAAAGGGCCTTAGGGATGCCTCCTGGCATCACAGGCCTGGACCATGGTGATATCATGGGGTAGAGCCTGATGCTGTTCTATAGGAGAAGGAGGAAGCTTACTACACTACATGGCATTACGTGGCATTGCAAGGAGAACAAAGCCAACCTGACGTCTTCACGTGTTGCAGCAACAAATCGATTAAGTCCTTGCAAAACTGCTTCTTTACTAGCTGAGCTGCAGATTTGCACACAGCTCTCTTCTCTTGCCTGGTGCCAGCAGAACTGGAGAATCTGAACCTTCCTCTCCTGCCTGGAGATCTGTTACCCTGTTTGCTGGGGATTCCCAATGCCTGTCAAAATTGTCTCCTGTGGGGAAAATTAGCTAAGAGCACTGCTTTGGAAATGCAAAGAGGGCAGGGTAATTAAAGATCTTTAGCCCAATGTTTACGGGGTCAGGCTCAGTCAGAAATCACACATAAAGGTTCAATGAGTGGCTTTATTGAATAACAGTAGTTTGCACTCACGCACATACCCCCACACTCTTTCAAGGGCTAATAGAAATAAAGAGTGAAAATAGAATAGGAAGCATACTGCACCTTCTCCTGAAGTCTTCTGGTTAGAGAAGAAGAGACACACTGGGAGGCATCACAACATTGCATCGCCTTTCCTCTCCTTGCATGCCCCTCCTGCCTGCCTAACTAGCCCAAAAACGGGGACTATTTGTAGGGAAAATTTACTGTGAAGGCAAATCCTTTCCTGGGGAAAACAAACAGGGCAGAAAGGAAAAACACCTCCACACCTGGCATTTCTCTGATATCAGAAGATCATCTAAATAACAGGATCTTCCTCCGCTTTGAGGCTGTGGAGTGATTTTCTGGAGATGGATTTGATAAAGTTTTATTGCTTCCAGTGCCCAGTCTTCCAGGAACACTTTTACTCCCTTCAAGTGGACTCCTTAGAAGGTTAAAGACCTTTTGTCCACCATGGGTTATCCCAATATGAGGTCTCCTGTGGCTATGTGACTGGGGATTTTTACTGATCTGATCTGGTTTTTTTCCAATCGTACAATCGTTTATTGCCTACGTGCACGTATGAGTGACCTCTCTGATGGGTTAGATTCATTTTATATCAAAGTTGTAGACCCTGGGACAGGGTTTGGCAAGGGAATAACAGATCATTCATGAAAACTGGAGATTCAGGGCTAGACCCTGAGATCTGGCAACCCTATTACTGCTGTTGTGGTATGTTCTAGTTTGTTATTGAAGGAAGGGCATTTATTCTTGGGGAATGTGCAGTTTGCTTTGAACCTTGTTTAGGTGAAAAGCACTAGAGCAGGGATTTCCAAATGGTGTGCCGTGACACATTAGTGTGTTGCCTGAAGTGTGTAGGCGTGTCGCCTACAGTCTTGGAAGTGTATGTTATTATTTATAAATCATATATTTTAAAAAATATATGAAAGGTTTTCATGAGATATGTTGTGTCTCCATACCTTTTGTTATTACAATTTATGTATGTGTCTGTATCTCTTATAAGTTTACCCTCTGGTTTGCTAATAACACTGAATTACTGTGTCGCAAAACGATGCATGTCTAAAAAGTGTGTTAGCAACACAAAAAGTTTGGAAGGCTCTGCTCTAGAGGAACAAGTGCCCAAGAGAAGGAATTACAAGCAGTCTGAAGGACATCAGCAACAGGGCTAAGAGAGTCTCTGCTCCTGTTTGCCTCCACCATTTCTCATGATCATTCTGCCTGAAATACGGCTTGCCGAATTCCGATATAATTAGAGCCGGTAACCATGCACTGTTGCCTGAAGCCCTGGGAGAAAGTTCAGCATTTGGAAAAGTGACTTGGAAGGAGGGCTACAGCTCCCTTGGGGAATTCAGGGCAGGAGTTCTGGCTGCAGGGAGGAGGAAAGGGAAAGTGGTTTGGGGGTAACTTGGATAGAATATTCATTTTTCATTGGAGGGTGCAGCTGGGCTCCCATCCCAACAGTGGGTTGCCCATGGGCAAATGGTCGGCTACCATGGCCTGAATCTTGTTCTTTGGGGTGGAGAGAATTGTGTGTTCTGTGGGCCATAGGTAACCCTTTGTAGGATGCCGTGTGGCCCTTGGGAATGGCCAGGTGTCATCTGGATCCCTGACTCTTTCTTTCCATCCCCAAAAACTAAATTTTGGGACCTCTAACTCCTTTGCTCACACAGAGCAAAGATGACCTCATTCTAAGATTTTTTTGGGGGGCTCACCCCAAAACAAGCTTACTTTCAATTTAAATAGCAACCAAAATGGATGAAACCTTACTTCTGTCCACCAAAATGGTGCCACTCCTAATTGCTAAAAGTTGCTATCGGCAATCACTATTTTTTTCCTCTTGGAATTTTCTAATTAGCACTGGTCTCCATAGAAGCTACATCCCAAGGCTTCCAAATTGGATGGAACCACAGCTGTTCCTCAACACCTTCCCTCCACACCACTGGTCACATCTCATACCTGCTGACTGGTTGAGCTTCCCTAACTATGGAGCCAAAAAACTCCTGACAGACAGCATAGTGTAGTGGTTGCTGTCAAATGTGGATTTGGGAAAACCTGGTTCTTGTTCTTTATTGCTTTAACTGATACCACTTCTGCACTAGGCTACTATAGTGCTATGATTTCACTTTCAACCTCCTATGGAATCCTGGGGTTTGCAGTTTCGGGAGGAGCCAGCTGGCCCCTCCCGAAACTGCAAACTCCAGGATTCCATAGGAGGCTGAAAGTGGAATCATAGCGCTCTAACAGGCTTGTGCGGAAATGGCCTGACTCCTTGTAGGGAGTTTTCCACATTCTGGAGTGTCACCTTGTTAGTACAGTAAGCCCTCCACTTTTGCAAGAGTTAGGGGGTGCAAGACCCCTATGAAAGTTAAAAAATGTGAATAAAGATACGAGTCACAAATGCTAGTTTTTTTTTAACCTGAGAACACTTCTCTAGGAATCTGTAGGTCCTCCAGTGTGATTCTATGGGCAGTTCCTAGGCAGAAGTGGGCCACTTCCAGAATCATGCTGAAGGACCTAGATGTTGATAAAAAAAAAGAATGTAATTTTTCTATGGTGGGACAAATAAAGAATTTTTTTCAATAAATAAATTAAATTACCCATGCATATTCAAATCAATGAACCCACGAGGGTGGAGGGCCCACTGTATCTCTGATTTACTGTATGTACAAGGCACCAGATCCTGTCTGATCTTGGAAGCTAAGCAAGATCAGCCCTGGTTAGTACTTGGATGGGGGACCACCAAGGAACACCAGGTGCCATAGTTCACAGGAAAAAAATGGACAAAATCCCCTCTGAACATTCCTTGCCTAAGGAGGGCCCATGAAATTCATGGGATTGGCATAAGTCAGTAGGTGACTGAAAGGCCTATATGCACACACGCACAAGTTTTGCATTCACCGTAATTGCTGAAGACTGTTGCCATTTCCACACTGGACTGTTATAGCACTTATATTACACTTTCAACATCCTATGGAATCTTGGAGTTTGCAGTTTAGCAAGGGGCCACTTGGCCCCTCCCGAAACTGCAAACCCCAGAATTCCATAGGATGTTGAAAGTGGAATAATAGTGCTATAACAGTCTAGTGTGGAAATGGCCTTGCAAGTGTTTGTCAGAGTGGACAGGTACTGGGAGTCTGTTACTTGTAACTTTACTAACAGTGTTTGTATCTCTACTACCAGTTTTGTACGTATTATTTCTAGTGTTTTATAAATCAACAGGTGACTTGAAAGCTCATATACACACATACACATAGTATATTGTATTCCCCCCCCCCAACAAGCAAATCCTTTCTGTTTTTCTTTTTTGGCACTTTTGTGCTTTTCATAATTCTTTTTTAAAAACCCTGTATTTTGTTGTTTTGGTTTGCTCTCCCCTGAGCCATAAAACTCACTGGATCACCTTGGGCTCGTCACTCTCTCTCAGCTTTACCTACTTTATAGGGTTGTTGTGGGGAGGAGATGGGTGAAGGAGACCCATTATAACTCCTTGAGCTCTTTAGACAAAAAAGAAAGATATATATGTAACTAAATGAACAAACAACAAGCTAATGGTGTTACAGGACCTGACCTTGCAGAAATGACTCAGATTTTTTTCCTGCCCCTCCCATGCCAGTTTTGTGAGAGCAGAGGAGCCCTCAAGATTAAAAAAGTTGGCCACCCAGCAAACACACAGGTACTTCTGACATTGCTTTATGAAGCAGGCATCTCTTACATGCTTTTTGTTTTCAGGAGACGGGCATCTCAATGGATCCTCTCGTTTAAAGAGAGATTATTGGTTTCTTCATCTTCCAACATAGTAATTTGGCTGGTTGCTGACAACGGCACGTGGTGTGCATAAAGTACCTTTGAGAGGAAAAAGCAGTCGGCGGCATCAGTAGAGAAGAAATTTGTGTTATTAATTTCAAGGGTGCAATATCGCATTACTGGGCCTAATAAAAGATTCAGAGGCACAGAGTTTCTATTATTTTCCTGTGAGGGGACAAAGATAATTTAGCTGTAATTGGATGTCTAAGAATTATTAATGAACAAATACACGGCGAATGACAAAGCTCTCTAAGTGTTCTAATTTTGTAACTTAAGAAATGTCTTCTGTTTTTATCGTGGGGCATCTATGGAGAAGCTTCTGACACAGGAACAGAGCAAAGGCAACAGTGCAAAATATCACACACGCATCTCCGCCATATAATATTGAGCACAATGCCCTTGGCTGAGCAACTTTGAACTCCAGCTGATGGCCCAGCACAAGGGAAATCTCTGGTTGCAGAGACAGTGTACTCTCCAACCATCTCAATTTGGCAGGAACAATCAGTGGTGTAGAGATGCAGGGGTGGAGGTGGGACAGTTCGCTCCAGGCGGCAATGTTTCTGGGATATCCCCTCCTGTAGCCATGCTCCCACGTGCCCTGGTCATGCTCCCATGCTCCCTGGTAATGCTCCCATGCTCCCTGGCCATGCTTCCATGCACCATGGCCCCACCCCTTGTGCTGTAGCCCCCTTCCGCCCCCCCACGCCAAACTCTGCCACTGGGAACAGTCCCAGTTAATCCATTGTCATCCCACTTTTCCAGCTGCTTTCCAATTTCCCTCTCTTCCTCCCGCTTTCCTCCTTTGTCCTCAGTTCACCTCCATTGCAGCAAACTGACTTCAATGTGCAAAAGCAGTTTGCAGTCAATTAACTCACCAGCGTGGAGGGAAAAGGAGGAGGCAGAAAGTGGCCCTTCCCTGTAGACTCAGGCAAAAGCAAACTGCTCTAGCCTCTCCTAGCTTGTCTGATCTTCCTCATCAATACCTTTTGTCATCTTGCCCACATTCTGACATTACTTGCCTGGAAGCACCTCAGTTTTCATCTGTGAAATGTTGGAGGGAAGAAGACAACTGCCCTACCTTTTCAATTCGGAAAGGAAATCGAATCTCAAGTTCCTAGATCTTGTGGTGGTGAAGATAGTGGGTGATCCAGGAAAGTAGCTGAAGCCAGAAATACTGCATTACAAGAGTCCACAGCCCACATCAAGAGATGTGCATCTCTCATATAGTGATATCTTTGTAGCTATATCTCACAAGGCTAGGCATCCAAACCCATCTCATAAGCTACGCAGCCTCCTCCACGACATGACCGTTTCTTATGATGCATCCAGTGTCTAGATCAAGGGAGGTAGTGGTACCGCTCTATTCTACTTTGGTCAGACCCCATCTGGAATCCTGTGTCCAGTTCTGGGCACCTCATTTCAAGAAGGATATCGACAAGCTGGAATGTGTCCAGAGGAGGGCGACCAAAATGGTGAAGGGTCTGGAAGCCATGAAGCCCTATGAGGAGCGTCTTAGGGAGCTGGGTATGTTTAGTCTGCAGAAGAGGATGTTAAGAGGGGACATGATAGCCATGTTTAAATATTTGAAGGGATGTCACGTCAAGGTGGGAGCGGGCTTGTTTTCCACTGCCCCAGAGACTGGGAAAAGGAGCAATGGATTCAAACTACAGGAAAGGAGATTCCATCTGAAGCTCAGGAAGAACATTCTGATGGTCAGAGCTGTCCGGTAGTGGAATATGCTGCCTCAATGGAGTGTGGTGGAGTCTCCTTCTTTGGAGGTTTTTAAGCAGAGGCTGGATGGCCATCTGTTGGGAGGGCTTTGATGTGTGCTTCTGCATGGCAGAATGGGATTGGACTGGATGGCCCCTGGGGTCTCTTCCAACTCTATGATTCTATGATGGCCGTCCAGTACATGCTACAAGGACATCATCTGCAGGGATGTCCCAGGGACCCCTGGAGTTCTCTGCCAGTACCTGTTGCAGATGTCCTGCTATCAAAAATTAGCTGGACTTGTTGCTGCTGATCTCTGCACTCTCCAACAACCAGAAAATGGATGTGTTGACTGGGGTGGGGGGACTTCAAAACTAACAAGGGTAGTTTTGGGAGAAGGCTTTTGGTTGTTGCATGATCAAAAGAGAATTTTGACCCAGCCAATGAATGGAAAAGGTGAATTGCGATGTACAGTCATCCCTCCGCATTTGTGGGTTTGACCTTTGTGAATTTGATTATTTGTGAGCACGCGTACTTTCCTCCCCACTCCCCGCTTCTCCTTCTCCCATTCCCATGCATTTTGCCCCAGTGTGGAGCACTCATGTTGAGACAAAATGGAGGGGAATGAGGGATGAAGGTAGGTTCACGTGAGCCTTCCTTTCCCCCTCTGGAGCTTCCCTGTTCCCCTTCCATTGTAAAAAGGAATGGAATAGAGTAGCAGAAGGCTCATGCAAGCCTTCCTTTCCACTTCTGGAGCTCCCCCTTCCTATGCGTTTTGCCCCTTCATGGAGAAGTTGTGCCAAGGCAAAGTGGAAGGGAATAGGGGAGCAAGAAGGCTCACGTGTGTTCTCAGCATTGCAACAAAATGCATAGGAATGGGAGGGGGAGCTGGGGCAAATGAAGGCTTGCAGGAGACTTCCACTACACCCCATTTTGTTTTGCATGGGAACAGGAATGGGTGGGGAACCCCAGAGGGGAACGGGAGTGGGAGCAGGGGGAGTTATTCATGGTTTTTCCACTTTCACAAAGGTTCTGTGTATGTCCAACATCCTAAGTTAGGATGCCAGTAAAAATTCCCAGTGGTTACCAGGCAGATTGTAAATTGTAACCGCTGTAGAATATGTTGTGAAAAATAAAAGCATATTAAGAACGGTTGCAGAAATCTTAGTGCAAAATTTTCATTCCTTTAGGCTGCACTTCTATACCCTGGACTGAAAGCTCAGTGAAATCAATGGGATTTTCATGTGAATGGGTGGGTGGAGGTTTGAGCCTGTGCATAGCCTGGCATCTCAGGGTGGGAGAAAGGTATAGATGGCTCTTTTGGTGTCCACAATTTTTTAAAAAAATGGCTTCAGCATACTAGGAAGCCTGAAATGTAAGAGTGTGAAACAAAAACAAAGGCTTGGAAAGGACAGGGCTCCAAATTCCTTTTGCAAACAACGTGCTGTCTTGTTCCACTCCCTCCCTCATTCTAATTCTTGTCTAATCTCTATATAATCCCCCCTTAATACTTTTCACTGGAAATCTTGCTTTCTCTCACCATATTGTGGCAAAGCAGATAACACCATGTAGCCGTCTGGACGGCATGAAGGGATCGAAGGGGGATTATGGGCTAACTACAATATAAAATCAGGAAGAGGAGTGAGAGGAATTCACTCTAATCGGTTTGGGCAACAGAGATGGATTAGCTTTATCCACCATGAATGAGTACTCAACTTGACGAGTGCTGTCCTCCACCCTCCGAAAGAGAGAAGTGTTCCGTGTCACATCTGGTTAAATAGAAATGGGATTGTGGAATGAACTTGGAACCCTCCTTAACTACATAACTAGGCTCTGGACTGTAACCAGATAAGGGAGAAGTGCAGACAAAGAGGGGCACCATAGAATGAGAGACAGACCTGGTTAGCTCATGTCTCTTGCTGGCAGTGTTTCCAAACATTCCTTGCTTGCTTTCTTTGGCTGGTATCCTGCTAGTGGCATACAGAGGTTTATGCTGGACTACATATGCAGAGGGATTTTTTGGACACAGGTATAACAGGGCCGGCTTCTTCTTCTCTCTCAGACAGGTATGGCAACTCCCCAGTCTGATAAGGGGCCCTGTCTTGTCCACACAGCTCTGCCTTCCCCCTTATAGCACCACCTTTGCATAAAAACTTTCAATGGTTATTTAGAACCCCTTAATAGTTCTATGGTAGTGTTTTCTGTGTTGCTTTAAATACTGTATACCACTCGGCAAGTCAGTATTTGTAAAAATAAACTGTAATATTTATTAAGATAACATAAAGAACAGAGTATTGGCGTTCATATGCAGGTCAAAATTAATACGGTTCTTTTAAGACTGATCTCTTCCGACAGGCCTTTCAAGACTAGCATTTCCATCGCTTCCCATCAATTGTCTTGCTGCTTTGCTAATAGTAATTGATGGGCTGTTAATTGCTGTGTGTTTTAAGGGGTTGGTTTCGGTGGGTTGGTGGGTGGGGAGGATTGGATATGTTTTTAATGTCCTTTAATGTCTTTTAATGCATAATATATTTCATGTTGTTCGCCGCCTCGATCTATGTGGAGAGGCAGGATAGAAATATTATTATTATTATTATTATTATTTTAGGTAGTTTCCTTATATCTTTAAACCCTCATATCAGCACAAGTATCATAAACAGCCCTTTGGCTACACTCTCACCAAAGACTCAACCGCAAAGCTAGGTCACACTTTCTGACCAGCTGCTATAACAGTTTAATTACTCTTCTGCCTCCCTGTAGGCTTTCCCTGAGAATTAAACCCTTCCCACACAGTCACCCTCCCTGGCTGACAGGGGACTTTAATCCAGAGCTCTCTCTGGTGAGAACGCCCACTGAAGGACTCAAAATGACAATCAATGTTTGCCTTTATATATCAGCCACCAGCCCCTCCCACATTCTACTGGGCTGGGTTTCTTTCCTGAGGAGCTATTCTGATTGCCTGGCAACCTCTTCCCAAGCTGCTGTGCCACTCCAGATAGCCACCCCTCCCCAGAATGCTGTCACAACTGGGCAAATAGACTATGAATGCACACTGCATACCCTCCCAACATTTCACAGATGGAAACAACCAGGTAACATCAATATGTGATCAATAGGGCAAAAGTTATTAATGAATAAGAACACACAAGATAGGAGAGGCTGCAGCAGTTTGCTTTTGCCTGCGACTACTGAGAAGGGCAAGATGCTGCTCCCTTCTCTCCTCTCCCCGGCGCTGACCCTGCTGAGTTAATTGAGTACAAACTACTTGTTGCCAATGATAAAGATGTTATATGTCCTCAAGTTGTTTCCAAGGCCCTTTTTGCACCTTACCTCGTTGCGGCAGTGGGGAGCGGCGCTTGCGCGAGCAGCCACTCACACGAGCCGCTCACAACAGCCCTTCTTGCCTCCCGCATCGGCTTCCTGGTAGCGTGACTGTCGCACTTGTGCCCTGCCCCTTCCTTCTGCAGCGCAGTCTGGGAGCTGTAGGCTGCGCTGGGGGAAGGAAACACGACCGCCCCAGCTCACCGAAGCACCGCACGCAGGTAAGTGCGTGAGGGTGCCGCGAGCATTGTGCGAGTGTGCAGTATTTTCGGCTTAGAGCTGAAAATAAGAAAATGCGCGCGCACCCCGCTTTAGCCTCGTGAGCGTCGTGCGAGTGGGAGTGCATCATACGGAGCAACGCTCCCACTCATGTGACACTCAAGGGGCACTCGCACACAAAAAAAGCATGCGAAAAGGGCCCAAGTTACGGTGACCCTAAGGCAAACTTATTTCAGGGTTTTCTTGGCAAGATTTGTTCAGAGGAGTTTTTACCTGAGCCTATTGTGAAGAGCAGGATTCCACCTTATTCTGTTGGTGACTGAAATAATGCCTTCGTTAAAGATTCTGCCCCCTCCTGTCCTCTTCTGCCCATTGGTGTCTTAATTATGAGGAAGCTACTTTTGCAGTTTGAACTCAGTTTGCAGCGACTGAAGTAAGCTGAGAACAAAAGGGGAAAGTGAGAGGAGAAGAGAAAAACTGGGACCTTGTAAAGCTAACTAAGGAAATGAGATGGCAGAGGATTAACTGGGATTGACCCTGCCAAACTGGGGCAACTTGGGGGTATTGCAAGAAACTATGAAAAAAAGCAGAAGGTCTAATTCCAAAGCCTGGTCCCTCAGGTTCTGTTGTACTACAACACCCTTCACCAGCCTAAGGATGATGGACCCAATGATGAACCCTTGATTGGGAGCCACTGCTCTCAGTAGAAAGCAAACATTTTAGCACCAAGAAAAAAAAAAAACCACAAAATGATTGAACATTTTTTAAAAATGAGCAGTTTCTTACCTGCTGCCAATGTTGCTATCTTTCCGGTGCCAGGGAAAATACATGTCTATTGTCTCTGTCATTTTAACTTAGTAATGAATTTTTAAACATGTCATTTAATCATTTATATCATATTCATTCTAATAGATAGATAGATAGCCTTGTTCTTGTAAACTGCATTGGAAATTACATTTAACAGAGGAGTAGATCTATTGTCTTTTCATCAGCAGGTGAAGAAGACCTTTTATATTCTTCCGATCATTCCAGAAACCAATTTTTTTTAAGTGATTTTAGAATTTGGCACCATTTTATCCCTGCTTTGGCTTTTATTGTGTGCAGCTGCTGGTTTTGTCTTGCCTTTGTCTGACTTGTTTTATGATTTCAATATTCCACTTTATATTTTATGTTTTTAATTTGCACAGTACACAGAGAACCTCAGTTTATGCAACAGTTTAGAAAAGTAAAATTCGAAAGCAGAGACAATAGATAAATGAACTGAGAAGTATTCACATCATAAATTGTTGTTAATCTAGAAACAATTGGACATAGTGGCCCAATTCACTGGACCTGTTGAATCAATTGGAGCCGTTCTGTGGCATGATAGAAAAGGGAAAAACTCTCTTATTTCCACCCTCTTTTATAATTCTGTTGGTTCCAAGTAGAGTAAACCCACTGAATCAAATCACTGAAATGTAGAGTTGGAAGAGAGCACAGGGGCCATCCAGTCCAACCTCCTGCCATGAAGGAACAAACACTCAAAGCACCCCCAGTAAATGGTTATTCGGCCTCTGCTTAAAAACCTCCAAGGAAGGAGAATCCACCACACTCCACTGAGGCAGCCTATTCCACTGCTGGACAGCCGTGACCATCAGGAAGTTCTTCCTGAGGTTCAGGTGGAATCTCCTTTCCTGCAGCTTGAATCCATTGCTCCTTGTCCTAGTCTCTGGAGCAGCAGAAAACAAGCCCACTCCCTCCTCGACGTGGCATCCCTTCAAATATTTAAACATGGCTATCATGTCCCCTCTTAACCTTCTCTTCTGCAGACTAAACATACCCAGCTGTCTAAGTCTATCCTCATAGGGCTTCATGGCTTCCACGCCCCTTACCATTTTGGTTGCCCTCCTCTGGACTTGCTCCAGCTTGACCATGTCCTTCTTGAGTCTGGGTGCCCAGAACTGGACACAGTATTCAAGATGAGGTCTAACCAAAGCAGAGTAGAGTGGTACCAGTACCTGCCTCGATCTAGACACCATACTCCCATTGATACAGCCAAGAATTGCATTGGCTTTCTTGGCTGCCACATCACACTGCTGACTCATGTTCAGCTTGTGATCTATTAAGACTCCTAGATCCCTTTCACACGTACTGCTATCCAGCCACGTGTCCCCCACGTGGATAACGACAACAACACATAGATGAATTTCATTGACTGAGTGGGTTCACTGTAGTTGGGACTAACCTCTGGATTTCAGCCCTATGATTACCACAGATTGCCAAAATGACCAATAAATAGGTCCCAGTGCAAATCAAATCTGAATGTTCAAGAAGGAAATGAGAAGTTGGATTGTGTCCAGAGAAAGGTGACCAAGACAATCAAAGGTAGGGAAAGCAAACCTTCTGAGCTGGGTATGTTGAGCTTGGAGGAGAGAAAATTGAGAGATGACATGACTGTTATTGTTGTGTGCCTTCGAGTTGTTTCTGCTTCAGAGCACCCCTAAAGCAAACCTATCACAGGGGTTTCTGGTGCTGAGGGTGTGTGACATGGTCAAGGTCACCCAGTGGGTTTTTATGGCCAAGTGGGGAACCAGCCGGCCCCTCCCGAAACTGCAAACCCCAGGATTCCATCGGATGTTGCAAGTGGAATCATCGCGCTATAATGGTCCAGTGCAGAAATGGCCCAGGATGTGATAGCCATCCTTTAACATAGAATCATAGAATCATAGAATCATAGAATCATAGAAATGTAGAGTTGGAAGAGACCACACGGGCCATCCAGTCCAACTCCCTGTCATGCAGGAACACCCTCAAAGCACTCCCGACAGATGGCCATCAAGCCTCTGCTTAAAAACCTCCAAGGTAGGAGACTCCACTACTCTCCGAGGCAGCAGATTCCACTGCCGGACAGCCCTGACTGTCAGGAAGTTCTTCCTGAGGTTCAGGTGGAATCTCCTTTCCTGCAGCTTGAATCCATTGCTCCTTGTCCTGGTTTCTGGAGCAGCAGAAAACAAGCCCCCTCCTTCCTCTACGTGGCATCCCTTCAAATATTTAAACATGGCTATCATGTCCCCTCTTAACCTCCTTTTCTGCAGACTAAACATACCCAGCTCTCTCAGTCTATCCTCATAGGGCATGTTTTCCAGGCCTCTCACCATTTTGGTCACCCTCCTCTGGACTTGCTCCAGCTTGTCAATATCCTTCTTGAATTGGGGTGCCCAGAACTGGACACAGTATTCAAGATGGGGTCTAACCAAAGCAGAGTAGAGTGGTACCAGTACCTCCCTCGATCTAGACACCATACTCCTGTTGATGCAGCCGAGAATTGCATTGGCTTTCTTGGCTGCCGCATCACACTGCTGACTCATGTTCAGCTTGTGGTCTATGAAGACTCCTAGATCCCTTTCACACGTACTGCTATCCAGCCACGTGTCCCCATCCTATATTTCTGTATTCCATTATTTCTGCCTAAGTGTAGGACCTTACATTTCTCTCTGTTGAATTTCATTTTGTTCGCCCTGGCCCAGCTCTCCAATCTATCCAGGTCATTTTGAATTTTGATCCTGTCCTCTGGCATATTAGCAACCCCTCCCAATTTGGTGTCATCTGCAAATTTGATGAGCATGCCCTCTATTCCTTCATCTAAGTCATTGATAAAAATATTGAACAGCACTGGGCCCAGGACAGAACCTTGTGGCACCCCACTAGTCACTTCTCTCCAGGATGAAAAGCAGCCATCCGTGATCACCCGTTGGGTTCGGTCGGTCAACCAATTACATATCCAATTAACAGTAGCCCTGTCTAGCCCACATTTTACTAGCTTCGATGCAAGAATGTCATGGGGAACTTTGTCAAAGGCCTTACTGAAATCGAGATATGCTACATCCACAGCATTCCCTTCATCTATCAAGCTAGTAACTCTATCATAAAAAGAGATCAGATTAGTCTGGCATGACTTATTTTTGAGAAATCCATGTTGACTTCTCGTGATTATTGCGTTGTTTTCTAAATGATTAGAAACTGAACGCTTAATGATCTGCTCCAGGATCTTTCCGGGTACCGATGTCAGGCTGACTGGGCGATAATTATTTGGGTCCTCTTTCTTTCCCTTCTTGAAGATGGGGATAACATTTGCTCTCTTCCAATCTGCTGGAACTTCTCCTGTCCTCCAAGATTTCTCAAAAATTATAGCAAGCGGTTCCGAAATGACCTCTGCCAGCTCTTTTAATATCCTAGGATGCAATTCATCTGGCCCTGGAGACTTGAATTCATCCAATGCGGCCAGGTATTCCTGTACCACCTCTCTACTTATTAAGTGCCTCATTTCCTCTGCTCCCTCCCCTGCTCCCCTACCGCCAGGTTGAGTGCTTGTATCCTTCTGGGAAAATACGGAGGCAAAGAAGGTGTTAAGTAGCTCTGCCTTTTCTCTCCCCCCTGTGAGTAATTCGCCATCTTCTCTGCGTAGGACCCTACTGTCTCCTTCTTTTTCCTTTTGCTGCGGACATATTTAAAAAAACCCTTTTTATTGTTTTTAATGTCTCTGGCCAGCCTAAGTTCGTTCTGTGCTTTAGCCTTTCTGACCTCCTCCCTACATCTCCTGGCTACTTGCTTAAATTCTTCTTTGGTGGTTTCCCCTTCTTCCATTTCCTATACGTGTTTCTCTTAACTCTTAGCTCAGCTGAGAGTTCTTTAGTCAACCATTCTGGTTTCTTCAGATGCCTTCCATTTTTCCTCCTTATTGGCACAGTTTTAGACTGTGCCGTCAGTATCTCCTTTTAAGGAACTCCCATGCCTCCTGAACTCCTTTCCCTTTCACTATTCCTGACCACGGAATTCCAGCCAGCAGCTCCCTAAGTTTACAGAAGTCCGCTTTTTTAAAATCTAAGACGAGTGTCTGGCTACCCTTATCTTCTCCTTCCCACTGAATGCTAAATTCCAACAGGGCATGGTCACTCCCCCCTAAAGATCCAACCACTTCTACCTCATTCACAAGGTCATCCCTGTTGGTCAAGACCAGATCTAGAATATTTGATCCCCTTGTGGCCTCTTCCACCTTCTGGACCATGAAGTTGTCTGCAAGACAAGCAAGAAACTTGCTGGACCTTGCTGTCTTGGCAGAGTTTGACTGCCAGCATATATCTGGGTAATTGAAATCTCCTATTATTACTGTATCTCTCCTCTTTGAATGTTCAGTCATTTGGTTGAGGAAGGCGTCATCCAAGTCCTCAGCCTGGGTTGGAGGTCTGTAGTAAACCCCCACCAGAATATCCCTATTGTTTCTCGCTGCCTTAATTCTTACCCAAATGCTCTCTACCTGGCTTTCTGGGTTTAAGCCCAGGATCTCTTCACAGGTGAAAACATCCTTGACATACAAGGCTACTCCTCCTCCTTTCTTGTTTGGTCTATTTTTACAAAATAGGCTATACCCCTCTATTCCTATATTCCAATCATGAGACTCATCCCACCAGGTCTCAGTGATGCCTATCAAATCGTATTTATTTTCTTGTACTAGGAGTACAAGCTCATCCTGCTTGTTTCCCATACTCCTTGCATTAGTGTAGAGACACTTAAGTCCCCAGGCCCTTCCTGCAAGTCCTGTACTATTGTTTCTACTCCTCCCGCCATTGGCCGCTTGTACTACTTGTCCAGTATCATTTGGGCCTTTTCCCCCTGTGTTCTCTGAGTCCTTGCCCTGAATATTTGTCTCCCTCCCCAGTGGATCTTAGTTTAAAGACCTCTTAATCTTCCTTGCAAGACTGTTTGCAAAAACATTCCTGCCCAGTTTTGTGAGGTGCAGCCCATCCCTTGCCAGAAGCCCATGTTCATGGAAATTAGGCCATGTTCCAAAAACCCAACCTTGTCTGGTCGGGCCCTTTGGTGCTTAATTTGTTGACCTCTACTTTTGCCCTTTGAACTCTTTTGCGCCGTATAACTGAGAACAGGGGAGGGGGGAGAACGAAATGACCAAACCTGGACAGGGGCAAGGTTAACTGGGTTTCCCTCCAAACGCAACGTATTCCTTTGCAAAAGCAGGGTTTAAACCCTGGCCCCTCGCAGTGTCATTGGGTTCCCACATGAACCCTTGAGGGGCTTATGCCCCAGTGGGTTTGACTAGCCCTGGTTTTTAGCGCTCTCGTTATGTGGTTGACCCTTGGCCCCAGGAAAAACAGTCTTCTCGATTTAAAGCTTGTAATGTTTTAACATGCATTTTCTTTTTCATTTTCCCTTTCTTAGATAATAGAAGTTTCAACCAAACAACCAGAAAGATCTTGCCTCCTAAAGACCTTGTTTTCTGGATCTTTCCAAAAACCTGTTCTACTAAGGTTTTGCCTTGGGGAAATTTTCCCTGTTTAGGTTTTTGGGAGTGCTGGTTTTGTCCCTTTGTCTGAAGTTTGATTTCATATTCCACATATTTATGTTTTTAATTTCCCGTTCCTCCTCATTTTCAAAGGCCAAGTAAATTCGAAGCAGAGTGAAAAATGAAGAGATGTGTTACCTTCTGGTTAATTTAGAACATTGGACATTGGCCCAAATTCCTGGACCTGGCAAATGTGGTGACTTCTGATCGGGAAAAAAAGGGCCCCTCCGTTTTTCGCTCTTTTATCATTCTTTTGTTCCAAGAACTCCCCCACTTCCCTAAATGTAGATTGGAAGATACCAGGGGCATTCAGTGCCTCCTCCCTGGCGAACCTTAACTACCCCAGAAAGGTTATTGGGCCCTTGCTTAAACCCCCAAAGGGTCACCCCGAGAACCTCTTGTGGCAGCGTGAAAGGAAGTGCCCGAGGTTACAGGGGGACTGCTTGCAGCTCCATCTCCTTCCATCCTGGAAAAAAACAGAGAGTCCCTCCAGGGCACCCCTTCAAAATTTAAAGATGGCAATGCCCCCAAACCTCCGCAGCAAACATAGGTTTTAAGCTATCCTCAAAAGGGTTTCCTCCCCCCCTTCCCTTGGTCCCTCCTCTGGTTGCCCCAGACTGTGACCAGAGCCCACGGCCAGGGTCCCCAGAAACAATATTCAAGAATTAACCAAAAAGTAAGCCAGGCCCCCTGACAGCACCAAACAAGCTACAGCCAAGAATTGCATGGGCCTTTTTGGTGCCACACACCTGGTCTAGGACGCTTGTAAAAAGGCCCAGCCCTTTCCACTACTGCTCTTTCCTCTGGGAAAAAAATGAGCTTAGAGGGCCGTTTGGTAACCTCTGGTTTTAAAAGCCCTACCCCAGTTTGCCTCCTCCCCTCTCTGAGTTAAAGAACGGTGTAAATTGAGGCAGAGCCCAGGGCCAGGCAGTCAGAAAGGAAAGAAAACCCCAATTTAGCAGGAAAAACAAGGGGCAAGGGGCCCCCAAGCACAGCAAAAAAAAGGGGGACTCAAGCACCAAAAAACCAGCCTGTGAAACTGAAAACCCCGGTCTAGGACGTCTCAAGGGCCCGCTTTTTCCTCGGGGCCTCTTTCCCCCTGGGAAATCTGAAGGGATGTCATGTAGAAGATGTAGAAAATGGAGCAAGCTTATGTTCTGCTGCTCCAGAGACTAGAATGAGAACCCATGGATTCAGATAACAAGAAAGGAGATTCTAACCAAACATAAGGAAGAAATTCTTTACCATAAGAACTGTTTGACAATGGAATAGGCTGGCTCAGAGAATGGTAGACTCTCCTTCTTTGAAAGTCTTTAAAGAGAGGTTGGATGGAAATCTTTTAGAAGTGCTTTAGCTGGTATTCCTGCATGGTGGGAGTTGCATTAGATGGCCCTTTTAGCCCTTCTAACACTATAGACATTTCTGCACTACATTGTTTTAGTGCTATTATTCCACTTTCCACATGCTATGAAAGCCTGGGAGGGGCATTGAGACTTGTCAGCCAGAGAACTCTTTGGCCTCAGGAAGCTACAAACCCCAGAATTCCATAGGATGTTGAAAGTGGAATAATAGCACTATAACAGTGTAGGGCGGAAATGGCCTAAGATTCTACGACTCTGTGAACTTTCCCCAGAAGTGACCAAACAGAGGCTATTGCATTGGAACGTACAAGACGACATGGCTTATCAGAAAAGTTATTTATTTTAAATTTATTTAAAGTTATTTATTTATGATTATTATTTATTTCAACTATTTATATATAGTTGAAATGAAGGTAGTACTTCTGTACAACAATATTTATAAACTTTTTCTGATGTTCATATTTGTAGGAAAGCTGAAAATTCCTTTTCATTTTCGAATTATCGTTTGCTTCGCAGTTGAGGAGTTAGTCCCAACTTCATTGTTGTTGCTAACTGCTCTCAAGTCAGCATCAAAATTTGTTGCTAATTGCCAGTTGTTGCAAATTGCCAGTCAAGACAGCTTTGATTCATGGCGACCTTATGAATGACATCCAAGTGCCCCCACTCATCTTCCAGATTCAGGGCATCCGTGGCTTCCTTGATGAAATAAATCTAGTTGAAGTGCACTCTTCCTCTTTTCCTACTGCCTTCTATTTTACCCAGCATTATCTGCTTTTTGTGTCGTGTTGTTTCATGATATACCCAAAGTATGACAGCCTCAGCTTAGGCCATTTCCGCACTAGCCTGTTATAGTGCGATGATTCCTCTTTCAACATCCTCTGGAATCCCGGGGTTTGCAGTTTCGGGAGGGGCCGGCCAGATTCCAGGATTCCAGAGGATGTTGAAAGTGGAATCATCACGCTATAACAGGCTAGTGCGGAAATGGCCTCAGTCATCTTTGCTTCTACAGAGTTCAGCCTTGATTTTTAGCAGTCCATGGTATCTGTTGAATTTTCTCCAGCGCCATACATCAAATCGTACCCGACATTCCAATTGAATGAATGATTATTCTTAATCACCTTCTTTTCTAGGATCCTTAGGTTTTTAGGTGTTCTTTTTTTTAAAAAAATCAGTGCATTGATTGATGTGGAGATTTGAAACCACGATGCCTTTCTCCTGTATTTGTGCTTAATGTGGAGCCCACAGTCTCCTCCGTATCACATTCACGCCTCTTTTTCTGCCCAAGATCACATTGTTTGGCTATTTTGTCCCATAAATCACATTAATATTCCAGCCCCGTGAAATGAGTTGGTAATGGGTCTGTCGCTTGTCATCTGCTGGCTACTGCTTGTCCTTAAAACGCGCTGAAGAAAACGACAGCCGACGTGAGTAGTTTTCCACCGCTTGCTGAATAACCAGTCAGAGAGCCCCAGTGAACGTCGGCAAAGGTTATTTCACGAAGGGCTGGATGAACAAGGAAGCTAAGGATGCAACGGCTGGACAGGGCAGGCGACGTCCTGCACAAGATGGTTGGGAGGCTGTAATTTTGCCCTGAGTAGAGTCAAGATCAGTCCTGGGGTTTTCAAGATAAGAGACATACCATTGCATTCTTCTGTGCAGTGCTACGGTATATACTCCCCTATAAGTTGATCACGTGGATAAGTTGAGGGCAAGTTTTGGGTCCAAAATTACAGAATTTGCTATGACTAGTGGATAAGTTGAGGGTAGAACGTATCCCTCTACTTGCAGGATGGATAAAAAAAACATAAGGCAGTGATCGAGTATTACTATGTATACCGACCAAAATCTGACAGTATATTCTTAACAAGTACATATCAAACATAACATCCATGTACATGTGCAGAAAGAACTCACATTCTTTTCTTTTCTTTTTTTGATGCAGCTCACAGTTTTATTAGAATCATAGAATCATAGGCCCTTTTCGCACGGCATTTTCCGTGCGAAAGGGCCCCTCGAGCATCGCGCAAATGTGAGGAGCGGCCCACCTGACGCACTCACATTTGCGCAATGCTCCAGGGCCTAGCAGGGACTGCTCACGCATTTTTTCATTTTTGGCTTTAAGCCGAAAATGGTGCGTGGTCGCGCATCGCTCCGGGGCCCTGCACGCACTTGCTTTGTGTGTGGAGCCTCGGGAGCTGGGCCGATCGCGCTTCCTGTCACAGTGCAGCCTGGGAAGGTCCCAGGCTGCACTGCAAAGGAAGAGGCGGGGGTCTCGCGCGAGCAGGCAGCTCGTGCGGAGCCACCACTTGTATGGGGGATGTTTTACAAAATTCATTATATGGCTTATATCCAGTAGTAGTGATACCAGTTGCCACTATAAGCAGCCTTTGGGAATGAGTCAGAAAGAAGGATCCACACCACACACGTTCAAGGAAAAACATGGGCCGACAAAGACCGATCCGGTTGAAATGTCTCACTTAAAGATTCCAGCAACGGACATACCATCCATCAATTCTCATTATCATTATATCTAAATAATATATTTAGCATTGTATCTAAAGAGTATTTTTCTACCACGTTGTCCATTGATTGCCTATTATGTATAATAGTTTTTTGTACAACATTATGGTCTCGGAACCTTATATGTTGAGTTCTTTCTTTCTGTCTGTCTCTCTTAACTGTATTTTTGTTAACACAGTTTTAACTTTGTTTTAATTCTTATTTTGACTGTTTAATTTGTGTTTTAACTTTTGTATTCCATGATTTCTAACTTTAAAAAAAAGGTTATTGTAAGCCCCTTTGAGTCCTTGCCAGAAAAAAATTAGGTATAAACAAAGATTAACAACAACGACACTTGAGAAGGAGGGCTTGGGATGTTCACTGGAACTGATTACCTTTTATAAAGCAATTTTTCAAGGTCTCCTTTCACACATTTAGAGGCATTCTGAATGAAAAGCCAGCAATTTTGAAAGGGAGTAGAGAAAGAAAGGCCGTTTCCACACTAGACTGTTCTAGTGCTATTATTCCACTTTCAACATCCTATGGAATCCTGGGGTTTGCAGTTTAGGGAGGGGCCCTTGAGGCTGTTGTTTGTCACAACCCTTTTGCAAAGATTTGCGGCAATCAGAACAGCACAACCAATTAAAAACACAATACCCAATCCAAACGTAAGAAGGGCAGCAAAGAAAAATGCAGCAGGAAAAAAAAAAGACGCAGAGGCCATATTTAAAAAACGACTGTGAAGAAGAAGGGATGGTGCTTGAAAGACAATAGTATTAGCACTAAGTGTACTTCTGGATTAATGAAGCCATCAAGGGATGACAAGAGAGTATCGGAGGAATTCAAGGGCTCTTCAGAAGCTCACTTAAAGGAAGTTCCTTTCTCATGCCATAACATTTTGCCACTAGAATCTTGTTAGGGACTTTTTGTTGTTGGCCATTTCCGCACGAGTCTGTTATAGCGCGATGATTCCACTTTCAACCTCCTATGGAATCCTGGGGTTTGCAGTTTCGGGAGGGGCCGGCTGGCCCCTCCCGAAACTGCAAACCCCAGGATTCCATAGGAGGTTGAAAGTGGAATTATCGCGCTATAACAGACTCGTGCGGAAATGGCCGTTGTTGTTGTGTGACTTCAAGTTGTTTGCAATGTATGTCAATCCTAAGGAGATTCTTTCCTAGGAGACTTGTGAAGATAGGGATTGCTGTTGTCTTTTTCTGAGGCTGAGAGAGAGCATGACTTGCCCAGGGTCACCCAGTGGGTCCCCGTGACTGAGCAGGAATTCAAACTCTGGTCTTCCAGGGTGTTAGTCTTAGGTCAACACTCAGGTCACTCCACCATGTTGGCTCATTGTGTGGTTATGTGCCTCCAAGTTATCTCCAACTTATAGCAACAGGGTTTGTAGGTTTTTCTTGACAATGCCTTTCTCTGAGGCTGAGAGTGTGTGACTTGCCCAAGGTCCAGTGGGTTTCACACTGGCCAAGAAGGGATTTGAATCCTGATTTCCTGGAGTCCTAGTCCGACACTCAAAACCACTATATCACACTGTCTCTTGTTAGTGACTTATGTTAGTGACTTACACATGTGTAAGTTCCCATAGACATGTGGGCATACCTTTTGGCTATGGCATGATGTTTCAGTTCAGTTGGCAGTTGTGGAAGCCATGGTGGCGCAGTGGTTAAATGCCAGTACTGCAAGCCACAAGGTTGTGTGTTCAATCCTGCCCAGCTCCAAGGTTGACTCAGCCTTCCACCCTTTCGCAGGTCGGTAAAATGAGTACCCAGCTTGTTGGGGGCATGTATAGAGCTGTTTCGAAATACATGCTATTTGTAAGTTGTTCGCCACCTCGATCCATATGGAGAGGCGGGATACAAATAAATAAATAAATAAATAAAAATAAATAAATAAATAAATAAATAAAAGCAGAGCTGAATATGTGGTATCATCACACACGCAGATGTGTATTGTTTATTGCACAAGTATATGTGCAGCGCACACTGTAACTGCTCGTTTCCTATCTGATGGATCATGCATTTGGACAGTGTTGCAGTTCTCTGAAGTGCAATCATCACATTACTGTATGCGTGTCCGGTTGCACTCCGTCTCCTTAATGCAGGATTTTGACCTTTTTTTTTATGTATCAATTTACTTACAGACCATTTCTGCACTAGGCTGTTATAGTGCTATGATTCCACTTTCAACATCCTATGGAATCCTGGGGTTTGCATTTTCGGGAGGGGCTGGCCGGCCCCTCCCGAAACTGCAAACCCTAGGATTCCATAGGATGTTGCAAGTGGAATAATTGTGCTATAACAGTCTGGTGTGGAAATGGCCATAATCTTCCTTATGCTGCCCTGTCACTTTGGGACTTTGGGTGCAGAAGGTTCTTGAGGCAGCAATGCAGTAACACCTCGTGAAATACACACAGAGGCTAGAATTCTGTCAGTAACGTTGTTGTGTGCCTTCAAGTTGTTTTCCAACTTATGGTGACCCAAAGGCAATCCTATCAGTGGGTTTTCTCGGCAAGGTTTGTTCAGAGGGGCTTTTGCCATTGCCTCCCTCTGAGGCTGAGAGAGTGTGACTTGCCCAAGGTCACCCAGTGGGTTTTCATGGCGGAAAATGGATTCAAACTCTAATATCACATTTCTAGCTCATTGCTCAAACCACTACACCATGCTGGCTCTCTCTTGTGCGTAACCTACGGGCATGAGTACCCAGCTTGTTGGGGGCATATATAGAAAAATGTATTGAAATACATGCTATTTGTAAGTTGTTCACCGCCTCGATCCATATGGAGAGGTGGGATACAAATAAATAATAATAAAATAAATAATAAATAAATAAATGTAGACTCAGGTTTTGTCTGTGGACGTCCTTTGTTTTGGATGCTTTTAAAGAAGTAGAATCTAGAATCCTGTTGGTGACTTTGTGTATATGTGTCTTCAGTTTGCCCTTTGACTTCTGGCAACCCCGTAAATTTCACAGGGTTTCTTAGACAAGGAATACTCACAGATGGTTTTGCCAGTTCCTTCCTCTTATGAATATGCAAATCCCACTATGGAAGTGGTTGGACCTTTTTGTCCAATGTGGAATGTCCCCATTCAGTTCAAAGTTGTGAAAACAGATTCCACCAGTTCCTCCACTGTGCATGGATGCTCATTGCACATGGCTATGCATTGTGACATGGATGCATATGCACATTAGTCATGGACATGCCTTAGACATGGATGCACAATCTGGATGAGCGTGCATCATGGTGGCTATGCATTCAGTGGCACATTTTCTGCCTTGGTTCAGTTGTGCACTGAACACAAAGGTCGTGCGGCATTGTTAAGATGTAACTCCACATGTGGAGATTTACTCTGCACAACTCTGATGTAGCAGCTTGTGCAATGGCCCCCTCCCCTCCCCACAGGTTCCAGAGGCTTTCCCACAGGTGAGCATGTCAAAGATCCAGCAGCCTTGGCTCCTGAGTTGGGAGATAGGTGGGATATAAATTAATTAAATAAGCAAAGAGGGGAGTGCGGCATGATTATTATAATGCTTTATCAGGACAGGAGAAGTCTGGGTCCCCTGTCCTTATTCAGCCATTATGCTCTTGAGCCAATCATGATCTCTGAGCCTAACCTACCTCCCAGGATTGCTGTGAGGATAAAACTGAGGTAGCAGCAGTGTGCTGAGAACCAGGTGAGTTACTTTTGGAGTTGATGGGAGCAGACGTTCAAAAGATCTGGAAGTTCCTGGGGAAGGTTCTCTGGGGTTGGTTGACTAAGAGTTCTTGCTGCCTCCCCCCTCCTCCATATTAGACCTTGGAAGGAGAGAAGGTTGTCAAGTTTTGCAGCTGCCTTATCCCCTCATCCGTTTTCGTAGCACGAAGACCCAGCAAATTGTCGTGCCGCCTTCCCTTGCCGTTGTTGCCGAAAGATTGGAAGCCTCATTCGTGGGCACGCTGGGAAGGCTGTTGCTTTGTGCAAACTGGATGTTTTGGTCTGGAATGGGCTTCCTCTCATCTTTGAAGTTGGAGGCAGGTGGATGGGGTAATATACAGAGATAGACGGGATAAGATATATTTAGGGTCCTGCTTATTGAACCGCTGGTCGCCCTGGGCCCGCTGCGAAAGGGTTGCCTTTGAGGTCAAGCGTTGTTTGGATGTGTTGCAAATGGTTTCCCCGGGAAACAGGGGAACTGTCCTCCTAGCTCGCTGCGGCATCTTCCGAACAGCGTCTTGTCTTTAGACACAGCAGCGGAGAGGTACCTTGTGGTGTTTTGGGGGGGGGAGAGAAAAGGGGGGCACTGAAAACAATGTGGAGGCGAAAGGCGAAGAAGGGATTGTAGCATCACAGAGCGAACAATCCCAGAGAATGAAGAAGCACACCGCGAGAGTGGCTCCGGTAGAACCTCTCTGTCTTTCCACATTAAATTCACCTAGATCAGACGGTAAATGTCTTTTTCTTTTCCTCCTACGTGTCTTCCGTCAGGAAAGGAATTCGCTTCCATCTTATTCTATTTTGTTCTGAAATCTGTAATTAAAATAGAGAGAGAGAAATAGAAAGGGCAGAACATCCTTGGGTTATGAAAGGGCTGTTTGTTAAAAGGCATTGGATGTGTTTTAAAAGACTTTTTATTTCTTCGTTTCTCTTTGCAGTCTCAAAATGTCTGGCTTTTACCGGGTATAAAAGAATTGTTTCTGGAGAGAGGGAGGAGGGAACAAGACCAAACAGAAGAGGAGAAAAGTTGTTCATCTTTCTTATTTGGGGTTCTGGGTGTGCTGCAGAACCATCTCTTTTTGGCTGGGCTGTTATCATCTAATCATCTTGTACGGCAAAAGTCATTAATTCTCTCTCCCCCTCTAGACTGAAAGGTTGTGTTATCTCGTGGCAGTCTGCAAAGATTACCTGTCTAACCTGAAGGGCTCATGGGTTAAAACGGCAAAAAGAAAAACAAGGAAAAGGAAGAAAAATGGGGGGGGTGTTTTTACAAGACGGCACAGACATGCGTGACTTCAGTGCAGTCTGGAATGTGAAGACAGATTATGCTTTTTTAATTTGGTTCACGTTTCACCCTGCATGCGCTTTGGGTGTCATCCCAGGGGTACCCTAATGTTAGCACATTGTTTTTCTTCCATCCATCATTATTACCAAGAAACTTTGTATTTTCCTGGAGGACGAAGAAAAGGAAAAGGAAAAACAAAGTCTTCTGTTTGCCATTTGGAGAGGGTTTGAGTCATCTTTGGAGTGAGCAAGTCAACCAAGAATCCATTGATCTGGTGGAGGCAGTGCTGGGCCCTCTCCTCTGACAGGGTTTCCTAGCTGGGACAATGAGCTGCAGATGCAATTTGCTGGGGAGTTCCGAGTTCCAGGCTATGCGATAGGCTAGGAATGGAAAGATTATTTGAACTTTTTTGGTAATTAAAAAAAAGGTCCACAAAGTGTTCCCAAGTGTTGGGAAACTTGACAAGGAGGATCCTGGACTGACGAGAATCCTCACAGCGTGGGAATCTGTTCTGTGTGAAATTCACATCTTTGTTTATTTATTTGCAAAGAAATTCTGCACAAAATTCGCACATTTGTGCATGCATGCAGAAGGCACTATCTTCTGCACAGGAAACAGCTGTTTCTGTGCAAGGAACAAAATTTTCTGTGTAGAAAACAATATTTTTGCATAAAAATATTATCTTTCTGCACAGAAATTGCTGTTCCTGCATAAGAGGTACTGGTTTTTGTACAAAAGTACCATGTGTGAATTTTGCACAGAATAAGTGCCAAACTGCAAATAGGCTCCAAAAAGGGTGTAGGTTTAGGAGACCTTCTCACAGCAATATCAAACTTGCTAAAATGGCTCACTGCTTCCTTCAAGGACAAAATCAGCCAAGAATTACATTCCTGTGAATGGATTCAATAATCCGTAAGATGGTTCCTTAAAGACTGAGGTCAAAGGTGAGCTGTCCCAGGGAGTTTGAAAGCAGGGTGAATGGTAGAAATACCATTCAGTCCTAAATATAACCAGAGCCTGGAAGTAATAATGTAGCTCATTGCTTTTTCCTTCATAGCAATGAAGTGCGACATCATTGGTTTTAAATATTCAATCAAGATGAAAGAAATTTTAGAGGGGTTCTTTTGCATAATGAATAATGCTTATTCATAATGGAAGAATTATTGGTTTGGGGAGCTTTTGGAGAGCTTGGGACATTTTATGAGAGTTTTTGTGCAAAAAATATTGACATGTTAGCTTGTTACCTTACTTGTGAATCACACATTACATGTGAAAATCAATGGCTAACAGGCATATGCTGCTTTTAAAAGTAGTAGTTCCAAGATTTTGGCTTGGCATTAAGTCTGGGCTGAGCAACAGAATTATTGTATGCATTTGTGAGATCTAGGTTTGTTTCTGGTTCTGGTCTTCCTCTCTTGTTTGATCTTCAAAATGGTTGGGAACTTTCATGTCTCCTCTTATGTCCTGTTAATCCCTACTGATAAAGATATCCTTCTGAGGTCTTTCTAGCATAGCCTCAGAAAAAGTAGGACTTTGTGGGGTTTTGGCCCTGGAGCTAAAGAATGCTTCAGGAACCTGAAGCTGCAATGTTGCACAGTAGCTTTCTACTTTAGGAGGCACCCATCTGGAATCAGTGTTAAACTACTTTGAGGATTCTCACCAAGAGGTAGAGAGAATTAGAAATATTGTAAGCCGTCTCTTGGTTGAGATAGAATCCAAGTGGCTTCAATAGTTAAAAGAAAAGCAGTCTTTACAACCTATACCAACCACAATTTCTTGCAAGCTCCTTGTGGAATTCATCATTATTTTTCTGGAGGGAGATGACCTAGCTACATAATTCATGTACCAATAATTTCCTGATTAGACTGTTGCAAAGCATTCTCCATGGGTCCTGCCTCAGAAGCTGTAGCTAAGTGCAGTGCTGTTGAACTTCTTACAGACAAAATGAGTCTGATTGTCTTGGAATTCCACCGACTGCCAGTATATTTCCAGTTTGAATGTAAGCTCCTGATGTTGGCATTCAAAGCCCTAAGTGGCCTGAGACCTTGATACTTGAAGGAGTGCCTGCCTAAGAATTTAGGTCTATTCAAGGTCTATTCAAGGACCTTTCCTTTGTGTGTGGGGTGGCAGAGGTCATGCATTGCAGGAGGACACAGGAGAGAGCTTTCTCTGCTGTGGTGCCAAAGTTGTCCTCTACTTGTCTCTAATACTGGCTTCCTTCTGACACCAAGTTAAAAGATATTTTTTTTAACCAAAGTTTTTTTTGGGGGGGGGTGTTGTAATTTTATCCAACTCTGTACAAGTACCTGGCTTCAAACAATTCTAACTTGCTTTAACTTGCCAACTTGTTGCTTTGGGACTGTTTAAATTATTCTCTATTTTTCTAGATTTGCAAATTGTTTTTGTTTATAGAGCACTGCAATTTGTGATACAGGGCAGAATAGAAATATTTAAATTAACAATACAATATAATACAATATAATACAATATAATACAATACACATGGGAAGTAGGAGACAGGCTGGCATTCTGTTAGTGATTTACGTGTGCTTAAGTTCCTTTATGCGGGAGGTTGTATTTTTTTTTTTTTTGGCCATGGCATAATGACTGCATTCAGTTCAAGGTTGCAGAAGCAGAGCTGAATATGTGGTCCCGTTGGGCATGTGGTGCCATTGTGCGTGGCACATGCAGAGTTGCATTGCAAGTCTGTATTTCACATTTGCATGTTCAGTTGCACAGTGTTGCAGTTCACTAATGCACAACTAATGACTTAACTCTGCAAGTGTAAAGTTGTACTATGTCTCCTTGATGTAGGATCTTGGCCAGAGGTACAGAATGGGGGATGCAAAGATTCCTTGCCATTTGGCTATCTGAATTGCAGTGTGTATCAGTTCAACCATGCTCACATCTCTAACTACTTGTCAGGCAGTTGCACTCTGGATTAGGTCCCAGGTCATAGAATCGTAGTGTTGGAAGGGGCCTTATTGAGTCCATCCGCCTGCTTGGTGTAGGATCTGCAGCTAAAACATCCCCAGCAGGTACTATTTGCCCTTTTTTAAAAAAAAGATGTCAAGAGAAGGAGATCAAACACCTCTCTGGGCAATTGGTTCCATTGCTGAACTGCTTTTACTCTCAAGTTCTCAAGAAATTGACTCTCCTATAACTGAAACACCACAGTACCTCCCTCTGGTTCATCCCATAACCCACTGTTTGAGGGCATATCTAAAAATGTTCTCAATTTAGGATATCTGAACGTTTTACCTCTTCAGTTAATCAGAAAGTATGTGTATATCTTGTCAGTGTGAAGGGAGTTAAAGTTACATTATCTATTCTAGATGCCTCCAGAACTTTCTTGTCCATCTCAAGATCCCTGTAAGCATCTTTTGTGATGATAGCACATACCTAGTGCCAAGTTACTTTTGCTGCCTGGTGTTGTCACCCACGGGAATTGTGCAGCGCAAACAGCCCTTTTGAATGTTGCCAGTTTAAACCTGCTTTCTTACTTAAGACATACCATGAAACTGATAGCGACAATGGGCAGGTTTTCCCTGGGGTACAACGAAGACGATAAGTTATGCACCAGTGGGAGATTCAAAATAATAATAAAAAAATAATCTTTTATTCAGCCTGGGCCAAAATAATGTCTGGAGAGATTTCCACAAATCAGATGTTCCAGAACAAAGGAAGGCACACACATTTATGCTTGTCCATAAGATGATGAATAAGCATACTAAGTTACATCACTTCCATGCAAAATCTGGTGGGCTTCAGGTATCAGGGCATGTGCTTTGGCTCTGTCACATAGTAGCCCCCCAATACATCAGTCACTTAGTACCTATCTGTTATTTACCCAAAGTGGGGCCTGCTTGCATTCTGTACTCTGGAAGTCCAGCAGTGCTGTCTCTTTTGTTATCAGTAATATACGTTCCATCCTCCATGCCTATATGTCTCTCAGGTCAAGCTTCTTCTCAAGGCTGGTATCCTAATTCCAAGGGGGCAGCCACTACTGCTTATTTTGATTTTATTAATAACTGTTAATAATAAAACAGGTTAGTAACTCAAAGGACATTGGGGGAAACCTCTGCAGAGGCCTGTTTAATTGATTCCCTTGATTCTATGCTACTCTAAGTCCCATCATTCTCAGGCTTCCTCTGTCAATATGATCTGACTCGCTAGAATCATAGAGTTGGAAGAGACCCCAGGGGCCATCAAGTCCAACCCCCTGCTATGCAGAACACACATCAAAGCATTCCCAACAGATGGCCATCCAGCCTCTGCTTAAAAGCCTCCAAAGAAGGAGACTCCACCAAACTCCATAGAGGCAGCAGCAGATTCCACTGCTGGACAGCTCTGACCATCAGGAAGTTCTTCCTGAGGTTCAAGTGGAATCTCTTTTCCTGCAGCTTGAATCCATTGCTGCATGTCCTAGTCTCTGGAACAGTAGAGAACAAGCCTGCTCCCTCCTCAACATAACATCCCTTCAAATATTTAAACATGGCTATCATGTCCCCTCTTAACCTTCTCTTCTGCAGACTAAACATACCAGCTCCCTAAGGCATTCTTCATAGGGCAGTGGCTTCCAGACCCTTCACCATTTTGGTCACCCTCTTTTAGAAGAGATATAAACTTCGTAAAGTGGAAGACAGTGGAAAAAGATTTAGCCCACATTGCAGGTGGCTGGCCTTCATCGAGGAAGACACAGCTGAGTTTGCAAGACCTGAGTGGGACTGTTGATGACTAGTATCCCAGACCTCACTAATTCCCTAGCCTGATTAATGGACCAAAAATAATCTGCATGGTGTCCAGTAATTGTTGGGGTAGATCAGATCAAGATTTTTTCACCCCAGCTTGACGTTTCCACTTGTGGTTGACTAAGCCCAGGGCAAAGAGAAGTAGGAATATAAGCAGGAGAAAATGGAGGTAGGAAGACAAATCAGGAACAAACCAATGCTCAGAGCTGGTTGAGCTGCACCAGCAACGAAGGAGTTGCTCATAACATGAATATTTTTACTGTAAAATCAGAATCCCACAAGTTCGGTCGCCACCAGTGTGATGTCAAGCATCCATGTCTTGTGGCAAATGTGAAACTCAAATCAACAGGGGCAAGCCGTTGCCACCAGTGATGGCTGGTAGCCTTCTCAGTGGTTGCTCCCAGGCTGTGGAACTCCCTTCCACAGGAGACTGTGGCCATTTCCGAACAACGCTCTTATAGCACGATGATTCCACTTTCAACCTCCTATGGAATCTGGCCGGCCCCTCCCGGAACTGCAAACCCCAGGATTCCATAGGAAGTGGAAAGTGGAATCATCGCGCTATAAGAGTGTCATGCGGAAATGTTCTGGGTTAGCCCACTTGCTGCTTTCTGCCAGCAGGCTTACACCTTTCTATTTAGGCAGGCCTTGGATTGATTTTTCATTATATGCTAGAACGTATTGAAAGTGGTGGTACAGTGTTTTTATCTTGCAAGTTTTCAAATTACGTTTTAAGTGGGACTTACATAGTTTTTAACTATATGGATTTAGTAGAACTTTTTAACTGTGTGTAACTCTTCTAACACAACATTTTAGCTAATTTCTGTTTTCAATTCTTGTAAGCCATGGTGGGAGAAAGTGAGGGTAAAAATTTGACAAATAATAGCTTCTCGGTCAGTGGGGCGGTGCATGTATAGCAGGGTTCAATTGGAATGTAGATGAAAGGCGAATCTGGCTCAACAAGAACTATCCAAGGAACTAAACCTGTTGGGAGGAAAGGATTCAGCACCTCAGAGAGCTCATTGAAAATAAATATTTCTAAAGCAAATTAAAAACTAGAGTTAGATTAATTTAGGAGCATAATGATAAGATGTAAGAATACAGTTAATTGACAAGATAAATGGAATGCTGGATCAATATATAAGAGGTAATTGATGACTAATAGAGGGTTATAAAACGAATAATAATATTTATTAGCTCATACAAAAAAAAGAGCTAGGAAGAAATATTGTAAATATGTGAAATTGTTCCAATAAGATATTACCACTCTATGTTGCATTACTAAAAGATGTACATATTTGTTTTTATTTATTATTTCTTTTTTTGGAAAATTAATAAAAATATTTAAAAAAGAAAAAGAAAGTTCAGGTGAAAGGATAGCATGAATTCATGGCTCCACTGACACGGCAGCCCCAGCCACCGTTACTTGCTGCCTTGACCACTTCAGATCTAGCATTTTTTTAGCTGTCGCATTACACAGCTGAGCAGGAATCAGCAATGAGATGTGGCAGCTAAAAAAGCCAATGTCATTCTAGGATGCATTAATATGAGTATAGAGTCTAGGTTGAGGAAGGTAACAGTACCACTCTATTCTGTTTTGGTCATACCATGTAGAGGAAGGAGAGAGCTTGTTTTCTGCTGCTCCAAAGACCAGGACAAGGAGCAATGGATTCAAGCTGCAGGAAAGGAGATTCCACCTGAACCTCAGGAAGAACTTCCTGACGGTCAGGGCTGTCCAGCAGTGGAATGTGCTGCCTCGGAGTGTGTTGGAGTCTCCTCTCTTGGAGGTTTTTAAGCAGAGGCTGGATGGCCATCTGTTGGGAGTGCTTTGAGGGTGTTCCTGCCTGGCAGGGGGTTGGACTGGATGGCCCCTGGGGTCTTTTCCAACTCTACATTTCTATGATTCTATGATTCTATGACCTCACCTGGAATACTGTGTCCAGTTCTTGGCACCTCAGTTCAGGAAGAATGTTGACAAGCTGGAATGTGTCTGAAAAAGAATGACCAAAATAGTCAAAGGCCTCTAAACCATGCCCTATAAAGAGTGGCTTAGGGAGTTGGGTATGTTTAGCCTGGAGAAGAAAAGATCAAAAAGTAACATGATAACCTTGTTTAAATATTTGAAGGGATGCCCTCTGGAAGATGAAGCAAGCTTGTTTGCTGCTGCTCCAGAGATGAGGACATGGAGCAATGGATTCAAACTACAGGGAAAGAGATTCTACCTAAACATCAGGAAGACCTTCCTGATGGTAAGAGCTGTTTGACAGTAGAATCTGCTGCCTTGGAGTGTGGTAGAGTCTCCTTCTTTGGAGGTTTTTAAACAGAGGCTGGATGGCCATCTGTCGGGAGTGCTTTGATTGTGTATTCCTGCATGGCAGGAGGTTGAACTGGATGGCTCTATGATGCTGTGTAAAAGTGGTGCTCATATCTGCAGTTGCATTGGGTTTTGGAGATGTTCTGAAGTAGGGATATAAAGCATATTCACAGAATTGTCTCATCCTCAATGATGAAGGGTTTCTCAGTGGACTGAGACCCTGGTTGAGATCCTACATCACAGCTGTAGTTAGAAATGCATAACTGCGCATCATCTCCTGACTCAGCTCTCCAAACCTACCTAAAAAGCAAGCACTGAGTGATGGATGTCTGTTCTGCTGGAAATTGAGGCATGGCAGGATGGTTTCTGCCAGTGATTTGCACTGAGATGAGGAGTTGTGAGAAGAGTCTTGCTTCTGATCATCACACTGCATACTGCTGGCAGGAGAAGTTTGGAAGTGTCATCCTGCAGCTCTTCAATTGGAAGCAGAATCATAGAATCATAGAGTTGGAAGAGACCCCAGGGGCCATCCAGTTCAACCTCCTGCCATGCAGGAACCCACATCAAAGCACTCCCAACAGATGGCCATCCAACCTCTGCTTAAAAACCTGCAATGAAGGAAACTCCACCACACTCCATGGAGGCAGCATGTTCCACTGCCGGACAGCTCTGACCATCAGGAAGTTCTTCCTGAGGTTCAAGTGCTATCTCCTTTCCTGCAGCTTGAAGCCATTGCTCCTTGTCCTGGTCTCTGGAGTGGTAGAAAACAAGCTTGCTCCCTCCTCAACATGACATCCCTTCAAATATTTGAAGAAGAGATCTCCATTGCTTGATGCAGCTGCTGGCTGTTAAAGTAGGTTTGGGAGGAGCATTTGCCATCATGGCAAGAGCGCCATGATCATAAACATGAATGCCAAGCAGTTGCAAATACATAATTCTAGCTTACTTAATAACTGCTCAGCAGGAAGCCAGCCAGCCTGTTGTAAAAATGATTGAGGCTGCTTTTGGCCCTGAGTGAGAAAAAAAGATGAGTCCTCCCAAGTTTTTGTTTCTGCTGCTTGTTTCCATTGCGCATAATGCAGTGATTTTGTGCAGAGTTGCCATATTTTGCACAAATAGAAGCTGGCATCCTGCTGGTATCTTATGCTTGCGTTAAGTTCTTCTCTGGAAACAATTGATCATTTTTGTCTGGTGAGAAATGTCTCCATTCAGGCCATTTCCGCACTCGGCTGTTATAGCGCTATGATTCCACTTGCAACATCCTATGGAACCCTGGGTTAACTGCAAACCCCAGGATTCCATAGGATGTTGCAAGTGGAATCAGAGCACTATAACAGCCTAGTGCAGAATCATCCACAGTTCAAGAATACAGAAATGGAGATGTGCGCATACTTCCTGGGAATGTTTGAGAATGGAACAACTTCCTTGGAAAGTGAAATCTTCTTTGCAGACCTTCAAACACAGGTTGGATGGCTGTCTTGCAGGAATACTCTGGTTGTATATTCCTGCATGGTGGGAGGTTGGAATTCCAAAGCCTAGGAGCAGCCATCAAGAAGACTCTCTCTTATGCCTTCACCAAACAAGCCGGTGAGGATGATGGGATGGAGAGAAAGTTCTCCTGCAAAGATTGTTAAGACTTGATCAAGCTCACATGGGGATATACAGGATTTCAGGTTGTCTGAACCCAAGACCTTTATAGGTCATAACTAGCCTGTTGAAATGTTCCTGGATAAAATGAATCTGAAGAATTAGAACTGAAGACCTTAAGTCTTATATCCTTTTACGATAGAGTTACAAGCTTGATAGATGAAGGGAATGCTGTGGACGTAGCATATCTCGATTTCAGTAAGGCCTTTGACAGAGTTCCCCATGACATTCTTGCAAAGAAGCTAGTAAAATGCAGGTCGGACAGGGCTACTGTTAGGTTGATTGGTAATTGGTTGACCGACCGAACCCAAAGGGTGATCACGAATGGCTTCTCTTCTTCCTGGAGAGAAGTGACTAGCGGGGTGCCACAGGGTTCTGTCCTGGGCCCAGTGCTGTTCAACATCTTCCTCAATGACTTGGATGAAGGAGTGGAGGGCATGCTGATCAAATTTGCAGATGACACCAAATTGGGAGGGGCTGCTAATACCCCAGAGGACTGGATCAAAATTCAAAATGACCTTGACAAATTGGAGATCTGGACCAGAGCTAACAAAATGAATGTCTTTTTTAAAATCTTTTTTATTATAAATACAACAAATAAAATATACATATTTAATAAATAACTGCAGTTTTTACGTTACAACAGACAGAAATGTAAGGTCCTACACTTAGGCAGAAAAAAAATGGAATGCACAAATGTAGGATGGGGGACATGTGGCTGGATAACAGTACATGTGAAAGGGATCTAGGAATCTTGCTGGACCACAAGCTGGACATGAGTCAGCAGTGTGATGCGGCAGCCAAGAAAGCCAACATGATTCTTGGTTGTATCAATAGGAGTATGGTCTCTAGATCAGGGAGGTAATGGTACCAATCTATTCTGCTTTGGTTAGACCTCATCTGAAATACTGTGTCCAGTTCTGGGCATCTCAATTCAAGAAGGATATCAAGAAGCTGGAGCATGTCCAGAGGAAGGCGACTAAAATGATTAAGAGTCTGGAAGCCATGAAGCCCTATGAGGAGCAGCTTAGGGAGGTGGTGATGTTTAGTCTGCAGAAGAGAAGATTAAGAGGGGACATGAAAGCCATGTTTATTTGAAGGGATGTCACGTCAAGTAGGGAGCAGGCTTGTTTTCTGCTGCTCCAGCAACTAGGACAAGGAGCAATGGATTCAAGCTGCAGGAAAGGAGATTCCACTTGAACCTCAGGAAGAACTTCCTGATGGACAGAGCTGTCTGGCAGTGGAATCTGCTGCCTCCATGGAGTGTGGTGGAGTCTCCTTCTTTGGAGGTTTTTAAGCAGAGGCTGGATGGCCATCTGTCAGGAGTGCTTTGATGGGGCTTTCTGCTTAGCAGGAGATTGAACTGGATGGCCCCCGGGGTCTCTTCCAACTCTACATTTCTTTGATTCTATGAAGTGCTTGCTTTTTGCTGTTGACCAGATAACTCGAATGCTCTGCATTAACTATGCAGCATGGGATCTTTATTATTTTTACCTAAGGTAGTCTAGGCTTGTTTTTCCCCCTCAATATAGCTTTACATTTTTAAATTGTTTTATATCTGGTGAAACTGGGATTTTTAAAAGCCTCATGTTTGATTTGCATGAAACATACGCCTAATTTTTTCAAATCAAACTGCAAGCATTTCTTTTAATAAAGGTCTTAAGAACTGCCAAAAAAAAAAAAATATTCCTGGAAATGGACCAATAGCTGGCGAAGCTGTTTGAACAAGGGAGTGATATGCTTCCTATAACTAGTCTTAGCCAGCAATTTAGCTGTAGCATTTTGGACCTGCTCAGCTTTTCTACTGGAGAGACTTCCATCTCTCAGAGCTCTCAAGAGAGCCACTGCCAGTTGGGGCAGACAATATAGGCCTAAAATGGAGAAATGATCAGAATAGGCATAAAGCAGCTGTCAACGGTCCTGATGCATGACAAGTGACATTTTCTGCCCTCTTTTGCTTTGGCTGCCCTCTCATTTGTCTGTACAAACTGCCAAGTGACTCCAAGAGCATCTGGAGCGTGCTGCGGGAGTGGGCGGGGAATACATAACAGCCAAATGAGTCTCAGAAGCATTGGCTGGAATGTGCCGCCGTGTCGCCTTGCAGTTTGGAGCACATCTGCGCAAGGCGCCGAGCTGCGGCACTCTAAAAGGACACAGTCCTGGACTCTGCAGTCACTGCAATGAAATATTGATACGCTGTTTTGTTCTCCCAACATTTGGGAAGAAAATTTTGGTGGCTCAAGGAGGGTCACCAAATTAGAGGCAAATCCAACAGACGTAGACTTCTGTTCATTTTAGAAGTCGGAGGATGAGTGGGAAGGAAGACTGACAAATCTTGGTTACTGGGTTTATAAATATCTGTGCTTTCTTAGTGAAGGAAATAGAAATGTGTGAATAAATAGCAGGTCAAGCTGTTCTGCAGCTAGGTCATCCTAACTTTCTCCTCCTAGTTGTTTCTGAGTTGAATTCTATTGACGTATATATAATCTCGCTGTCACTGCAGTTTGGAGCAGAAATGCAAGCTGTCTTATTCAGTTATGCAAAGGCCCCTTTGCAGAACAAGTTTACGTTTGGAGAAGGTAGGAAGAATTGCAGGTGCTATTTACAGCGTGTTGTCACAGTCAGGCTCCAATGGGTTATTGTGGAAATGTGGACCTGCAAGAGGCAACAGGGAACTGCGCCGGGGATCGGAAGACATGAAATTTGGGCCATTTCTGCATTCGAGTGTTATAGTGCTATTATTCCACTTTCAGCATCCTATGGAATCCTGGGGTTTGCAGTTTAGGGAAGGGCCTCAAAGGCCCTTCCCTAAACTGCAAACCCCAGGATTCCATAGGATGTTGAAAGTGGAATAATAGCACTATAACAGCCTAATGCAGAAATGGCCTAGGTGGTGTCATTGTACATTAGATTGTGTCAGAAGAGAGGAGGAGATGGAGTGTCACAGCCATTCAGTGCCCCACAACATCTTGGTCAAGCCTGAAATTTGTTGTGTTTGTGTGTATGTGTCTGCAAGCTGCTTGTCAACTTATATGACAACCCCATGAATTTTGTTGAGTTTTCTTAGGCAGGGAATACTCAGAGGTGGTTTTGCTAGTTCCTTCTTCTGAAATATAGCCCACAGCATCTGGCATTTGTTGGTGGTTTTCCATCCAAGCACTAATCAGAGGTGACCTTGTTTAGCTTCCAAGATGCTGCCTTTAGGGTATTTAGGTCACCAAAATATGCTATGTAGCCTGTTCCATCCAGTTGTGACTTCCAGGTCAGTGAAGCAGTGAATCCAGTCCTGGTTGTAGTCTGAACCAGGTTGTAGCTGAAACTTTAAAGGAAATATCTGAGATGCTGAGTCTACCCCCCCCCCACACCAATAAGTTCAATTCTTAGGATAGCTCCTTGGAAATGTGGAGTAGTGTGGTACCCTGGCATGCCACAAACTTCACTCAGAGTTAAACAGCTGCATGAATTTGTAGCAAAGCAAAAAACACAGCACACTTCATCCAAAGTTGCTGGGACTAAAGCATACATGGTGGTTACAGATTTTTTACCTTTTCCATATGAATTTAAACATACAAAGCTGTGACTGGAGAGGATCATAAATCTCATATTATCCCACCATTCTAGCCATTTCCCAGACTCACAGTTGTTTACTCATCTTTCATCCTTGAGGCTGGAATATGTTCCTGCCTTCTTATCTTTGAGCATTACCAGTTCTCACAACACCTTCTGATACTTTCATTTTCCCCCAATCTTCTCTCCCTCTCCTGAATACATTGGAGCGGGCATCATTTATAGGTGATTTGATAATGTGTGTATATTACTGTATTGGGTATATTATTAATTTTAGGGGATTGTCTGGTAGGCATGGCTTTGTTTGTCACTATTGATTTCTAAAAATAACTTTAAAAAATATGCAAATGCCATGTGTTCTGGACCCTATGACCTGTTTGCATGCATGGTGTCTCAGAAATAAGGTCGGAAGTGCTCAAGTAGGGCATTCTCCTGCTTAGCAAGCACAGGTAGCAGAATGAGGAACAGTTACTATTTTGGACTACATCTCCCAGAACAGCTTTAATGACCAGTTTGAGTTGGGGGGATCCTAGGGGTTGTAGTCCAAAAACAGTAACTTTCCTAAGCTGTGGTGGATAGATGCCTGGATATCTGAACTGGATATTGTCGTGCTTCATAAATATATGTATTCCATCTGTTCTGGTGTCTACTAGTTTTTCTTTTGCTTCTGCAACATTGTGCTTTGGATTGTGAGATGATGCCTTCCTCAGCTTCAGACTTTCTATCTGCATGAGAAAGAGATCATGATAAGGTTATTCATACGAGGTGGACTACGATCTGACATCTGACTTCTTCCGTAAGGCTCAAAGCACATTTCCTAAGATGAGAAGACAAGCACCGTGGGAGAAGAGAAAATCTCGGACTTGCTTATGCATGCATCTTGAAGGGTTCAGTTTTCAAGGCAAGAAAACAGTCGGATCAGTTTCCGAGACTGGCCCCAAGTCTGGCAAAGACTTCCATCAGCTGCTGTTCCACATGGAGACATGGACAATCGGCATGAGTCAGAATGGCCATCAAGAGAAGACCGTGGGGAAGATGTTTTCTTGCTGAACCACCACAGAGTAGTGTCTTGTAGTTCTTGCTTCTTTTTGTATTAGAAGACACAGTCCAATATGAGCGGTAACCATGGATTAAGACTGCTTCATGGAATATATTCCTGGCATTAGAATAATTGCTAAAATGCTCTATGATTCTGTGATTCTATGTGACCAGTACATCTACAGCAAGATTTACCTGCCTCATTGGAAAGGCTGCTGGAAACTGCTTGAGGAGGCTGTGGGGAAACACATTGTCTCATTTCCCAGCTGCACATGTGCAGAAGCTGTAATGTGCCTGGTCAATTACGTAATAACAATTGCATGCATTTACAGAATTTACCTCTGATTTGCTGCATTTTTAGTGAGACGACAAATAATGGCATGACTGTTGAAAATGTGGTTTCCTGGACCCCGAATGAGCATAATGTGCCGCTTTTCTGGCTGAGAGGAAGAACTTAATTTTTGACCTTCAGTTTCTGCAATATGCAATTTCTGTTTTCCCCAGTCCTCTTCCAGTGAAGTGTTTTAATTTCAGGGAGACTTTGCCAAAAATAAAATAAAAAAAATGTTCAGGATTGTTTTGATACACCCACACCAGAGCTTGGGAAAAGTTTTTTTTGGATTACAGCTCCCAGAATTCCCCAGCCAAGATGGCCATTGGGCTTGGCAAAGCAAATTTGATTCAGCTATACAAGAAAAAAATGCTGAATAGAAATGATCTTATTGCGTATAAAAAGCTCAGGTTGCAGAGAAATTTGGTAATAACATTGTGGTTGTTGTCCAGGTTGCCTGGGAAATTCTGGGAATGTTGGTCAGTGATGGCTGGTGATTTCCGTGCTATTGAAGTGGTGGAACCACATTGGTTTTTACAAAAGAGCTCTCCAAGGTGCTGATTAAGGAACTGTCCAAGGTGCTGCATAAATTTATAAAATCTGAAGTGGATTAAATACTCCACTGACATGGAAGCCACCAGCTGTCATTGGTTGCAGTCTACCAACACAGCTTTTCCCCCAAATTCTGAATGAATGAAGACCTTGCCAACCTCACATTCCATCCACTGGGGAGTTTACCCACCAAACTGATGCAACCTCTTTCTTCTCAGGTGCCTCCCAATCCTCTGTCGTCCGATGCAAGCCAGGCGCCAACTGCCCCGGCACGCAGCGTGGCATCCGCAGGCAGCATTCCCCTTTCTCCGCTGCTGAAGATTCTGCTGCTCCCATTCTAGAGCTGCAGAGTCGGAGTCCCTCTGGATTTTGTCGGCACGGCAGAGGAGAGAGGCAGAACAGATCAGGTAGGCGTACGATAGCGGTCTCCCCAGGTGTTACGGCTCCCCTTTCAGCCTCAGGTGAGGCCAAAGTCTTTCCAAGTAATGAATGGGATGGTTTCCTGTGTTGTGACTGCCATTATCTGGCTAGTCCTTTTCTCTTGGGTTTTGATGGGCAGGAAGAATGAAGGGGTAAAAGAGCTGTGGTGTTGTCTTGCACAGATGTTCATGGTGAGCTAATTGCATTCAGGAGATCAATATGGCCACCAAGACCTCTTATGGGTGATGCAGTCATTCCTCACAGTCACTCATTAGGAGTAGGACATCTTTAGATCAGCCTGGCTCTTAGGAAACTCCACAAATCATCTTGGTTCTACTGTGCCAAAAGCACCAGTCCTTTTAATCTCATTCAAACCAGGAAGAAAAGAGAAGAACACCAGCAGAAGAAGCACTCATCTTTGATGTTCATGGATGGTCAAATCTGGACCACTAGGAACACACTAAAGAAAGTGTAAAGAAGTTTCTTCAAACGTGACTTCTGCCCTTGCTCCCTTTCCTTGTGAAAGACATAACTGGTGTCAGACCTGAAGAAATAGGATTCTTTCTCTTCTTCTGTCTTCTGTTGAAGTTCAAGGGATCACCTCTGAATTGTGGATGGGATGAGAACAGCTCAAGCACAGACTATGAACAAAATCACTGAAGTGTAGATTTAGAGTAGTTAGCCCCAGAGAGAGAGAGCCAGCATGGTGTAGTGGTCTGAGCACTGGAGACCCAGGAGAGCAGGGTTTGGTTCCCCACTGGGTGACCCACTCTCAGCCCCAGAAATGACTTGAAGGAACCCAACAACATCAACAACCCTCATAGAGAACTTAAGAAATTAGTATTTAGAGAGCCATATGCTCCTTAGATCAGTAGTTTCAAAGGTGATGAACTGTGAAACTGTCCAAAACTTATGGTAGCGTTGATGTGACCTTAGATGGGGCTTGCTGGCCCCATCCACACTGACAAGAGGAGGGGGAGATGAGGTTATTACCAGTCCAAATAAGAGTTCTGTCCCTTGACGATATTTTCCTTCATTCCTCAAATTTCTAGCATAACCGAGAGTGAGGCGCTGAAAATGGTTCACACCTACATCTTTTCCGTTTGCTGTCTTCACCTTTCCTTGATCATTTTGTTCCTTTTCTTTGAATGCTCGTGCTGTATTTCTAAATGCTCAACCGAAGTTTTAGGTTTCTGCAATGCTAGAAATTTAAGGATTGAAGGAAACTTTCATTGAGGGAGGAGAATTCTTTTTTGAGGGAGGGAGATAAATGCCCTCATTTTGTCCCCACTGCCGTTGTACCTTTGATCCACACCCAAATTTTAGACCTCTTTGGCTGTCACAGATTCCCTCCAAGAACTCTCTGATAATGATCCCCACTACCGCTTCATTCAGAGAACTATAATCTCCATTGGGGTTCATTAAGAAGAGGAGATGAGCACTAAGTCAATTTGAAATTCATAATGTGGAAACATTCAGATTCAAGAGAGGTTCTCTTTGCTGACATACTGAAGAGACCCATTAAGGTTTTCTAGAAAATGATTTACTGAAGTATCTGAATCTCGAATAGCTAACACCTCCTTTTTCGTGCTTGGTCTCAAGGCAGCTTTCAAAAATGACAAAATAAAATGAATATATTTATCTCAGTAATGAAAAGATAAAGTATGTGTACGTTAAAAGATAAAGCATGTGTACATTCCACAAAATTAAAGCATTAAATTTAAAGCATCGGTAGGACATTAAAGCATCGGTAGATTTAAAATTTAGCAGGTGGTTGTCGGAACAGGAAGGCTAACAAAAGAAAGAGTGAGACAGACCAGATTGGCAAAGGAATGCCAAAGCTTTGGTGCAGCAACCAAAAAGATCCTGCCAGGTACTCCATGAGCTGGATGCGGAGGTGGTATTTTCTCCAGAATATGTTTTTATGGATAAAGGCTTGAATCCCCTTGGTTAATTCCATCTAGAGTAGATAAACTGGTGGCAGACATCTTAAAGATTCAACTGAAACTTGGACTTTTTAAAAATTGGGTCTGACTGATAAACAGACTGATAAGAAGCCGGGAACAATCTTCTGCCACACGATCGTGGTGGCAGGAATGGAAAAGTGTGGCTACTCCTTCTCATGAAGTCTGACTGTTGAAGATGCTGGGTTTGGCAGAAATAAACTTTTTTAGTTAAGGAAGGATCTTTGGTTAAATTTAAAAATGACAGGGATAAATTTATTGTATATCTAAGAGACTGTTGGGTGAAAAAATCAGTTACTGTTTTTGATGGTTAAGGTTATGGTTATTAAATGCTAGCCAGTAGTGTGATAATGATAGACACAATAGAAGAAATATATCTTGTAGGTTATCTTAGAACCAAAAGCTGGTGAGTAAGAAGTCATTTGGATGTATTTTTGCCCCCCTTTTCTTCAGTTTAGTTGTAGTTTAGTTTAATCTAGTGTTCAGTTAGATGTAGAGTCTGTTTGTTTACTGTTGTTTTATATACTAAATACACACTAATAAAAATATTTTAAAAAATAGAATATATACATTTGATGCATTACTGAACCGTGATACAGTACATAGGTAAATCCCAATGAGTTAGTGAGCTCTTCTGGCTGAAAATAACAGTACAGTTCAGTTATTATTCAATTCTTCACCATGTTTACTGCTGTGATTATAAAAGAGAAACCATTCTTGCGATTCCAGTCAAACAAAGTAACTTTTCAAGACTTTGTTTTGAGATAAGCGTAAAGGTGGCAAATGCTGAAATAAATAATCCATCCCTTAGTGTATTTTTCTTAGGCCATTTCTGCACTAGGCTGTTATAGCGCGATGATTCCACTTTCAACATCCTATGGAATCCTGGGGTTTGCAGTTTCAGGAGGGGCCGGCCGGCCCCTCCCGAACTGCAAACCCCAGGATTCCATAGGATGTTGAAAGTGGAATCATAGCGCTATAACAGCCGAGTGCGGAAATGACCTTAGTTGTGAAAAGGGGATGGAAGAGGAGGTGGACAGAAGCAATCATGTAGTATGATTATCTTGGAAAATTCTAGCAAGTTGAGCCCATTGGATCTCTAAGTCAATTCACATTGGGAGAATAAAGTCCTGGGCTAACATTCAGTATTGCAGTTACAGATCTTTAACCTAAGGCTATGGATCCATAATTGGTCTGTATTCAGTAAGACTCTATGGTCTTATTATGAACCGGCATAAATGTCACCCCAGCCCACCTTAACAGCCAGCAGACAGATCAGTGAAGGAGGTCAGCTCAGTTTCTTATTGAGGTACAAGAAGGAAGATGTTTCCAGCAAGCAAAGGTGGGTCCATCTTTTTGCAAGTCTTTTGTGCAGCCTCATTCTTGGCAGGAGAAGGCGGTGGAAATGTCATATCCCTGATGGGCTGGTGGTGGAAACATCATCCTTCTTGTGTCCTGATCAGAAGCTGAATGGAGCTCCTTTGCCAGACCTAGCTGCTGGCTCTTAAGATAGGATGGGAGAGGATCAGGCCAGGAGATGTTATTTAGCATATGTTAACTAAGGCCCTTTCCCCCCGGGGAAATAACACGTGGTGGCGCAACCTCCGTGGGAGGTCGTCTACACCGTAAAGTGGATTGGGGTGGATTACTTTAGAGTAATTCCACACCCCGATCCACGCTTGGGCGCCCGAAAGTGGCGCCGCTGCGTGCTTTTTAAAAACTACTTTTTATGTGGTTTTTAAAAGGCAAGGGGCGTGCAGCCCCATGCAGCTGCATTGCAGCGCCCAGGCGTGCGCAAGGGCGTGCAGGCAGATCTGCCGGGGGTGAGATTTCCAGCTGGCGAGGTTCTCCGGTTGGTGGAGAGCCTCTGCCAGTCGTAAGCCGCCATTTTGGGCGCTGCCGGACACCATGGGACGCCGACGCGTGTGGAGCAGCGAAATGCGCTGCTCCACATGGCGACGGACTAAAGTAAGCTCTGTTTCAGTGTGGCTTCACCCGCTTCTCCGCCCACGTGTGGAAAGGGCCAAAATAGCTGATGTAGAATGTTGGAGTTTATTCCTAGTGGCTTAATTGTTTTGGTTGTTAAGCGGGGCAGGGGGAGGACCTGAAGTAAATGCTTTTCTCCATCATTTGTAACACTTGTATGATGGACCTCTGCAGTTCCTTATAGGATCCTATGCAGCTTCTACACCTCTCTGTGATGAACCTGAGGTGGGGGGGCATAGCCAGCAGAACTGCAACAGAGGGGATTTAATTTGATTGATTCTCTGACTAACCTAGGTTAACAGAGTTTGAAAAAGAGTTCCTTCAGTGAGTGAGTGAGAGAGAGAGTGGGAAAAAAACTAAGGGCTTGTTAACTTAGGGAAGTGTTTGCCTGTTAAGAGCTAGAAGTTCTTTTCTGTTTGATAACATTGATATGCCCAAGACCTTTCCCTTGTTAGTTCTTCTAATAAAGATTTTATTCTATTTTTTATAAGAGCAGCCTCAATATAGTGTCTCTAATTTGAGCTCAGTTACACACATTCCCACAATTGACACATTCAGTTGGAATAAACCTGAAAATGCTTTGCCCTATACCCACAAGAGTGTGGGCTTAGGGAAAGTGGAAGGGTGATTAAGGATGGAGAGGTAGCCGGGGGGTGGTAATTGTATATAAGAGTGCTGCTTCTCCAGGGAGAGAGAATAAAAGCCGGCTTGATCTGTCACAGCCCTGGCTGGCCCAGATCTCCACGTGACACTCTCCGCCTGAATAACGACTTCAGTAGATCGTATACAATCTTACAAAGCTTTCTTATGTTTCTAATACCAAGCAATTAGACACACACCAACGGAGACATAACAGCCCATCAGCTAACTAAACAGATATAGATATGGATATGGGGAAACAAAGCATGCAGCTGATGGACATCCAGGTGGATGGGACAGCTTCCAATGTGCCAAGGGTTTTCCACAGTCTTATAAACTGAGGCCAATATCCCACATGAAGGATACAGAGTTCAGTTTTCACTCACAGAATTATGGGGCAATGGAACATTAGTGAATAGTAATACTGCACAGACAAAAGCAACATGCACAATTGCAACAGGCAGTGTATGCAAGTGAAATGCACGATGTGCAGTTATGCATCTGCGTGTGTGATTCACAGTGTTGCCACATGTGCAAGGGCACCTCATGCAACTCCGCTTTTTCAGTCTTTCAACTGGATACAGAATTCTGCATCAGACAAAAATGTCCAACTGCTTACACGGGAGAATTTATGCATGCCTAACTCACAAACAAGATGCCAACCTTGGTGCGATCACCTGCTAGCAGTTTCATCTTCTTGGTACCCAGTTGTTTTAGCTTTGTTCCAGAACTGCTAGCCGAGGCCATGATAGTTTACTTGAAGCTTGCAGTTCTTTTGCAATGTTATCCCAGCATGTTCCAGTGTTATACCTGTGGCAGACAATTCTTCTGTATAAACAAGTTTATCTTTTAGCATGCCAGCTCTCAGATAGTAAGCTTTCCACCTTAGCTGCCTTTAATACTCTTCTGGGCCTTAATCTCTCGTAAGTCTTTTTCTTTAATACCCGTACCCAAGTTCTGCCACATCCAATGAAATGGAATGGAGGGAAATTGAGGAAGTTGAGGAAGTAATAGCACCCCTTTATTATGCTTTGGCCAGATCTCACCTGGAGTCCTGTGTCCAGCTGAAGGCACTATAGTTCAAGGAAGATATTGTCAAGCTGGAACATGTCCATAAGTGAGTGATGAATGAGATAAAAGGTGTCAGACCCAAGCTCCATGAGGAATGGCTTAGTGATCTGGGTATTAGCTTGGAGAAGAGAAGAGATAATATGATAGCCTTCTTTAAAAAGATGTCATGGAGAAGATAGAGGAAACTTGTTTCCTGCTGCTCCAGATACTAAGATCCAAACCAGTGGATTCAAATGACAAGAAGTGAGAGTCCACCTAAGCATTAGGAAGAACTATACTTTACTGACAGTGGAATAGATTGCTTCAGAAAGTGATAGACTCTTTTTACTTTGGAGGTTTTCAAGCAGAAGTTTAATCACCATCTGTCAAGAGTGTTTTAATCATGTGTTCCTGCATGGCAGGGGATTGGACTAGATGGACTTTACAGTTCCTTCTCATTCTATAACTCTGTGATTTGATGATTCTTCATAAAGCTGATAGTGGAACTGTTGATCTAGCGATGGAAGCCAGTCAGCTGGCTTTAAAAGGGGAGTTAAATTAATGAGGATGGGGGCTATGAAAGAATGTTAGTCTGGACGCCTGTATGTTCAGAGGCAGATTATATTTGGATGCATCTGATGGAGGTCCATGGAGGTTTCTGCCCACTAAAACCTGTTCTTCCATAAGCTAACAGCCAGGACATTGGCAGCCATCTATTTGGTTTGCTGGGGAAACAGAGATGATACCTAATTTCTTTGAAATCAAGTTGATACCCCTTCTGATTGCAAAGGGCTGTGTATTGAGAAGAATACGCATATATTGTTGTTGTTATTGTTTACCATCAAGTCGGATTCAACTTAGGGTGATCCTAGGAATGAGACAACTCCAAGAGACTCTGTCATTAACAGCCATTGGAAACTTGGGGTTCCTTTATTGAATCTGTTCATCTGTAATGCAACCTTTCCCTTTTCCTTCCGTCTTCTGCCTTACCAAGCATTATTGCCTTTTCTGATGAGTCATGTTTTCTCATGATATGCCCAAAGTACAGCAGCCTCTGTTGAGTCACCTTCCTTTCTAGTGGGAGTTTATAGCTTGCTGTGGTCTTAAACCCATTCAATTTTTTTTTAAGCAGTTCATGGTTTTTCTTGAACCCTCCTCCCGTACCACATTTCAAATGAGTTGATTTTCTTCCTGTCTGTTCTTCATTGTTCGGTTTCACAACTGGACAAAGAAGTTAGAACTGCAGTGGCAGAGAGGATCACAGCAACCTTAGAGTAGGTCAGACTGCTTGTCCATTTAGGTCACTACTGTCTTTTATGACTGGGGCAGCCCTCTGGAAATGCTCAAGGGAGGGAAGAACTCATCCTATTGTCTGGTCTCTGATTGTTTTTACCGGAGGTGGGGAATTTAAACTGGGACTTCATGTGTGCAAAGCATGGACCGTAACAGTGAGCTGTGATCCATTGCCAGAAGAGAGTCATGATTCCTCCCATACATCTGAATGTTTGCTGAGCAAAGGGATGCATTTTGAATCTATCATACTAGCATAGGAGACAGTGGAGTGCAATAGTGTGAGTGCTGAACTAGGACTCTGAGTGATCACAGTTTTTTAAAAAATAATTTTTATTAAACACAAAATAATATATATATGTATGTATGTATGTATATGTTTGAAGCACCAGGGAAGGGATGTGTTGCATATTCTAAAAAGATGGGGGGAGGGTGTGAATGACAGCTAATGATTTTGATGTCAGTAAGGAAGACTCCACTGCGGTGAACAGTAAAAACAAGTTCTCTGCTTTGCCTTGACCTCTGCTTTCTGGCCAGGGTTGTGGATCCAACAGAGGGAGCAAGATGGAGAAAGGAATAGGGATTGGGGCAGAGAGGTGGGTTTAATCACTAAGGCAAGGGTCCCATATCCTGTCCAAAGCTCCCACAAAACCTAGTGACAGCATCCTACACCGTTGCAAAGAGACAGAGTTGATGTTGGAAACAGCAAAGGGTGGGGATGTGAAAATCAGGGCCAGCCCTATCATTAGGCAGAGTGAGTCAGTTGCTTCAGGCAACAGATGGTAAGAAATGGCTGCAAGATTTGGAAGCAAAAACTGTGTTTCACACATCCTGCCTTGCCCCTTCTAACTCTTTTAACCTAGGCAGACAGTGGAAGACGCATTGCCATTGTCCACATTAAAGAAGGATTCAGCCACCAGTCCGGTGGGCTCTTGGATGCAGAATATGATGGTGCCATCTTAGTTTTTGCCTCAGACGGTTAGATGTAGTTGGCCCACTGTGGTGAAAGAGATATGATACATGCAGCCACCACCCAGCCATTTATTGACTGATGTAGAGCTGCCCTGGAGGCCATGTTTAAATATTTGAAGGGATGCCATGTAGAGGAAGGAGAGGGCTTGTTTTCTGCTGCTCCAGAGACCAGGACAAGGAGCAATGGATTCAAGCTGCAGGAAAGGAGATTCCACCTAAACCTCAGGAAGAACTTCCTGATGGTCAGGGCTGTCCGGCAGTGGAATACGCTGCCTGGGAGTGTGGTGGAATCTCCTTCTTTGGAGGTTTTTAAGCAGAGGCTGGATGGCCACCTGTCAGGAGTACTTTGAGGGTGTTCCTGCATGGCAGGGGGTTGGACTGGATGGCCCCTGGGGTCTCTTCCAACTCTACATTTCTATGATTCTATGTTTCTATTAGATTCTGCCTGACCTTGGAAGTTAGGAAGGGTCAACTCTGGTTAATACTTGGATGGGGAACCACCAAGAACTACCAGGTGCTTTTGAACATTCCCACCAGCATGTTATAAAAGCATAGATGTATACGTTTAGCCGTCAAAATAGAAATGATAAGCAAAGTGAAAGCTGGAGAGAGAAAAAAATCTTCCTTGAATGCATTTTGAAAGAAGCCTTCAAATGGTCTCTAGAAGGTTAACCTGATCTGGATGTTTCATTTCACATGTACGTATTGTTATAGATAAAAAGTTTGCTGAAACATGTTGAAGCACTCTTCTTTTTGTGGTACTGGACCCTATCCCTATTCTTTCCATGTTATTTCTGCCTCTGATACCAAATTTTCTGTTAAGGCTACGATGTCTAGGAACACATCTACTCCTTCAGCTAAGCAGTACCTGGATCCAAGCTGGTCTTTGTTGTGTTAACAGACCCTGATGTCTTTCATTGTAGGAGAAGAAGGGACCCAAGCCCATGGTGAAACCACCAGCCAAGAGAGCCACCCTCAGACTCGGTGTGAGTCTTGTACGTCCACGTTTCTCAAGGTTGTCTGGGGATTTCTGATTATTTTGTCCGTGTCGTCCTCCTGGGTCGGAACAACGCAGATTGTCAAAATCACGTACAAGAACTTTGACTATCCGTTATTCATGACTTGGTTTTCCACAAACTGGAACATTATGTTTTTCCCTGTTTATTACTCGGGGCACCTCGCAACGGCACAAGAAAAGCAATCGCCGATCAAAAAATTCAGGTAGGCCTCAAAACGATACTGATATTGTCTTTTGACCTATCAATTTAAGAATAGTAATCTTCTCCCATAAGAACTTGCCGGAGCCTTCAGGGTAGCAATACGGGCCTTCTCAAGTGTAGTGTTTCCTATTAAAGTGATTGTGTCTCGCCCTACCCTTGGGGGTCAGAGTGTGCTCTGTGTGGCCCAGGGCCCCACTTTGGTGGCCACTGAAGCCTCCCAGCCAACCAAGCTGCAATCCCCCCCCATAGAGAAGCCCCCCTCCATGCATGAACACTTGAAAAAATGTCCCCATTCCATGAACCCTGGAGCCTCATACAACTCCAACTACCAACTTTTCTTCTACAGCCACTCTCAAAATGGGGACAGGAAGAGACACTCCACTTTCGGTCACCATTTAGAGATGGTCTTCTGAGGAAACACCTCCAGTTTCCTCTACAGTGCTTCTCAAAATGACCACAGGAAGTGGAGGTCTGTCTCTTCCTGATGCCAGAAGAAAACAGAGGTATTGGGGCTTGGGGGGTGCAGAGTGAAGGGAGGTTGAGGGGAGGAAGGAGGTACCTGGCTTCCATGGAGTTGTCCGCTCATGCTCTCTAGTAACCTGCCAGAGTTTTTAAGTTCCTCGGGAATTGGCTTTCCCTCAGTCCTGCTGCCATTGCAGGTCTGTCTAGCAAGCACCGGAGATAGAACTTTCTTGGTGGCAACTCCCAGCCTGTGGAATTCCCTTTATTGGAAGGCTTGGCTGCCCCCTTCTCTCCTTTCCTTTGACCATTGCCAATCTTTGGCCATTTCCGCACTAGAGTGTTATAGTGCTATGATTCCACTTTCAACATCCTATGGAATCCTGGGGTTTGCAGTTTCGGGAGGGGTCAGCTGGCCCCTCCCTAAACTGCAAACCCCAGTATTCCAGAGGATGTTGAAAGTGGAATCATAGCGCTATAACACTCTAGTGCGGAAATGGCCAAAGACTGGCAACGGTCACCCAGAAGACTTTCTCATTAGCCACCCGTAGACTGTGGAATGACCTGCTGGAAGAGATTCGACAGCAAAATATGGTATCCAAATTCAAAAAAGCACTAAAGACCTATCTCTTCTGGCAGGTCTACCCAGTCGATTTTTAATTATACTTTTAATTGTACTTTTAACTGTATTTGTACTTTTAATTGTACTTTGAATTATGATATATTTTAATTATGGTATATTTGTATTTTAAATAGTTTGCTCTTTAGTGTATTTTAATCATGATTTGTTTTTAGCTGTGTCTATGCTATACTCTGCCTCGAGCCTTGAGGAGATGCGGGTAACAAATAATAATAATAATAATAATAATAATAATAATAATAATAAAAATAATTATAATTAAAATTATATTATAATTATTATTATTATTATTATTATTATTATTATTATTATTATTTTTATCATCATCATCATCATCATCATCATCATCATCATCATCATTATGATCATCATCATTATCATGATTATTATTATGGTCATTGACCAGAACAAAAGGGGATACAGAATATAAAGAGTATAAGGATTAAAAACAGTAATAAAATGGGATGGAATATTTAAAACGTTATAAAATACAGAGTTAAAACAGTAATATTACAGCCATAGACTAGTATAAAAATATTAAAATATAAAATAGACTAAGAATAATAAAATAGCTTAAAAAAACAAGTACTGGTACTGAATTTTTTAGGTATATTTATATCTAATTTTATGTACTTGTTTTTATAAGCTATTTTATTATTCTTAGTCTGTTTTATATTTTTATATTTTTATACCAGTCTGTGGCTGTAATATTACTGTTTTTAACTCTGCATTTTATACTGTTTTAAATATTTCATCCTATTTTATTACTGTTTTTGATGTCTCAAACCTTTATATTCCGTATCCCCTTTTGTGCTGGGCAAATACCATAATAAAGATATCTAAAATTATTATTATTGTTGCTATTATTATTCAAACAGACTTTTACTGATTAACTGGTTACAGGGAGCCCTTTTTTGGGGGGGGGTGCTATGTTTTTAAGAGTATTTCTATGATTTTGATTTATTTTTTTTAAATATGGTTTTATATACATATGTGATGTTTTTCTGTTATGGTTATTTAACTGTGTCTTAACTTTTAAAATATTTATTATCACATTGTTTAGGCTTACGGCATCTTGTTTTTAGCCTTTATAAGCCACCATGAGCCCCTTGCTGGGAGAAAGGTAGGGCATAAATAAAACAAAATAAATAAATAAGTTGCCCCCAGAGGACCCCCATGTTCAAACATTTTTTGGCCCCCAAATGCTCTCTTATGCTCCCTAGGGAGCTTGTGTGGGGGGCAATTTTGCCACATCTCTCCTACTTCAGCCATTAGAGGTGGAGAAGAGACCTTTTTTTTCCCTACAGGTAGTACCTAGGAGGTCAGTTTCTAGGGCCATTTCCGCACTGGACTCTTATAGCGCTATTATTCCACTTGCAACATCCTATGGAATCCTGGGGTTTGTAGTTTCAGGAGGGGCTGGCCAGCCCCTCCCAAAACTGCAAACCCCAGGATTCCATAGGATGTGGCAAGTGGAATCATAGAGCGAGAACAGGGTAGTGCGGAAATGGGCTAGGTCAGTTCCTATTGAAAACAAAGGTCTTTTGTGGGATTAAAATGGCCTGGGGGAAGGATCCAGTCTTGTTGAAGTTCTCCGTACTGTCCTATGCACACATTGGGGAGCGATTTGCTTTCCCCCCCCCAGATTTGGGGGATGCTGAGTCCCCCCATCACCCCAAACAGCCTTCGGGGCCACATGCAACTTAATTGGCACCATCTTAGCTTATGAATGGTCTTCTTCTCCTACAGGTTAGCATGAGGGGCCTTGTCCTACATAGTATTTCCTGTAGGAAGAGATAAATGTCAGAGATTATGAGGTCACATTGCTTCTGACTTTCTGAAGGATTGTGTCTCCTTCTAGAAACCTAATTATGGCCATTTCCACACTATACTCTTATAGCGCAATGATTCCACTTGCAACATCCTATGGAATCCTGGGGTTTGCAGTTTCGGGAGGGGCCGGTGGCCCCTCCCGAAACTGCAAACCCCAGGATTCCATAGGATGTTGAAAGTGGAATCATCGCGCTATAAGAGTATAGTGCGGAAATTGCCTATGTCTTAAAATCCTGAGAGGAGCGATTTCTCTTGGTTCCACAACCATCCTAGGCTTGTCTGGTGAGAATACACGAGAGAGATTTCTTGGTGGTTACTCACAGGCTGTGGAATTCCCCTTCCTATGAAGGTCATCTGTCCACCCCCCTCCTTTTCTTCTAGGGTTCAGCACTTGTGCATTTGATTATTCATGGGATATAGATAGAGTGTTATATATTTTATAGGTTTATAATTTTATGTTATTTTTTAAAAATCTCACTCTATTTGCCCTTGCCATGGGAAACATATATTCTTTAGGAGTCTCTTGATCCCCCAGTGCGATTCTATGGTCCATTTCTGTAACCCATCAGTGACATTGGGTTTGAGGGGATGGAGGTGTCCCTAGTGCTATCCAGCTGCTTGTTATCAGCCAGGTGGAACCATTGCACTAGGAGGTACTGGATGACTCTTAACCCAACATCTACACGTAAAGTACCTATGCTTAACACTTTTAAGGATGAATTAATTAATTAACACTGTATCATGGGGAAACATTGGCCCTTTCTGCATGAGGCGAGTGAATCGCTCCATACCGTTACTCACCGGTTCTTCTTGGGTCAAAGCAATGAGGATTCTTCCTTAAGCCCTTCTGCAGGGCTCCTCCGTTTGGTCCAGGGCAAATCGGAGCAGTGCAAGGTCTGTAGATCAGCACTGCTCAGGCTTACAAAATGGCAGCTTCCTGTTCTTTGTGGGTCCAGACCAACCACTGACGCTGGCCACGTCCACAGCCCGCCCTCCGCTGATCGCAGGCTCGCATTGGTGCAAGCCTGCGCGTCTGCACAAATGAGGAGGAACGCAATGGCGCACTCCAGAAGATTGAAAGACTGATTTTTTCCGGTCTTCACTTGGAGGACCATTGGAGGTGTTTTGGATCAGACTAAGGTGCGGAACTAAGGTAAACAGTCCAAACCTAGTCCGATCCAAGGTGCGGACGACCTCCGTGACAGGATACCTTGGCCAGTTTTAACTTCCTCGTGCGGAAAGGGCCATTGTATCATGAGGATATAAGTACCAGCTGAAAGTTAAGTTCTCATTAGATCAGCAGAGTGGTTATTACCCTAAATGAGAGCTTGAAGCCACAAGAGGTTTTTTTTTTTTAATTGCATGGGAGACCAGTTATTTTATTGATTATATACCCTGCCTTTCTCCCAAGATGGGATCCAAGTTATGCTGGACATGGATTCAGTAGGAACTAACCCATAGACCCAATGCCTCTTGAAGGGGAACATACAGACACTAATACTGAGATGGTAAATGACATTACCCAAAGGATTTGCACTCTGATTTATATGCTGAGTACATGGAGGGAACACAGCATGCAAAGAGTATTCATAGGGGTAGGGAATGGTATCTAGCAACTTGGTGGAATCGAAGAACCTTCACCTTAACCTAGGTACCTTGTATGCTCAAGTTCTGTTATTTCCATTGTTACCACCTCAAGTATATTTTGTCTTGTCTGATACTGAAAGCGAAGCAAAGTCATCCTGGTTAGTGGAAGACCACAGGGGATTCTCCTGGGAAATATCCTTGTGTGAAACTCTGGAAATCTTGTGCTCCTCAATTGGCAACAGTTTTGGCTGTTGACTACAGTGTCAGTGGAGCAGTGAATCTACTCTGGGTTTTAGACTGAACTTTAAATGAATGAGCTATCCAAGGTGCTGAATCTATTTTGAGAGATAGAGTTCAGCACCTTGGACAGATTGGGTAACTCCTTCAAGTCTGGACTAAAAGCAGCAGTGGATCAACCACCATATTGACATGGGAGTCCTCGCTCCCCACTGGAGTACAATATTGGGCTCTTTGAACCAGTGGTCTGATCCAATACAAAGCATCTTCCTACATTCCAGTTTTTATCATTTTTGCCTTTTATAGCTAAGTAATGTTTATTTTGCCAAGTTCAATGACTAGGGGATTCTGAGCATTGTCTTTGGGCACTATTTTCTGGCTCTTGTTCCACATAAACCAGAGCCCCCTATTCATGTCTACAATGTCTCCTTAAAATGTTTATTTAATTAAATATTCTATTTGTATCCTGCCTTTCTCCTGATACGGGACCCGAAGCAGCTTACAAATATATGTTAGAAAAAAAATAGCTGAAACACGGGTGGAAGCCATATCTCTGGAGGAAGGGAGCATCATTGCTCAATTGTAGAAGAGGCATGGAAATGGTGTCAGGTCCAAGTCTCCTTCAATCTCTCGTGAAAAAGTGGGAGACAAGCATGAGTGGTGGAGACTTTGAAGGGGTCTCCATTTGTAGCCATTGCTGACTCTGCACAGCCCTGATTGGCTAGAGCCTGAGCCATCTCCAAGACCTCTTCCTACTGTGGCGCTGTTAAACTGTACCCATTTTATTTTAACAAGGAGAAGAATGGAGATACATGCTTCCAAGCATGTAGCTACCTCTGGCTGTAAGAGTGTTAAAATAACATTAAAAATATTTTAAAAAATAGAATAAATCATCAGCCGATCTAAAGCAAGGTTTGACAGATCGCACCCCTGGAAATTGCAAAGTTGGGAAGGAAGGTTGGCTCCAGTACAGAAAGTATTAATAAAGAAAGTATTATGACTTTTTTTTAAAAAAAAATTATATCTGTCTGTCCTATGACTTCTGCATCTCTTTCCCTCCCTTTGAACAGGGAATGCAGTCGGATCTTTGGCGAAGACGGTCTGACGTTGAAACTCTTTCTCAAAAGGACAGCCCCTTTTTCTATTCTCTGGACTCTGAGTAATTACCTTTACCTGCTGGCTTTGAAGAAACTGACAGCTACGGATGTCTCTGCGCTGTTCTGTTGTAACAAAGCCTTTGTCTTCCTCCTCTCGTGGATTGTGTTGAAAGACAGGTTCATGGGTGTAAGGGTAATGACCTGCACAGTTCTTTCTCATTCATCTTTCCACTTTCTCATCCATTCAGGATTTGGGAGACAGCCAGAACTAGCACATGGCTGGCCAGTGTGTGTGAACAGCATGTAAAGAGGCCTTTGCTCAGATCCAGTAGGGTTCTCTTTACCTTCTTGCACCTTCTGTGGCTTTGCTATTATTATCTGCTGTCAGGTTGATTATGAGTTTTGATGACCCTATGAATGAGAAACCTCTAAGATCCTCTGTTATTGGAAGCCTTGCTCAGGTCTAGCAAACTCAGGGCAGCCTTGGTTTAGCAAGAGCATGTGTATTTCTATACTGCTCATCAGCTAAGTGCTGTCTAAGCAGTTTACAATGTGTTAGCTAATTGCCCCCAACAAGCTGGGTACTCATTTTACTGACCTGTGGAAGGGTGGAAGGCTGAGTCAACCTGGAGCCTGGCAGGATCGAACTCACAACCTTGTGGCTGCAGTACCAGCATTTAACCACTGCGCCACCAGGGCGAAGTGGTTTCCGTGATTGAGTTTATCCATCTGTGCTGCAGTCTCCCTCTTTTGCTATTGCATTTCATTTTACCAAGCATTATTGCCTCCTTTATCAAGAGGTTCTCTCAGCTGAATGGAGAGAAGCCACTATATTTAGAACTGCAGCTACACTTCTGTGAGCAAGAGGGATGTAATTCCTTGATGATTTCACTCTTGAAAGAATGAGCAATGTTCTTCCTGCTGTGAGAACGAGTTTGAAAACTGCAGCTTTGGAAGACTATTCACAATCCAAGACTGATTCTGTGTGAAATTTGCGTGTGGTGTTTTTGCACAGAAAGCAGATTTTCTGGGCAAGAAACATCATTTACTGCCCAGAAAATAATATTTCTGTGCAGTTGGACATGCCCAGTTGCTTCCATAGAGGAACTTAAAGGCACAAAATCCTATCTGTTCTTGGAAGCTAAGCAGAGTCAGTACTGGTTAGTACTTGGATGGGAAACCACCAAAGAACACCAGTCAATGTATGCTAGATTTCAGAGGAAGGAACTGGCTAAAACCACTTCTGAGTATTCCTTAGCTAGGAAAACCATATGAAATTCATGGAGTCGCCGTAAGTCAACAGGCAACTTGAAGGCACACGCACGCACACACGCACACACGCACACATGAGACATCGGGAGGATTCCAGCATTTTTAATTCTCCAGTGCTGGATCCAACCTGGTGTAGTGATCCAACAAAGGTCACCCATTGAACCCACCCTCTCTCTGCTATTTCTTCTCTGTTGCATGTCCTTTGTGGGGTGGGATGCTGTATGGTGAGACTTGGTCCCTCAAAGAACTCCGATTAGAAGGAACAGTTTGGTGGGGGGCGTCTGGTTTGTGGAGATAGTAGTCTCTGGGGCTCCAGGGGGAAAGGTTCACATGTGGTGTAGGAACCTATACTATTGCAAGTGATTTGATTAACCTGGACGAGTTTGGCTCCTCTCCTCTTCCTCTGATTTTTTCTTTATGGCTGGGATGCTCAGGTCCAAGTCCAGTTAGTAGTCTCAACTGGGAATAGAGCCATTGAGTCAATTGCAAAATGGTAAGTCAACACCTAGTTCAGAGAATTCATAGAAATCTAGAGTTGGAAGAGACCACACAGGCCATCCAGTCCAACCCCCTGCCATGCAGGAACACCCTCAAAGCAATCCCGACAGATGACCATCCAGCCTCTGCTTAAAAACCTCCAAAGAAAGAGACTCCACTACACTCCGAGGCAGCCGATTCCACTGCCGGACAGCCCTGACTGTCAGGAAGTTCTTCCTGAGGTTCAGGTGGAATCTCCTTTCCTGAAGCTTGAATCCATTGCTCCTTGTCCTGGTCTCTGGAGCAGCAGAAAACAAGCCCTCTCCCTCCTCTACGTGGCATCCCTTCAAATATTTAAACATGGCTATCATGTCCCCTCTTAGCCTTCTCTTCTGCAGACTAAACATCCCCAGCTCTCTAAGTCTAGCCTCATAGGGCTTCATGGCTTCCAGGTCTCTCACCATTTTGGTCGCCCTCCTCTGGACTTGCTCCAGCTTGTCAATATCCTTCTTGAATTGGGGTACCCAGAACTGGGCACAGTATTCAAGATGGGGTCTAACCAGAGCAGAGTAGAGTGGTCCCAGTACCTCCCTCGATCTAGACACCATACTCCTCTTGATGCAGCCGAGAATTGCATTGGCTTTCTTGGCTGCCGCATCACGCTGCTGACTCATGTTCAGCTTGTGGTCTATGAAGACTCCTAGATCCCTTTCACACGTACTGCTATCCAGCCACTTACATCTAAAGTAGGCAACTGCATGGGAGCCAGGGGCCAGATTTCCCTCCCTCTCCCCTAGCAAACCCAAATACCTCCACTTTCCTTTAAAAACTTTCTCAAAACGACAACAGGAAGAGAAAGGACATCTTTTCCTGTTGCCATTTTGAGAGTGACTGCAGAAAAACTAATATTGGGCTTCTAAGTTGCTGGTGGGGATAGAGTGAGGATATTTTCACGTGCTTTCATGCATTTGGGGGACTTTTTCAGCAGTTTTAAGGCGACAATGGCCCAAAAATTGTACCAATTTTTTTTTTAAAGAATTCAGGTTTGGGGTGTTTGGGAGGATTGGAGAGCTTCAGGGGCCACAAAAGTTGGATCTAGGAGATGCATAGAGCTTGAGGGCTGTACTCTGCCCACCCCTGATTTACATGAATGCCATGGATTCAGTGGATGCGCTCTAGTTGGAAGTCACCATTGGATTTAGGCTGTGTTTTTCAAAATCCATTTTGAGTGTTGTGAGAGGGTCTGCTTCTTTCTCTCTCAGGCCATTTCCGCACTACACTCTTATAGCGCGATGATTCCACTTTCAACCTCCTATGGAATCCTGGGGTTTGCAGTTTCGGGAGGGGCAAGCCGGCCCCTCCTGAAACTGCAAACCCCAGGATTCCATAGGAGGTTGAAAGTGGAATCATCGCGCTATAAGAGTGTAGTGCAGAAATGGCCTCAGTCTGGTATGGCAGCTCCCCAATCTGATAAAGTGTCCTATAACCTCACACAGAACTCTGCTTTCCCAAATTATAGCACCACCCTTGTGTAAAGAGTGAGTTCTATCAGTGGTCATTTAGAGCCCCTTTAGAGTTCTACGGTAGCATGTTTTCTATGTGTCCTTCAATATATCACAACAGTTATAACAATAAACTATAATATTTATTAAAATAGCATACGGAACAAAGTATAGGAGTTCAAACATAGACCAAAATTAATACAGATCTTGAATAACAACAACAACAAAAAAATAATAATTTATATCCCGCCTCTCCTGATGGATTGAGGCGGTACTACAACAATACATCAAATACATTAAAAGCAATTAAAACATAACCCATCCTCCCCACCCACCAACCCATCTAAAGCCCCCTAAAACACATCAACTATTAAGAACAAGAGGACAGTTGGTGGGAGGCGGTGGAGCATTTTTTGAGAGTACTTTTAGTCAGTTTCCTTATATCTTCAGACTTCATATAAGCACAAGTATCATAAACTGCCCTTTGGCTGCACTCTCACCAAAGGCTCAACCCCCAAATCTAGGTCACACTTTCTGACCAGATTCTATAATAGTTTAATTATTCTTCTACTTCTTTGTACGCTTTCCCTGAGCGTTAAACCCTCCCTGGCTGACTGAGGGACTTTATTCCAGAACTCTCTCTGGCTGAGAACTGAATAAAAGAGCTCTTCCTTACTGAAGACTTCCCAATGACAATCAATATTTGCCTTTTATGTCTTTTTCTTTCTGCTACCAGCCCCTTCTTCACACTGTGGGTTGGGTTTCCCTCCTGAGTAGCTATTCTGGTTGCCTGCCAACCTGTTGCTAGGCTGCTCTGGAACTCAGGCTAGCCACACATCCCTAGAATATATTTATAATATTAATAATATTTATTTATTTGTATCCCGCCTCTTCACATGGATCGAGGCGGCAAACAACATGAAATACATTATACATTACAAATAGCATGTATTTCTATACCGCTTATCAGCTAAGTGCTCTCTAAGCGGTTTACAATGTGTTTTAGCTAATTGCCCCCAACAAGCTGGGTATTCATTTTACCGACCTGCGGAAGGATGGAAGGCTGAGTCAACCTGGAGCCCGGCAGGATCGAACTCACAACCTTGTGGCTGCAGTACTGGCATTTAACCACTGCGCCACCAGGGCTCTGTCACAAGTGCTAATTTCTATTTTATTCCATATTGTTGCCTGTTTTGAACAGCTTTGGGTGGAAAGGCAGGTGCAACTATGGAAAACATGGCACTTACGGAGAGGTATGGCTAAGATCCTGTGGTGCCAACTGGCATAGTGACATAGTTGGATATGGTGTCACCAACAGTGCTGATAGTAGCCCTAGATGTGAGAAACAAGATGAGAAGGACATAGTGATAAGGAGATGAAGAGAAAAGTGATCGAAGGAGAGGCTGGAGAAGGTATTCAAGGCACTATCACAGAATATCACTAGTGGTGTGACCATCTATCTGCAGTATCTTGGCATTGAGGTGTCAATGTCAGGCGGAGGCTAAGCAAACACAGAGGCAGCAACTGGAGTTTTATGGCTTTTAGTAAGTAGGCAGTAAAATAATCAAGGGGTTACGGCACCCAAAGCAAACAGAGGCAGTAAATAAGTCAAAAAATAATTAAGGGGTTACGTCACCCAAAACGGACGGAGGCAGTGAAACTCAGCAACGAGGACTAACCAGGAACAGAATAACCAGGAACAGAAAGTCCATGAGACAGAATGCAGAGTTGCGGGTGGTTGACGGTTGTTGCCCCATGACCCCCTCCCCCCAGCGTCTGCCTTAAATAGTCTTTAGTCCAGCTGGGGCTGATCAAACGTCCGTTGGCCTGGCCCGCAGATGGAGGCCCTCAGACCTCAGACGCTTCTCGAGCAGGTGCTTTGATCTATGAACCGCCACGTTTTCCAGCTGCCTCTGGAGGAACGTGGGGGAAAGTCTGCTGCAAACTCCGGGCTGGAGTCAGGAAGAGCAGCTTCTGTCGAGCCAGAAGCATTGGCCTCTTCTGCTGCAGGTACTGGCTCGGACCCCGGTTCTGGGATAGCTGTGGAGTTGCTGGCAGGCCCCTCCCTTGCCTCTGCAGGAGCCCCCCCTCCCTCCAAGGGATCCTCCCCTGACTGGGAGTCCAAGTCCAACTCAGAATCCCCGTCTGAATCGGCAGCCTGCTCAGCCTGGCTCATGACATGAGAACTCGTAAATTCAGACATTTGTGGAGCAAGCAACTCAGAACATACTGCCTTTTGTTGCCGCTGCTCTCCAGCTTGTATCTGTGGCAAGGTAAACTCTCAAAATATTCCAATTCATTTCATGCATAGTTTGCCAAATAGGATCTTGATCCGAGTTCCTGTATTTTAGGAGTGACACCGTATCCACCCTCCTCTCATTGCCAGTCTTAAAAAGGACCAGAAAGACGTTAGGTTTGATCCCCTGCCATGTAATAAGGCCGTGTCATGCGTCAGTTCCCCATGTATCACTTTTACAGTGCGTATTGTAGATCGCCACAAGCGGTGGACAGATGTTTTGCCACCTGCAGGAAAGTGCCACCAAGGCAACCAGATTTTCTACCCCAAAATAAAAGGAAAGAAACAACCTGGCCAGCATTAACATTTCTTTTCAAGGCCAAAGGAATAGTCCTGAATCTAGCATTCTCACACAATAGAATGCGAGGTGAAGGATGAAGGAATAGAGGGCATGCTCATCAAATTTGCAGATGACACCAAATTGGGAGGGGTTGCTAATACGCCAGAGGACAGGATCAAAATTCAAAATGACCTGGATAGATTGAAGAGCTGGGCCAAGGCAAACAAAATGAAATTCAACAGAGAGAAGTGTAAGGTCCTACACTGAGGTAGAAAAAATGGAATACAGAAATATAAGATGGGGGACACGTGGCTGGATAGCAGTGCGTGTGAAAGGGATCTAGGAGTCTTCATAGACCACAAGCTGAACATGAGTCAGCAGTGTGATGCGGCAGCCAAGAAAGCCAATGCAGTTCTCGGCTACATCAATAGGAGTATGGTGTCTAGATCGAGGGAGGTACTGGTACCACTCTACTCTGCTTTGGTTAGACCTCATCTTGAATCCTGTGTCCAGTTCTGGGCACCCCAATTCAAGAAGGACATGGTCAAGCTGGAGCAAGTCCAGAGGAGGGCAACCAAAATGGTGAGAAGCCTGGAAACCATGCCCTATGAGGATAGACTTAGAGACCTGGAGATGTTTAGTTTGCAGTAGAGAAGGTTAAGAGGGGACATGATAGCCATGCTTAAATATCTGAAGGGATGCCATGTAGAGGAAGGAGAGGGCTTGTTTTCTGCTGCTCCAGAGACCAGGACAAGGAGCAATGGATTCAAGTTGCAGGAAAGGAGATTCCACTTGAACCTCAGGAAGAACTTCCTGACAGTCAGGGCTGTCCGGCAGTAGAATATACTGCCTCAATGGTGTGTGGTAGAGTCTCGTTCCTTGGAGGTTTTTAAGCAGAGGCTGGATGGCCATCTGTCGGGAGTGCTTTGAGGGTGTTCCTGCATAGCAGAATGGGGTTGGACTGGATGGCCCCTGGGGTCTCTTCCAACTCTACATTTCTATGAGTCTATGATAATAATTTTCAAGTCAGAACTAGCAGGTTTTGGGGCCAAAATGATGGATTTTGATGTGACATGTGGATAAGTCAAAGGTCCATCAATGGAGAGGAGAGAAAACGCTAGCATAACTTCTGGCCTCCGCCAGCCTTTTCCTTCCAAGGCTTTAAAAAAGGCCTTTCACATCTGAATGGAAGTAGTTGATTAATTTTTTTAAAAAAAGGATGAAGGTGATCTGATGGTAATAGATTTTAAGACTTAAAATTTCTATTATTACATGAGAAGTGCAAATCTAGATTTCAAAGATGTATTCTGTTGTTTTAAAAGGTTATTTTTATATAGATGATTCTCTTTTGATGACTGATTATTGCCACTCTACTCAGAGCAAGGGGCGATTCCTTTTTAAAATAAAAGTTAAGATACAGAACTTACATTGGCCTATGGACAAGTAGACCCAGGTTTTTTGGGTCAATTTTTTGACTAAAATTTCTAGACTTATGAGTATATACAGTATCATACCCTGCTGCCAGTTGAGGCAATTCCAGAGGACAAGTAATTATCCCAACATTGAAGGGTTAACCTCACCATGAGGGTGGCAAAACTTGGGAACATTACTCATAAAAATGTCATTCATTTGTTGTTTCCTAGCAGTTACTCAACATTATTTGTTCCTCACAAAACTTGAAAAACCACAAGAAGCCCCCCCCATCAGCCTCCCATTCCCCTCTATAGCTCCCTCCTCCCATTTCCTTGCCTCTGGGTGGGTGAGGGAGAAAAAAGACATGGTAAGGGTACTTAGAATCATAGAAATGTAGAGTTGGAAGAGACCACACGGGCCATCCAGTCCAACCCCCTGCCATGCAGGAACACCCTCAAAGCACTCCGGACTGATGGCCATCCAGCCTCTGCTTAAAAACCTCCAAGGAAGGAGACTCCACTACACTCCGGGGCAGCATATTCCACTGCCGGACAGCCCTGACTGTCAGGAAGTTCTTCCTGAGGTTCAGGTGGAATCTCCTTTCCTGCAGCTTGAATCCATTGCTCCTTGTCCTGGTCTCTGGAGCAGCAGAAAACAAGCCCACTCCTTCCTCTACATGGCATCCCTTCAAATATTTAAACATGGCTCTCATGTCCCCTCTTCACCTTCTCTTCTGCAGACTAAACATACCCAGCCTTCTAAGTCTATCCTCAGAGGGCTTCATGGTTTCCAGGCCTCTCACCATTTTGGTCGCCCTCCTCTGGACTTGCTCCAGCTTGTCAATATCCTTCTTGAACTGGGGTGCCCAGAAGTGGACACAGTATTCAAGATGGGGTCTAACCAAAGCAGAGTAGAGTGGTACCAGTACCTCCCTCGATCTAGACACCATACTCCTATTGATGCAGCCGAGAATTGCATTGGCTTTCTTGGCTGCCGCATCACACTGCTGACTCATGTTCAGCTTGTGGCCTATGAAGACTCCTAGATCCCTTTCATACGTACTGCTATCCAGCCACGTGTTCCCCATCCTATATTTCTGTATTCCATTTTTTCTACCTAAGTGTAGGACCTTACACTTCTCTCTGTTGAAAGTACTTTACCAGTACCTTCCCCTCAGATGGAGAAGAACAGAACATGGAGTTCTGGTGTTCTAGCTCTTCCAGTTACCGTCTTGGGAAAGGAGATTCCTCCCAGAGGGGAGAGGTAGGAACAAAGAGAGCCCCTGACCAATCAGCAGCCATTACACAGCAGAATGGGCAGCCATGTGGCAGGGAAGACATCCCTCTGACAGTGGGAGAGGGGCTTTGCTCATCCAAAAGGAAATACATCCATTTTAAACACAAGCCTTACAAGCTTGGGGTAAGGAATGCAAGGGAATGTAAGGAGAATCAGGGGAGAGAGGCAAGCATGTGCCTCACAAATGATTTTAAATTCATAAACCGGCAAATGTGGAGGGAGGACTGTACAGCAATAGCCTAAATTCGGTTAATCCCAACTAGTCCAGATAATGCAAAGTGCTCTATCAGAAGAGAGTAAAGTGGGCAGTAGAAGCCAAAATGATTAGAACTGAGGCTGTTATCATGAGATGATGTGACTCTTAGGAAAAAGCAATGTTGCTGGGAAAAGTGGAAGGTAGTAGGAAAAGAGGGAGACCACAGTACGGGTTGTCTTGCAACACTAGACTGTTATAGTGCTATTATTCCACTTTCAACATCCTATGGAATCCCCCTGTTAGATAGTGATCTTCTCAGCATTCCTTGCCATTGTTTATTCCTTTTAGGGCTGATGGAAGTTACAGTCCAACAACACCTGGAGAACTGCACTTTGCTCAATAGCTAAATTCCAGTATTCTTGATGTTTCATTCTTGTTTATTATTTTTTTAACCCACCACAAAAAGAGGCTATTTGGCCAGGGTGCCTGCTAGAACTCATGTCACTGGGGTGGTGAATGTGCTCATGGTTTTAGTCTGAACTTTAAAGAATCTCTTCAAAGAGCTGTCATTTTCTGGCAATGGCATTGGCCTTGGAAACACTGGCTGAGATCTCACATTGAGGAGACAGAGGCCATTTCTACATTACACTGTTATAGTGCTATTATTCCACTTTCAAACTCCTGTGGAATTCTGGGGCTTGTAATTTCCTGGGGCCAAAGAGGTCTCTGGCTGAGAATTCTCAACACACCTCCCTAAATTGCAAACCCCAGGATTCCACTGGAGGTTGAATGTGGAATAACAGCACTATAACAGTGTAGTGTAGAAATGACCAGAGTGCAGTTTTATGCTGATGCATGAAATTCATCTAATTAGTGAACTGGAATGTCCAAGTTCATCTATGTGTGTGATGCACAGTGCTCATCCATGTATAGTGCATCCCTGTCCAATGACACCTCATGCACCATTGTGGTTCCAGAATGTTGAACTGAATATGTTTCTTCTCCATTGGGCAAAATGTCCAACTGATTATGTAGATGTGAGACACCAATAGAATGCTGGCCATTCAGACCCAGCATCCCAGTGACCTGATGGCTGATGGATTCTGGGACACGCAATCCACAAAATAACTTTCTCGTCACTCTGTCTCTTCTTTGTCGGAGCCATCATTGCTGTGGCTGTCTTGCAAAGGATCAAGAACAGTTTGCAGACCACAGTTAGCGGAAAAGACTCATCTGATCTTGGAGCAATCTCACCTTAATGGAATTGTAAATGGCAGTAACAATGATAAATGCTTCTTGGCTGAGTTTCACAAGAACAGAATGCAGGGAATGTATAATAAATGAAAACAAAGACCCTGTCTATCAGGAATCTCTCCCTGCCGGGCCACAGCCAGCAAGGGAGAAGAGAGGCCAGGAACACTTGGGGAGTACGAATATACCAAACACCAGGAAAACACAAGCTGAGTCAGGTCAAGTCCAGTCCAAAGGTTCAGGAGGCAGAGATCTGTCTGGAGGGTTTCAGGGAGCAGGAGACACAAAGGTTGTGAGGGCTTGCTAATAATTTGCTGCAAGCAAGGAGCAGCCACGCTTGCAGACTTAAATAGCCGCTGTGAGCAGGCACTGCTTGTTATTGTTTCCTCAGCCTAGTCCAAGCAGCCTCCCTCTCAGCAGCCCATTTCAGCCTTCAGCATGATTGAAGGCTGATGGGCACAAGTGGCTGCAACTCCTCTGCATCACTGCTGGTTCCCTCTCCGTCATGATCTGGCTGGGGCAACTCAGTCTCTGCTTGACCTTCCAGTGCAGGAGGTGTTGCAGATTGACTTGCTCAGTCACTGACTCAGCCCCCTGCACAGTCAGTTGCTCCTCAATCACAACATCACCATGTATCACACTGTCTTGATAACAAAGGGCCCTTTGGTACTATACAGTGATAGTGTTATGATTCCAGTTTAGCTGCATCCCACCTACTTTGAGTCTCACTTTGAGGGAAGAAGTGTGATGTAAAGGAGGGCTGGCATCCTGTTGGGAGATTCCATCACTGTAAACTGACCTAAGTTGCATAAAATTCACTTGCGCCATTGTGCAATCTTCATATTCTCCAAAGGGGAGATACAGCTATGCCACTGGGACCATTGCAGAAGTGGAGCCAGCGGCATGGCCATTGTGCGATAAAACATGCTGGAGCATCCCAGTGAACAATGGATCCCGATGTGCACCATGTCCTGATGTGCAATGGGAGCAATGAAGCATCTTACTCAATGCCCCATTGTGTGTTATTGCAATTCACTAGCGTGGTTGTGTTTCATCTCAGTAACATAGCTACAACCCAGAAAACACAGGAGAGTGTCAAAACAAGCGAAATACCAACTAGGAAGAGAGGGAAAAAATTCAAGCAATCAACAAAAAGGTGGATATAATAATAAATGATGCCATGAAAAATATACAGAACACAGATTAACCAAAGGCAATTAAATGTGACTGATAACCAGCCATGTGATACAGTACAGAGTCATATCATACCATATCATTTCCGCACTAGCCTGTTATAGAGCGATGATTCCACTTTCAACATCCTCTGGAACCTGGGGTTTGCAGTTTCGGGAGGGGCCGCCTGGCCCCTCCCGAAACTGCAAACCCCAGGATTCCAGAGGATGTTGAAAGTGGAATCATCGCTCTCTAACAGGCCAGTGCGGAAATGGCCTTGGATTTCTCTGATCCTATGGAGTTCTAGGGATTTTAGCTTGATGAAACAGTAGAGTTCTGTGACTGAAAATTCTAAAGACCCCCTCTCTACACTGCAAATCCCAGGATTGTTGCCAGGACAATTAAAGTGGAGTCATACGCACTTGAATTTTGTAGGGTGGGAGTGCACAAAGTCTGTCCTTCCATTACTAGGCTTCCATTCTGGCTTTCCAAATCACTTTTTTAATCGGGAACTTGAGAAGATTAAAGTTAAATGAAATATACACACCTCAATTGCATCACATCTCTTTCCAGATCATAAAGCCTGTATAAATTTCTTTCCTTCTGGATTTCACAGATAGTTGCAGCAATAATGGCCATCACCGGAATTGTTATGATGGCTTATGCAGATGGGGTTCATGGCGATTCAATTATCGGTGTTGCATATGCTGTTGGATCTGCGTCGACCTCTGCGCTCTACAAAGTAGGTTGTAGTGTTGTCTTACCTCTTGTAACACTTTAAAACACCCACAGACATGCAAGAGCAAAGGAAGATGTGCCTGAAATGATGGGGTTGCCTCATTTACATTCTGAGCCAGGAACATTGGCAGAAAGTTACTACTCAGATAATTAGCTTGTAGCCATCCAGGATCCATCATGACTTCCCTTATCAAGTCTTAATGAAAACTCTTTATTATTTCATGACAAAGAGATTAACATTGATGAGTTCTTCTCATCATCTGCATTGGTGCTTATTGGTGTTGTTTGAGAGAGAACTGCTATGCGCAATCAGAGGGAAACAGAGCTAAAACATCCCAAAGGTGCCAGATCCCATGGGAGTCAAGCAGGGTCAGGCCTGGTTTGTTCATGGATGGGAGACCACCAAGGAACACCAGGGGCTGTAGGATGTGTTTCAGAGGAAGGCAATGGCAAACCACCTCTGAGTATTTCTTGCCTAAGAAAACCCTATGAAACTCAGGAGGTCTCCATAAGTCACCATACATCTGTAGATGATTGGAAGGTACACACACACAATTCTTTCATTGTCTTACGGATGGTGACGGTTGGGTTCAAACTATCAGAAAGGTCAGATGTCTCTATATAAGCCCCTCTGAGTTTTAAGATGCTCAGAGGAGAGCGTTCTCCCAGTGCTTCCAGCTTCGCAAGCACAGTTGGTCAGGACGTGGGAGAGAGACTTGGTGGTGGTTGCTCCAACTCTTGTGGAACTCTTTGCCACAGGAAATGAGGTTGGCCTCCTCCCTGCTTCCCTTCCACCACCAGGTAAAGATCTTTCTGTTTGATCAAGCATCTGATGACTACACTAGACTATTATAGTGCTATTATTCTACTTTCAACATTCTATGGAATCCTGGGGTTTGCAGTTTGGGGTTTGCAGAAACCCCAGGATTCCATAGGATATTGAAAGTGGAATAATAGCACTATTCCAGTCTAGTGCAGAAATGGCCAAAGTGGTTATGTGGAAAGGTCTTTAATGGTGGGGGGGATGTTTCACCTTTTTATTGTTCTTGTCATGGTTTTGAATGATTTAGTATTGCTTTAAAATGCTGAGATTAAAAATATGATAGCTAATTTAATGATTAGTAATAAAAACATTTTTACTAATTTTAGATTCATGTGCCTTGTTTTGATTCATGGGTGAGCCACCTTGGATTCCATTCGGAAGAGGCGTGGGATATAAATTAAATAAAGAAATGGGTAAAGAAATGGATGTTGCAACCTTCCTAGAGGAAATCAAACTTCACCGAGGTTTCTTCTCCATAACATTCTCAGTTGTTGTTGTTTTTTCATTCCTTCCTTAGGTTTTGTTTAAGATGTTCCTTGGCAGTGCCAACTTCGGCGAAGCTGCCCACTTCATCTCTACCCTCGGCTTCTTCAACCTGATCTTCCTTTCCTTTACTCCCATCATCCTATATTTTACCAAAGTGGAATACTGGTCTCCCTTCTCAGCTGTGCCCTGGGGTTATCTGTGCGGAATCGCAGGGCTCTGGCTTGGTATGTTTGCAAGAAAACATTGCAATATTCCAATGTGTCTTTGAACTTTGTAGCAGGATCAATAGGCATTTTTTTCTGGTCCCAGATACCTTCCTAAGAGGAACCCACCTTGCCTTTTTGTGGGATATGACCTCTCTCCAATGTCACATCTCTCCAGGTCATGCACTGAAATGATAGAAATAGGACAGACAAAGGAGTGTCCAGCCAATACTGCCTATATGTTGTTTATAGATTGTTGTGGGTTTTCCAGGCTTTGAGGCCATGTTCTATTAGTATTTTCTCCTGACGTTTCGCCTGCATCTGTGGCTGGCATCTTCAGGGAATCTGGTGGCATGGAAGTGAGACAGAGTGTATATACTTGTGTAGTCCCCGGGTGGGAGGGAGCAATTTGCATGTGTTACAGTTGGCCCGTGTGATGGCCTATTGTTAAATGGGATGTCCCCCAGGGTTGTATTGTTAGTCAGAGGATATGCCAGAATGAGTCCACTGGGGCTATTGTATGTTTTGGAAAGATCATGGGAAAATATGAATCATCCAAAAAAACCCAAAACAAACAAACAAAAAAACAATAAACCCAAAGAACTACTAGGTATGATTGCTAAATGCATTTCCACAGTCAGAGGACTGCCCACATATCTTGGAAATGGAACCGGGGGACATGAGAGAGGATAACTTTCTGCAGTTTTGGAATTAAAACTGGTTAAATTTAAAATATATGCATTTCCTTGAAAATTCTGATTTGCTCAGCAGGAAGGCCATTTCCACAACCTCATCCTTTTTTCTTTTTTTTTTCTAGCTTTTAACATTTTGGTGAATTGGTGTTGTGCTTACCTACCCCATCTTAATCTCTATTGGAACAGTGCTCAGTGTTCCTGGCAATGCAGGTATATATTATACATGTCTCGTCTGTCTGCTGGTCTGAAAAAAATATGTCCTTTGGATTCAACATCCAATCTGCATGAGGAGGAGGAGGTCCTTGCCCACATACTGCGGGAATAAAAGATTTTTCTATCAGGTTGAGGGGTGGTGGGCAGAGGGATGGGCATTTTCATAGAATCATAAAAATGTAGAGTTGGAAGAGACCCAGGGGCCAACCCCCTGCCATGGAGGAACACCCTCAAAGCACTCCCAACAGATGGCCATCTAGCCTCTACTTAAAAACCCCCAAGGAAGGAGACTCCACTACACTCCATGGAGGCAGCATCTTCCACTGCCGGACAGCCCTGACCACCAGGAAGTTCTTCCTGAGGTTCAGGTGGAATCTCCTTTCCTGCAGCTTGAATCCATTGCTCCTTGTCCTGGTCTCTGGAGCAGCAGAAAACAAGCCCACTGCCTCCTCTACATGACATCCCTTCAAATATTTAAACATGGCTATCATGTCCCTTCTTAACCTTCTCTTCTGCAGACTAAACATACCCAGCTCTCTAAGTCTATCCTCATAGGGCTTCATGGCTTCCAGGCCCCTCATCATTTTGGTCGCCCTCCTCTGGACTTGCTCCAGTTTGACCATGTCCTTCTTGAAATGAGGTGCCCAGAACTGGACACAGGATTCGAGATGACGTCTAACCAAAGCAGAGTAGAGTGGTATCAGTACCTCCCTCGATCTAGACACCATACTCCTATTGATGCAGCCGAGGATTGCATTGGCTTTCTTGGCTGCTGCATCACACTGCTGACTCATGTTCAGCTTGTGGTCTATGAAGACTCCTAGATCCCTTTCACACGTACTGCTATCCAGCCATGTGTCCCCCATCCTATATTTCTGTATTCTATTTTTTCTACCTAAGTGTAGGACCTTCCACTTCTCTCTGTTGAATTTCATTTTGTTCGCCTTGGCCCAGCTCTCCAATCTGCCCAGGTCATTTTGAATTTTGATCCTGTCCTCTGACGTATTAGCACCCCTCCCAATTTGGTGTCATCTGCAAATTTGATGAGCATGCCCTCTGTTCCTTCATCCAAGTCATTGATAAAAATATTGAACGGCACTGGGCCCAGGACAGAACCCTGTGGCACCCCGCTAGTCACTTCTCTCCAGGATGAAAAGCAGCCATTGGTGATCACCCTTTGGGTTCGGTCAGTCAACCAATTAGAAGTCCAACCAACAGTACCCCTGTCCGACCTGCATTTTACTAGCTTCGTTGCAAGAATGTCATGGGGAACTTTGTCGAAGGCCTTACTGAAATCGAGATATGCTACATCCACAGCATTTCCTTCATCTATCAAGCTAGGAACTCTATCACAAAAAGAGATAAGATTAGTCTGGCATGACTTATTTTTGAGAAATCCATGTTGACTTCTCGTGATTACCGCTTTGCTTTCTAAGTGATTAGAAACCTGAGGAAAAGAAGATAGAGGGTTGACACGATTGCAGTCTCTAAATACCTCAGAGGATGCCACGGAGAAGAGGTGTCAGGCCTGTTCTCTGCTGCCCCAGATGGTAGGACCATGTCTAATGGTCTGAAGTCACTGGAGAGTAGATTTTGATTGAACATGAAAAGAAACTATTTGACAGAAAGAGTGGTTTGGCAATGGAACCAACTGGCTAGAGAGGTGGGGGAGGGGGTCCTTCTCCAGATATCTTCCAAAGGATGCTGGACAGCTCCCTGCTGGGGGTACTTTAGTTGGATCCTAGGCCATTTCCACCCTACACTGTTATAGTGCTCTTATTCCACTTTCAGCATCCTGTGGAATCCTGGGGTTTGTAGTCTCCTGAGACCAAAGAGCTCTCTGGATGAGAATTCTAAATGCCCCTCCCTAAGTTGCAGACCCCAGGATTCCCCAGGAGGTTGAAAGAGGAATAATAGCACAAAGAATCACAGACTCAAGGAACTGGAAGAGACCACAAAGGTCATCCAATCCAACCCACAGCCTTTGTTTAAGAACTCCCAAAGAAGGTGACTGCACCACACTCCAAGGCAGAGTATTCCACTGTTACACAACTCTTACCATCAGCAAAGTCCTTTATGATGTTTAGGTGGATCTCTTTTCCTGTCGTTTGCAGACATTGCTCTGTCTCCTAGTCTCTGGAGCAGCAGAAAACAAGGCTTGCTCCATCTTTCATATGACATCCTTTCAAATATTTAAAGATCCTGTCGCTCGTACTGTTCAGGTGGTCTCGACACAGGCTTCCCCGTTCCTCTGACTAAACAGCCAGTGGTGCCAGGAAGGGGGGCGTGTGTCAAGCCTCCCTCCAGGCAAGGCGATCTAGAGCAGGCTAACTGCCACCTCTCTGTCTCAGCGCCTGCAATCTGAGCCATGGCACCATTTATGTTGCAGAAATCCAGAGACAGACCACGAAGTAAAGGAAAAAGAATTTATTATAGTTATGCGTGGGCTGCAAGGCTGGAATAGTTTCCAAAAAAAGTGCCAAGAGCCCTGAGCACACTTTGCAGAGCCACTTTATAGCAGTCTGTGACACAAAGACATTTCCCCCTGCCTGCCCCCTCTGAAGTTTTGCGAGGTTTGCAATATTCTCTGATACCCTCTTACCCCACAGATGTTTACATTCCAGCAAATGTGTTACAGAACATTTGAGCAACTAAGCACACAGTGACCGCAACCTTGTATTCAACACAGGAACTTCTGCTAAACTGCCAACGCGACATATTGCAACCCACTTTGACTTGTCACACACTTTCAGAGGATTCTTCTTATAAGATTCTATAAGCATATTTTATAATCATATATAGGGTCTCTACTTCATTCCTACATTGGTTAGGGGGTTGGACACAATGGCCCATAAGACCCCTTCCAGTTCTATGAGAGTCACCTGTATGGGAAGTGGACACACTGACTTATGCTTCTAAATTCATCTCTTTTCCTTTATGTCCCTCTCCACCTAGCCGTTGACCTTCTGAAACGTGAGGTGATCTTCAGTGTTGTCAGGTTGGGGGCCACCATCATAATCTGCCTTGGTTTCCTGTTGCTTCTCCTTCCGGAGGAATGGGATGAAATCACCCTGAGGTTCATCAACAGCTTAAAAGAAAAGAAAAGCGAGGATCATGCTGAAGACATGACAGAATCCAGTGTTCACTTCCGGAGCAGAAGTAGAGCTAATGGGCCTGTATCTATACCACTGGCTTAGAGCTGGTGTGACCGCTTAACTGCACGGCTATGTATATTCTGTGAATATGATTTAATAATTATTTTTCTCACCCCACCTGTATGCTAAAAACGACCATCATTATTTTAAAAACCGGGGATGGAATGTACATTTACTGCTAAATACATCAGTACATTAAAAGCAAACAAACAAACCTCTTTACATTTGTACACTGAACCAGGAGGCAGTGCAAATAAACCACAATAAATTGCTTTTTGTAAAAAAGTAAATTATCCAACTTTTTTGGGGTGACGTTTATCAGGGGAGGGGCAGAGAAATACGATTTCACAGAAAGCTGCATAAGCGTGGAGAACAATATCTCCTAGCTTTTGACAAATTGTGGCTATGTTTAGCCAAAGAAGAGTAAATCCACTGAAGCTGTGAGATTTGTTGTTCACTGCCATGAAGTTGACTTTGACTTATGAGGACCTCCAAGTCACTGTGTCACCAACAGTCATGCATAGATCCCACAAACTAAGGGCTGTGGTTGCCTTGATTGAGAAAGCCAACACGATTCTTGGTTGCATCAATAGGTGTATGGCATCGAGATCAAGGGAGGTAATGGCACCACTCTATTCTGCTTTGGTTAGACCTCATCTGGAATATTGTGTCCATTCTGGGCACTTCAATTCAAGAAGGGTATTGACAAGCTGGAATGTGTCCAGAGGAGGACGACCAAAATGGTGAAGGGTCTGGAAGCCATGAAGCCCTATGAGGAGCGGCTTAGGGAGCTGGGGGTGTTTAGTCTGCAGAAGAGGAGGTTAAGAGGGGACAGGATAGCCATGTTTAAATATCTGAAAGGATGTCATATCGAAGAGGGAACGGGCTTGTTTTTCACTGCTTCAGAAACTAGGACAAGGAGCAATGGATTCAAATTACAGAAAAAGAGATTCCTCCTGAACCTCAGGAAGAACTTCCTGATGGTCAGAACTGCTGTCTGGGAGTGTGGTGGAGCCTCCTCCTCTGGAGGTTTTTAAGCAGAGGCTGGATGGCCATCTGTCAAAGGGAGTGCTTTGATGGGTATTCCTGCATAGCAAGGGATTGGACTGGATAGCCCCTGCGGTCTCTTCTATGATTCTATGAAAAGTGGAGCAATGGATTCAAAGTTCAGGAAAAGAGATTCCACCTAAACCTCAGGAGGAACTTCCTGATGGTCAGAGCTGTCCAACAGTGGAATATGCTACCTCAGTGGAGTGTGGTGGAGTCTCCTTCTTTGGAGGGTTTTTAAGCAGAGGCTGGATGACCATATGTCAGGAGTGCTTTGATGTGGGTTCCCGTATGGCCCCTGTGGTCTCTTCGCACTCTATGATTCTATGAGACTATCCGTCCACAATATGGTCTTCCTCTTTTCCTACTGCTTTCCATCTTACCAAACTTTATTGTCTTTTCCAGTGAGTCATGATATGGCCAAAGTATGACACAATACTAACACACTAAACTAAAAATGCCATACCCTGGCAACTTGCAATTCATGGACTTCACTCAGAGGTAGACGGTAGTGTATTTGTAGCAAAATGAGCAACACAGCACACTTCATCCAAAGTTGCTGAGACTGAAGCATACATGACAGCTACAGGTTTATTCCTTTCCATACAAATTTAAGTGCACAAAGATGTGATTGGAGAAGATAATAAATTTAACATTGCCCCACAACTGTAGAAATTTCCAAGACTCACAGTTTACCTATCATTCATCCTTGAGGCTGGAACATGTTTCTTGTCCTTTATCTCTGAACACTTCAAATTCTCAAAACACTTTTTGGTGTTTTTGGTTCCCCTGCTCTGATCTTTCCCCCACTACTAGATACATTGTAGCACTGGGCAATCAAGCAGTTAACCATTTGATATATTGCAATACACAAGCAAGCTTGAAACAGATAAATTGTTGCAATCAACAATTGGCATCTGATACTTTGTACTGCTCTATCTAACTCTAGCAATGCCTAAGCTGGCTGCCCAATCTATTCTAGTACACATCCAGCAGAAACCTTATGACAGGAGCCACACATCCTGACAGAGGCCATTTCCACACTAGCCTGTTATAGCGCGATGATTCCACTTTCAACATCCTCTGGAATCCTGGGGTTTGCAGTTTCGGGAAGGGCCGGCCGGCCCCTCCCGAAACTGCAAACCCCAGGATTCCAGAGGATGTTGAAAGTGGAATCATCACACTATAACAGGCTAGTGCAGAAATGGCCAGAGACACTGAACACTAACTAAAATGCTAAACACTAACTTACTAAAACACAAAAGGGCTCTGGCCACCTCCCAAATCAAAGAGAAGAGAAGCTGAAGAGGTAAAATGATAGCTATGTTTAAATATTTGAAGGGATGTCATATGGAGGATGGAAAATGTCATGTCCCAAGCAGAGCAGGCAACCAATTAACCTACCAGCAGTTCAGAGCTTACTCACAGAGGCAAGAGCAGGAGTGGTCCAAACAAAGTTCAGGTCAATGCAAGTTCCAAGGCTAACAAATCCATAAAGGCAAATCCAAATCAGAGTCCAACAGACAAAGATCCAAGAGAGCCAGGATTCAGAGAAACCATGGCACAGGACTTCAATCACCAGGAAGATCAGTTGTTGACCCTGGAAGGAGATGGGCAGCTGTTTGCCTTTTATACTCTAATGATGTTGCCACAGGTGTTCCCTTATTAAAGCCTATTTGTTATTTAAACAAGCTGAACACCTGAGACTTTCTCTCTGGAGTCATCTCTCCCACAAAGTAAGAGTCTGCGTTGTTTCATCTTCTGATATTTGTTCCCCAATCTTAGACCCCTGCTGTTGGTTGTTATTTTCCACTGAACAAACTTCTGGGAAAACTTCTCCCTCAGAGTCAGAATCCTCCTCCTCACTGTCAGGGTCTCCAAGGCAGAGCATGACACCAAAAGCTGCTCAAAGACTAGAACACAGAGTAATGGCTTCAAACTTCAGGAAAAGAGATTAGATCTAAATATTAGGAAGAACTTCAAAAGGTAAGAGCAGTTTGACAGTGGAATATGTTGCTGCCTGAGAGTGTAGTGGAATCTCTTTCTTTGGAAGTCTTGCAAGTTTTAAAACTGAGGTTGGATGGCCATCTCTCAGGAATGCTTTGATGGTATATTCCTGCATGGGAGGGAGTTGGACTTGACGGCCTTTGTGTTCTCTTCCAGCTCTATGATTCTTTGATTTTATGAAATCAATTTTGCACACACAGAAGGCCATTTACAAAGATGGAAATTGCAAGTGGAATGCCAACCATTTATTTCATGATTGTGCCCACTGACTGCCCCCATTTTGGAGAGGGGAAGAAGTGAATCTGGGTTTTAATCCAAACTTTAAAGGAGCTATCTAATATTCTGATCCTGGACAAGGATTGAGTGACTTGGACAGCTTTTTTAAAGTTCAGACTGAAACCCAGACTGGGTTAACCATCTCACTGATCTGGGAGCCACCGGTTTCCCCTGAACCCTGGTCAACAGATGAAGCAAGCTACATGCTGTTCACTTGCTCAGAGTTTTCCCCCTAGGGTGAGATGCATTGTGTTTCCATTTAAATTACAGTAATGATCACATCATGTGCTTCTGTCCACATGTGTTAACATATAGGAACTTTATAGAGAATTCTGTTTGCATGTGGTGGTTTGAGTGCTGGACAAGGGTTCAGGGAGACCAGAGTTCAAATCCCCCTTTGGCCATGGAAACCCACTGAATGACCTTGGGCTAGCCACATTCTCTCAGCCTCAGAGCAAGGCAATAGCAAACCTCCTCTGAAGAAACCTTGCCAAGAAAACTCTAGGATGGGGTCTCCTATCTTAGGCCATTTCCGCACTACATTGTTATAGTGCTATTGTTCCACTTTCAACCTCCTATGGAATCCTGGGGTTTGCAGTTTAGGGAGGGGCCTTTAGAATTCTCAGCCAGAGAGCTCTTTGGCCTCAGTTAACTGCAAACCCCAGACTTCCACAGGATGTTGAAAATGGAGTAATAGCACTATAGCAGTGTAGAGCGGAAATGGCCTTAGAATTGGCATGAAGGCACATAACAATATAAGGTTATGCTTTTCTAAATGAATTAGTAGATTCCAGCCATCTTAATAATCATCATCATCATTTTGGCCAGAATCTTGACTTAGAGGTTTGTCCCAGGCTCTGTTCTTTCACAAACCTCTGAAGCCAGTCTTGGTAGAAAGAATGTTGAATGGGGACTAAGTGGAAGACCCACAAAATTCACCTACCACAGCAGAGGAGATTAAGACCACACGGAAATCTTTCATAGGCAACTTGAGCTGTTAGCAAAGGAGGCGTTTAGATCTGTGCAAAGCCTCATCTACAGTCCAAAGAAATGCAATCAAAACAATGGTTTACTCCCATCCATGCGTGCAAAGCCACAGTGCAGTTCCTCCTTCGCAGACAGCCCTCAATCTGCTGGAAGCAAAGCAGTCTGGTAACTTAATTTTTGTGTTAGATGCAAACAGCCTTTGGGCAGCACAAAAAGAGAAAAGAAAGAGAGAGAGAAAGAGAAAATACAATTTGACAAATGAGGCAGCTGTGAGATTACATTCTTCAGGACGTAAGGGGCAATCAAGGCTCTCTCTGGCAGGAAAACAAAACGTGTGACGCATAACACCAGCTTGAGAACTCTCCCAGAACATAATGCATTTCTGAGCACCCGGGGAAGGAAGCTGTGACAATGCAGGCTGCCTTTGACCGCAGTGTCTATGCAGGAATTTATTGCTATTTAAATTGATCTGCCTCTTCCCTGGGAACATGTGGAAAACAGATTGGGTTTATGGAAACAAATCGATAAAATCAACAATACCCAACAAGGCACTGAAAACGCTAGACCAGTGGTTCTTAACCTTTTCTTTACTGGGGATCCCCTATAAATATAATTTGTTGCCAGGGACCCCCAAGACTTAGCTCAGGATTTAAATATTTAAATTTAGATTTAAATTATTTATTTATTTATTTATTTATTTATTTATTTATTTATGGCAGACTGGCTGGCTGGCTGGCTTCTGGAGATATTTGAATCCCCACTCAGACACTGGGTGACTTTGGGCAAGTCCCCGTTGCTGCTGCAGCTATTGGTATCCAGCAGCAAAGCTTTGTGGACCCCCTGTGAGGGCTCTGCACACCCCCAGGGGTCCCTAGACCCCAGCCTAAGAACCACTGTGCTAGACAATAATGTGGACACATTGGCTGAGATCTTGCATCAGAGGTATAGTTACAATATCGCAGCAGTTCTGTCACCCTCTGCGACCCCTAGAAATCACCTTAAAAGCCAGCCAGCTGTTCTGAGCAATGAAGTCTGGCTGCTTTGGTGGGCAGGGTGCTGTAGAATGATGTGATCAGCCCATTCTCCCCAGTGAGCCATAGTGTGATGAACAGGTGTGACACAACCCCTGTGCTTTCTTGCCTCTCACTATCCCTTGCTGGCAGAAGGAGGCTGGTCACATCAACCAGTGGCACCCCACTTGCCAGTGACACAGAGCTCCTTTGCTCAGAATGAACAACTGGATTTTAAGGTGAGTTGGGGGTGTATTTGCAATTGCGGCAACTGCACCATGTTGTAAACGTGAATTGGGAACAATTCTTATGGACTGTAGCTTCGTTCAGCTGGGCGCTCACTGACTTTAAAGATGAGAAGAATGGGTTCACTTACACAACCCTGCTTCTGTGAACTTGTTCCATGTGCAACGGCATTCACAGGAAACTCATAGAATCATAGAGTTGGAGGAGACCCCAGGGGTCATCCAGTCCAACTGTTACTTCCGTTATGGCACTGTAGATGAGGACCCCCAGATATCACTTTGATATCAAGCAATTCGGCCTTAGCTGGACAGTTTTCAGTAACCTCACTCCACGTGTTTGCAAGATTCTCCGGACAAGCACGGACAGAGTGTGGCTGCTAATGGTTTTCACATTCCAGATCCTATTGAGGCCAGCAACTCCAGCCGCGCTCGTAGCTTCAGGGAACTTCCAGCTGCAAACTTCACAATAGCTGCGCGGCTCTCAGCAGAGCCAGTCCAGTAAACAAGACATTTACATACTGCCCAAACTATTGTCGTCAAGCGTTAAGCTCATCATGTTAAATTTGATCTTTGCCAAATCCTTTCTCTAGCGCTAAAACTTCTTTGGGTTCTCACCGAGCTTGCCATAGCTGGTAGGCACAAACTCCCCTATAAACCCCCCCCCATTTCCAAATGGTCTTCGGATCACCCTGGACTTCCATCCAGCCTTGCTGCCTCTCTGTCCAGTGAAGTTTTTCCCTCAGTTCTCCATAACTGAGTCTGCTTCCCCTCTTTGGACTACTTTGGACTGCCATCCCGCCTTGCTGCTGGTCATCTAAGGAAACTCCCCTCAGCCAGCCACGCTGAGCTTTCTTCTTCAGAACCCCATCTTTCTCCTCCAGGACAACGAGACCAGGTGTCGTATTACCCATCCTTAAGCTCTCCCATTCTGCTTTCCAGTTAGTTAGTGTGTGTGTGTGTTGTTTATTTCCTGTTGTGTTTCGATAAAACTGTTATTTTTTGGTTTACTTTAAACTTGCGTGCCTGTTCCCTGACCTGAAGCCGTGGGCATTGGGTTTAAAGATCCTTGCAAAGTTACCCTGCCTCTCGTTAGCCAAGAGAGGGCTCCAGCTAATTTCCCCCCAATTGGTATTTTATTTGGCAATCTGGGTGCCCCTCCTGGGACCCCCCAACACACAGGGTAACACAACCCCCTGCTATGCAGGAACCCACATCAAAGCATTCCTAACAGATGACCATCCAGCCTCTGCTTAAAAACTTCCAAAGAAGGAGACTCCACCACACTCCATTGAGGCAGCAGGTTCCACTGCCAGACAGCTGTGACCGTCAGGAAGTTCTTGCTGAGGTTTAAGTGGAATTGCCTTTCCTGCAGCTTGAATCCATTTTTCCTTGGCCTAGTCTCTGGAGCAGCAGAAAACAAGCTTGATCCATCTTCAACATGACATCCCTTTGAATATTTAAACATGGCTATCATGTCTCCTCCTAACCTTCTCTTCTGCAGACTAAACAGACCGAGTTGCAAGGGGCAGAATCCTGTTGAAGCCTTGTGAGTTACGTGAACTCACAAGGCTTCAACAGGATTCTGCCCCTTGCATGGCATACAATGTTGTGTCTTCAGACTGACAGAATGGCCAGGAGCAGCTGCTGCCTGAGATGGTACCCTCATTCTGACTCATTCATTTGTGCAATTCATTAATGAACAATAATCACAGAACTCCATGAGTGTAAAGTTAACACTCCACTTCCTTGATATAGGATCCCAGCCATCATAAACTTCAATGCCAATCTAAAATTAACTCAGTCATTAAAAATAACCCTTCTTCAATGTAACTGCAATTGAATTAGTTTTTTTTTTTTAAAGCTAACTAGGGATTAATTTAATTGTTAACCCTTTCCCACTAACTTTAACATCTGTGCAAACATGCAGAGGAGCAAGGCACAACTCTGCACCCTAAACATTAAAGGCTCAGTGTTATGCCACCATCTCAGGATCAAGGTAGGACCCTTCCCAACTTCCATAATACAAAGACATGAATTATGAATGGGACCATAATTACTGCAATGAGAATAGGTGAAAAAAGGATCGCCCAGGAGACTCAGAGCATTTATATAGTAAGGGTGCATCAATTAGGCAAACAGCTGGGGGAGGCTGTCAGCCTCTATAAACAGGGAAAGGGATAGGATGAAGCCATTGCAGACAACTGATATCAGTGGAAGCAGCATGCCTCATGTTCAGATCCCTTCCTTCTGTTCTGAAAACCTCGATCCTCACCTTGTGTATGGACTTTGCTACTGGACTGTTGCTCTGAATTTACTAATGACTCACACTGCAGAAACAATGACTGGTAACTGGCTAACAAACTGTTATAAATTTTGCTTGTGGTTGGGCTGGCCGGATCAGAATCTTCTATCTTCTATCCGGCCGACCCCTCCCCAAACTGCAAACTTCAGTATTCCATAGGATGTTGAAAGTGGAATCATAGCGCTATAACAGGCTTGTGCGGAAATGGCCCTAGATATAATAGTTCCAGGCTTCCCCAAGACTACATTCACTCCTGAACACTGACACCTGTTCCTGCTACAGCATAAGCTTTTTTTCTTTTCTTTTCCGTTTATTACGGCAAACAGCCAGCAGGAGTTACAAATTACAACAAAAAGGTATAGTTAAAACAGTAGCAGATTCCATTAAAAGTTGTTAAAAGCATTGACCATAAAATAAAATCAACAACAAATAAGTGGAGTTAGAATTGTAAAATTTAAAGTTTATAAAATTTAAAACCTAAAGATAATGCACCTATCTATAGGTTGTGTTAACATTTATTAAAATACTAATAAAAGCTTCAGTCATAACATACAAACTGACATTGGAACAAATAAATAGAGCTAAAATTCAAATGTTTAAAAAACAAACCTACAGCCACCATGGGAGAAGAACAGTGAACCCATCTATGAAGAATATAAAAGTATTAACCCATTAACTGTTTTTGATGGTTAACGGCTGCTGTGCAAAAGCTTGCCAACTGTAATTGTGACCTTGGGATTCCAGTCTGATCAATAGTCTAAATAAAATTCCTCAGGCCTACCTGGGACCTTTTGTATGATTGGGGTTATATAAACAGATCTTAGTAAAAATTGCAGTGAAGCAGGACATGACCCATTGTCTCTATTTATCCCATCCCACATGGCCAAGCCCCCTTACTGTAAGGGATCTTTTTATATCTACCTTCCAGCAATGCAGATAGTAAAACATTGAATCTGGCTAGTGTAAATGCCTTTCCAAATTTAGGAATGGTCAGAGTATAAATCATAGAATCATAGAAATGTAGAGTTGGAAGAGACCACATGGGACGTCCAGTCCAACTCCCTGCCATGCAGGAACACCCTCAAAGCACTCCCGACAGATGGCCATCCAGCCTCCGCTTAAAAACCTCCAAAGAAGGAGACTCCACCACACTCCATGGAGGCAGCATATTCCACTGCCGGACAGCCCTGACTGTCAGGAAGTTCTTCCTGAGGTTCAGGTGGAATCTCCTTTCCTGCAGCTTGAATCCATTGCTCCTTGTCCTGGTCTCTGGAGCAGCAGAAAACAAGCCCACTCCTTCCTCTACGTGGCATCCCTTCAAATATTTGAACACGGCTATCATGTCCCCTCTTCACCTTCTCTTCTGCAGACTAAACATACCCAGCTCTCTAAGTCTATCCTCATAGGGCATGGCTTCCAGGCCCCTCACCATTTTGGTCGCCCTCCTCTGGACTTGCTCAGAGCTGGATATAATAACATTTGACTTAGATGATGCTGAAATTCAGTGGTCCTTTCCACATGCGGAAGTTATGACGTGCCAAGGCGTCCTGTCACGGAGGTCGTCCACACCTTGGATCGGACTAGGTTCGGACTATTTAGCTTAGTTCCGCACCTAAGTCAAATCCAAAATGCCCCCAAGTGGTCCTCCAGTGCACTAAGTAAAGACCGAAAAAAACAGGTCTTTCAATTTTCTGGAGCGCGCCATTGCATTCCTGCTCTGCTGTGCAGATGCGCAGATTCACATCAATGTGAGTCTGCGATCAGCAGAGGGTGGGGTGTGGGTGTGGCCAGCTTCAGCAGTTGGTCCAGACCCACAAACAACCGGAAGCCACCATTTTGTAAGCCTCACCAGTGTGGATCTGAAGACCTCGCACTGCTCCGCATCATCTTGGAACAAACACAGGAGGCCTGCGGAAGGGCTTAAGGGAGATTCCGTGTTGCTTCAAGCCAAGAAGAAGCGGTGAGTAACGGCACGGAGCGATTCACTCGCCTCGTGCGGAAAGGGCCAGTGTCTTGAAGTCTCTGTGAGATAGCTATTTTAGCTTTGGTATACCCTAGGCTTTGAATGGCCATTAGGTTTGTAATTTCATAATTAATGACTTTTTCCACTTTGATAAGAGTCGGTTAGTATAAATGGAGCCAGTCCAACTGGTGCAAACATCATCTTTAACCAGAAATAAAATGTATGTAACCATATGCAGGCCTCCACAGAGATTTGTCCTGCTTCTAAGCGGATACTTGCATGTTGAACACAGCTGGGGATGCCAAATATTGTCCTCAGGAATTTAGTTTGCACAGCTTCCAGAGGGACAAAGTTATCAAGTGCCCATACTTCTGAGTCATATAACATCTGGGATATCACCTTGGCCCTTAAAACCTGGATTACCGAGGGGATGTGCTGCCCTCCCTTGTTATAAAAGGAGGAGAGGAGTGCCTTCACGGGTCTCTGCACATTTGTAATTGCACATTTTGAATGTACCCTCCAGGTTCCATGTGAGTGAAAAATTATTCCTAAGTATTTATAGGAGGACACCTACTCTTATGGTGATTTATTCACCATTCATACTTTGTCCTCTTCCTGGAAAACACAACCATCTTAGTTTTATCATAATTGATTTGCAATTGTTCATTTTTACAATGGCTGTCCAGGGCCCTGAGCAAACGCCTTAATCCAACATTTGTCAATGATAACAGCACTGCATCGTCTGCATAAAGCAGTATTGACAGGAGTCTATTTGACAAACTGGGGTGGTGGGAGTGCATTTTTTGCTAAGCTTTTGATCAAGGAATTAATGCAAAAATTAAAACAGAGTTGGTGCTAATACACAACCCTGTTTTACTCCCTTGAAAGTGGGAATAGGCCCAGTTGGTGTATCTCACCCTCAGTTGAGTATCAGCATAAGCTTTACTGTTGCTCTTTGTGTCAATCATCTTTATCACAGTCTATACTGGCACTCTAAAAGAAGTAACAAACAAAACTTATGGAAATAAATAGGAAAACAAGAAATAAAGCAAATTATATTTCCAAGCTGGGAGAAGCTGATGGCTTGTACACAGTTGTTGTGTGCCTTCAAGGCATTTCCAACTTACAGTGATCCTGAGAGGCCCTATCACGGGACAAGATTCTTCCCAGGAGGTTTGCCATTGTCTTGCCCAAGTGTGAGAGAGTGTGACTTGGCCAAGGTCAACCAGCAAGTTGCCATGGCTGAGCAGGGAATTGAACCCTAGTCTCCCGGAGTTCTTGTCTGGTGCTCAAATCATTACAACATATTGGCTTTGGTCTATGATGCAGTAGATGGAAAAGGAGAGAAGCATTCCAGCCCTCCAGCTGATGGACTCCAATGTTCCCCACACAGGCCCTTTTCGCACGGCATTTGCCATGCGAAAGAGGACCTGGAGTGTTGCGCAATTGCGAGGAGCGATCTGCACGACACACTCACAATTGCGTGATGCTCCAGGGGCCGTCAGGAGCTGATCGTGCACCTTTTCATTTTTGGCTTGAAGCTGAAAATGGTGTGCGATAGCATATTGTTCCTGGGCCCCACGCACACTTACCTGGTGTGCAGAGCCTCTGGAGCTGGGCTGGTCATGCTTCCTGCCCCAGTGCAGCCTTGGAAGGTCCCAGGCTGCACTGCAGAAGGAAGAGGTGGGGCTCTCATGCGAGCAGGCAGCTCATGCAGAGCTGAAGCAGCAGGGAAGGGAGAGCCTTTTGGCAGAGGCTGCTCACGGGATCCCTGCACCCCAGCATTTGGAACAAGGTAAGGTGCAGAAAGGGGCACAGTCAATGGCAGAATTTGGCCTCCAAACAAATGCTACTCAGAGTACCCCTTGGTCAACAATCACTGGATATAAGGGGAGCTTAGGTGGGAGTACACCCTTCCAGCCTGAGGTCATGGCAAGATAGATTATCAAAGAGATGGAAGATGGATTCCCAATGCAGAATCATAGAATAATAGAGTTGGAAGAGACCACCAGGGCCATCCAGTCCAAACTATCCAGTCAAAGCATTCCTCTAACCAACAAAGAAGACTTCACCAGACTCCCAGGTAGCACAGTTCACTGTTGAACTGTTCTTACTGTTAGGAAGTTCTTCCTAATGTTTAGATGGAATCTCTTTTCCTGTAGAGATTCCACCTAAGTAACCAAAGTCAAAAAGCTATGAGAACTCTGTAAGCAGGTTAACAACAGGGAAAAATTCACTCCTCCAGTCCATTCCCACCTTTATATCCCAGCCTCAAACTGTAAAGCAAACGCAAAAACAAGGTCACCAATAGAAATCAACCTTCTCATTCCACTGGGCAGGTGTTAACATTTGGCCATGACACAAACAAGGACTCTCAAACCCATCTGCTTTGTGGCAGAGACCTACCTCACTACAGTTAAGTTTTTTGGAGTACAACTCCCAAAGCCTCAATTGCAGGGGCTCCATTGTAACTTTTGTCTAAAGCAAAAATGACTCAAATTTTATTTCCCTTTCCCCTGCCAATTATTTAGCCCACCCTTCTTCTACTCTCCCAGAAGCAATTTTCATTTGCTTGGGAAGGAGAGCTATCCACACAGTAAATGCTCAATGGGATAAACATTAAACTGATGAAACATGAACTGAGTTTTCATGTGGGTGAATAACCTGTGCCAGAGGATGGTGCTTGCAGACATAAATTTCATTATGGCATCATGCAGCAGTGCTAAAACAATCATTCCTGGCTAACTGAATGCTCCACTAACAACCATTTACATCAGAAATGCCAAGGAGAGGGTGCAGCAGAGGATAAAAGTGTTGCAGAAATAAAATGTTAGAAAATGGAGTCCAAGAATGAGTGAGAAATGAATTGGCTCTACATTTTAACCCAAGGTTACTCAAGTTTCAGCTTGCTGTAATGTGAAATCACAATGCAAAGTCTAAGGCCATTTCCACACTAGAACGTTATAGTGCTATTATTCCACTTTCAACATCCTATGGAATCCTGGGGCCTAAGATGCACAATCACACTGCCCAGTATAGGTTGCACAAGCACAGCATGTATAGTGGGCCCTTGCTATCCACTGGGGTTTGATTCCAGGGCTCTCCGTGAATACCAAAATCCAAGGATGCTCAAGTCCTATTACGTTCAATGGTGTAGTAAAATGGCATCCATTATATAAAATGGTAAACAACTCAAACAAGCATCAGAGAGAGCTTGAGAATCTGCAAAATGGTGGGAAGCTACAACAGCATATGTCTACACATCAGTGCAGTACTCAGCTTGTGGCAAAGTCAAGGTTTGCTTTTTGGGATGTTTTTTTTCTGAATATTTTCAAGAATTGGTTGGTTGAATCTATGGATGCAGAACCCATGGATACGGAAGGCTGACTGAACTGCATAACGTGTAACTTGCAAAGACAAGACACAGAGTAACAGGCTGTCTAAGTAACTCTGCTTCTGCTGCTATGAGCAGAATACAACTGTTGTGCAATGGTGACTTTTTGGCCTCATGTGAATAATGCAACTTATGTGTGCTTATGCCCCTAAGTGAATTCTGGCTTGTAGTTTTCTTGATGCCGTGTATTAGTGAATTTCAACAATGCACGAGTGAATATACAAACAACTGTGAAATGCACAACTGTAGTGCGCAATGCGATTCTGCATATCCAATGAGCCATAGCACCACCTGCATGACTCTGCTTCTGCAGAATGTGTGCAGTTAAAGACTGTATTGCTTCTCACAATACATCCTTTTCTTGGCCAGTGAAAGGACAATCGGGAGAGTCCAGGAGGGGTTAAGGGCCACAATGACAGCCCTGGGGGTGGGACATACATGTGACCCCCAGTCTGCCCCTTTCACACCCCTGTGCTACCAGGTGCTCTGATCGGTCTTTGCTTGTCCATGGGGGTGAAAGGCATGTGTGCCCCTTCCTTCTCTTGCACAGTGCTCCCTCCTCCCATTTCTTTGCCCAGGTGCAGAGAAGGAAAGCATGTGTGGCTGTGCAAAAGGCAAGGGAATGAAGAGAGAAGGAGAATGGGGGTGGGAAAGACAGACATGTGCCTTGTGGATACAGTCATCCCTCCACATTTGCTAGGGTTAGGTGCACAGGACCCCTGTGAAAGTGAAAAAACCGTGAATAACTCTAGGCCCTCCCAAACTATATTCAACACACAAAAAAGTATGATCACCATATTCAGCCCATTGTGGATTCCTTTGAAGCACCAGGGTTCCTTCATGAGGCAGAAGTGGGGGGCTGGTGTGGCTTACTACCCCCTCCATGGCTGCCCCAAACCATTTTTAATAGGGACTTACAAGGCTCATTCTCAATTTCTCAGTCTCATCAGGCTTGCATTCCCTATTAAAAATGGCATAGGGAAGCAGCAGAGGTGACAGCAAATAATCTGTGAATAATCCGATCCGCAAAAGTGAAACCCACAAATGTGGAGGGCTGACTGTAATCTTCTCAAAGGTCAAACCTGGGAATGTGGAGGGACGACTGTAGATGTGTTCCTGGGTATTACTTATTTAACAGGAATGTTACTGCCAAAAATGGGGGACCTTGAGATCCTCCAGTATCTTCTAAGGAAAATGGGGAATTATAGCTCAAAGGAGGCCTGCAAGGGGAGGTCAACCATGGGACCTTTTACAGTCTATACCAATACTAACTGTAGATGTCAGGAACCGAGATCACGCACACAAATGTATTAATGCTAATACGTGATTTGTTAGGAGTGTGATGCATGCACAAGACTTTAGTGATCGAACTGGAGGAAATTTGCAGAGACCAAACATTATAAGCAAAAGAATCTGTTCCCACAGTAATCAGACAGCAAAAGACCTTGGAGGAACTAGCACAGGCTGGTATTTCTCATCAGTGCTGAATTCCAGGTGTTGTTTATCTAATGGTCTCTGGTTCACATTCTTGGTTACAAGCAAGCAGCTAAATACTACTACTACATATCCCATACTAAATACTATCCCATACTAAATATGGAGGGCTACCCGACAGTAGGACACCAGTTGAGAATCAAAAGAATGTCTTTATTGGGGGAATTCACACACACACCAACAAGCAAGTAGTCTCATGAACCACACAAGATTACAAAGGTAAAGGAGAGAAAGGTTGGATAGTGACCGTTGTGGGGCGAAGTGGGTGAGAATTACCATTCCAGAAGCAGGGGACTGAAGCAAGATGGCTCAAACATGAGTGTTTGAGGGTAACCCAGTGAACAATTATTGGGCAGTCAACAGACAGAGTGACGCCCCTGCTTGCATCCAAGGTGCTACAAATCATCAGACTTGGAGCCAGGATTTAAATCTCTTTTTCCACCCCGAAGAGGAATGTGTTAGTTGTTCTTTGGCAGAGTAAACAAAAGGAGCCTGGAACAGGCTAATGGTCTTAACTTCAGGGGACAAAGAATGGATAGGAGTCATGATAGCCTCTTAATGTCTGGGCAGGTGAGGGGACAAAGGAGAGTTTCATTTGGAAGGGGATACAGGTTGATGACCATTGGTTGCTCTATTGAGGCAGTTTCATTCACCATTGTACTTGAAGGTTGAGTCATTGAAGGGATTATCACAAGTCCATAAGCACCAAGGCTTTCCAAGTAATACTTTTTGAACTTATGACCTAGCCTGGTGGAGGCCATTTGTCTTAGCCCAAAGCTCCCAGCCAAGGTCCTTTTTGCACATGGCATTAGGCCATAAGTATAAGGTTTATATTGATTTCATTCCAATTAAACAGTATTTATCACCAATTAAACTGTATCACAGATTGGGAGTGTACAACATGGCAACTGAAGCATTGGTATCAGAGGCAGAAATAATGTGGAAAGAACAGCGATAGTTTTGGACATCCGAAAAAAGAAGCTCAATATATTTCAGCAAGCATTTTATCCAAAACTAATGATATGCACATATGAAGTGAAACCACCAGATCAAGCTTTGCGTATATAAGTAAACAAAAACATTTTCATTTTTCTAGACACCACTTGAAAGCTTCTTCCAAAATGCACTCAGGGCAATTCTTTCTTCCAACAACCTCTATCTTTCTTACAGTTTCCATTTTTGTGACCAAACTTACTGATCAGTGCTCTCTTTATTTTTAACATATTGAGAGGGGGCTGGTAAGGCAGACTTGTGTAATGTCCTGGATAATTTGCTCTCAAGACTTTGCTCACAGTTTGTTGTTGAGACTAAAGTATCTAAGTTAGTATCTAAGTTAGTTACAAGTTTTATATCTTGTCATACAAATTTTGGTGTGCATATCCATCATTGGTTACAGCAGTAAATGTCAAGTCACCCCACCGGCACAGGCATTTTCCCAAACTTACAGTTATGTACATATCTTTCATCATGGGAGCTACAAAAAGTTCCTGCCCCCTTATCTATGCATAGCTGATTCTCATAACACCTTCCTACTACTTCACTGTTTCCTCCCTTTTGACCTTCTTCTCTGTTGCCAGATACAGAGAGACATTGAATATTATAGCATTTAACCATTTGGAGCCTTGGGATTCTTCAAGAGTTTCAGCTGGACACATAGGCCATTTCCGCACTAGCCTGTTATAGAGCGATGATTCCACTTTCAACATCCTCTGGAATCCTGGGGTTTGCAGTTTCGGGAGGGGCCAGCTGGCCCCTCCCGAAACTGCAAACCCCAGGATTCCAGAGGATGTTGAAAGTGGAATCATTGCGCTATAACAGGCTAGTGCGGAAATGGCCATAGTTGTAGGTAGCAATTAGCACTGGATACAAAATAGTGCTTCAGCAAGCAATGCTCTATTTGATCTAATGCAGCTATACTAATACATTTACCAATGCATACATATAACAAGAGCTACACATCCTGACAGCTTATAATGTTCTCCCCCTTTGGCATTTCATGCATGCGTAGTAAGGGATTCCGGAGTGAGCTGCTGTTAACTTCCCTGTTGTAGGAAGGCAGCGATGTGAGAATTGGCTGGAATAAAAACTTGCTTTTCCCCACCTTCCTGCCTTCTCCAGCTTCGTTGTACTGTTTACTGCATGCATGCTGCTGTAATCTGACACTGAAAATCGGTGTTTTTCCTGCCCTCCTTTGCCATGCTCCTAATGCCATTGCTGCTAAAAAGCCTTCCAGCTAGGCAGAGGATGAGGAAAAGAAGGGGTGTCTGTGCAAGCATAAAAAAGACTGAAAGAGTTTCTTTGTCAGGGACTTTGTTAACGGAGGTATGCCCGTATCCTCTCCATCTTGTTGTTTGATACTTCACACTGGCCTCTCGGAATGCTCCGGCACACTTTAATGTTTAGCTCTAGCCAGATGCCAGTTCTGTCACGTGGGGAAGTTTTGCCAGGTCGAGTCAATGTTTAACTGGTCTTACTAAGTGTGGAAATAGGGAAAGTTGTAGAGGAGTTACCATGGAAATGGGGCCCCATTTGGCTCTTGGTATATGTGTGTGAATGTGTTCTGAGAGGAAAAAAAATACTATCAGAGAACCTATGCTCCAAGAGAGCGGGTTGACTCCAGGTTCACCAGAAAGAAGAAACGGATCCACAAAACTTTGTGGCAGTCACCTCTTTCGACCCCTGCTTTTCTTGAAGGACCTTGTGAGCACAGACTCTGCATTTTAAATCCCACCTGGGAGGCTTCATGGGCTTTGAAAAGCAGCACCTGAGCACCAAGATTTTTTGCTGGGACGGACAGTTTGTTGTTTTCAGTGCAACTCCATTCTGAGGACAGCTTTTCCATCTTTTTGAGTCAGATTTAAATATATATTGTTTTCATCCTCAGAGGTTCTGGCTCTTCCTGCCTGACTCGGTGTAACCCAAGAAGATGGGCTCGAGTTCTTCTAAGGGTCGCCGAAAGATGACCAAAGTAGCCCCGGTGCCAAGCAAAGGGGAAAGGTTGACACCTCCGGGTAGTGTGGCTGTGTACAATTTCCCCAGTCCTCTGCAAGAGACAAGTCCAAACAGATTCGCTTCCCAAACAAGGAGAAACCCAGCACTGGAAAGACAGCTTCCGCCGCTGAGAGAAACATGGCATGGAAGATATTCCACAGGTAATTCCATTATTTCTTTTTCTTTAGCTTTTAGGATCTAATCAAGCCAAACTGAAGAGACATTGATTTCAATTCCGTTCAATCTTCTGTTGCGCACAAACGCATACGATGTTTATTTGCTCTTCGGTGGATTCTTCTGTAGAGTTAAAAGTGATTAACCCTGGCTCGTTGCTGTGTGCCTTCAAGTAAGCCATTTCCGCACTAGACTGTTATAGCGCTATGATTCCACTTTCAACATCCTATGGAATCCTGGGGTTTGCAGTTTCGGGAGGGGCTGGCTGGCAAGATTTATTTAGATCACCAGGGAGTTGGACTCGATGGCCCCCGGGGTCTCTTCCAACTTGAGGATTCTATGAGATTTGCCTTTGCTTTCCTCTGAGACCTAGAAAGGGACTTGCCCATAGTCAGAGAGAGATTTGAACCCTTGGCCTGTGTGGGTTCCACCAGGTGTGGAGCCCTGGTGGCGCAGTGGTTAAATGCTAGTACTGCAACCACAAGGTTGTGAGTTTGATCCTGCCGGGCTCCAAGGTTGACTCAGCCTTCCATCCGTCCGCAGGTCGGTAAAATGAGTACCCAGCTTGTTGGGGGCAATTAGCTAAAATACATTGTAAACCGCTTAGATAACACTCAGTTGATAAGCGGTATAGAAATAAATGCTATTGCTATTGGCCATTTCCATACTATGCTTTTATAGTGCTATTATTCCACTTTCAACATCCTGGGGAATTCTGCGGTTTGTAGGTTACTGAGGCCCAAGAGCTCTCTGGCTGAGAATTCTAAATGCCCTCCTTAAACTGCACACCCCAGGATTCCATAGGATGTTGAAACTGGAATAATAGCACTGTAACAGGGTAGTGTGGAAATGGCACTTGTTTCCTAAAGTCCTAGTGCAGCATTCAAACTACTACATCCCAATGGTGTCATAATTGTGGCTATATTGTACTTTTACTTTTATTTCATTATTCTGAATGACAGCAATGTACAGTCAGCTTTCCACATTTGTTAGGTTTAGGGGTGAAGGATCCCCACAAAAGTGGAAAAATTGCAAATATCAAATTGTGTGTGTGGGCCGTTCCACACTACATTGTTATAGTGCTGTTATTCCATTTTCAACATCGTATGGAATCCTGGGCTTTGCAGTTTAGGGAGGGGCATTGAGAATTCTCAGCCAGAGAGCTCTTGGGACTCAGGAAACTACAAACCCCAGAATTCCACAGGAGGTTGAAAGTGGAATAATAGCACTAAAACAGTGTAGAGCGGAATGGCCTGATGTGTCAGTGGCAGGGGGGCTGAGGCACGGAAGGCAGAATGGCACCCAGTGTCCAAACCAGATCAGAGAAAGGAAGGGGAAAAGGTGTGGGTTGGTGTGGTGGCCCTATACGTCCTCTCTCTTGCCCATCTCCTCCGTTGGGTTTGGGAGGCACTGGGAGAGGGTTTGTGGTGCTGAGAAATCAGACTGTGATCTGTACTTAGCTGGCCAGGCAGCAGCTGGTGGAGAAGGAGGAAGAGGAGGACCAGAGGCAAGTTTTTAAAAATCCACATGGCCTGACAGGAGCCGCTGAGAGAGAAGCTTCCCCCAGAAAAGAAGCACTTGAGGTGGGAAGGCAGAGGTTAAAGAAACTCACAAATAATCAAATCCATGAAAGCGAAACCTGCAAAAGTGAAGGGCCGACTGTACTGGCTTTCAATGTACAGCTAAATGAAATTATAATTGTCTGTCTTCATTTCATTTCCAACTAACGTACATACCAAGCAATACCCGGGATTTTATTTTCTCGCAGGTAATACTTGTTAGAAAGATTTGAGATCCTCTGTCTCTAATTCCCCAAACTGTCTTGTCCGGTAGCTGTAATTTCCCCCCATGTTCTCCAATCCAATATGTATTCAGAGTTATTAACATGCAGAGATTGGGTTCCTGAGGGAATACACTGCCCTCCTCCTTGCTGTTAGGCCTCATCTCTATAGCAATCTGCTGGCCTATGCAAGACAGACACAGTTGACTGATTTTCCCCATATTTCCCAATCCAATCTGTATTCAGAGTTATTAACATACAGAGGTTGGGTTTCTGAGGGAACACGCTATAGTCCTCCTCCTTGCTACTAGGCCTCATCTCTGTAGCAACTGGCCCGAGGCCCAAGAGTTCTCTGGTTGAGAATTCTAAAAGCCCCTCTCTAAACTGCCAACCCCAAGATTCCATAGAATCTCAGGCAGCCAATCATATGAGGTCTTCTCTGCCTGACACAGACAAACAAACAAACGTTGACATTATATTAATATATTATATTATATTTATATTACATGTATGGCGATCCTAAGTTACCCTGTCACAGAGTTTTCTTATGAGATTTCTTCCTCTGAGGCTGAGAGAAAGGGACTTTACCCAAAGTCACCCTTTGTGTTCCCACGGTCAAATGTGGATTTGAACCCTGTTCCCCTGGAAACTTGAGAACCGGTTGGACTGGATGGCCCCTGGGTTCTCTTCCAACTCTACATTTCTATGATTCTATGATTCTATGGTTGGACAATGAGTTCGAATCCCCACTGGATCAGACACTAAGCTGATCTGGTAGATGTCTTAACATCCCTAAGCATTTGCTTGATGGTTTAGCTTCTAGGAATTTCACAGAAAACAAGATTGTCTTGATTTTTTTTTGTTTTGTTTTTTTGTTTAAATGACTTATTTAGCTCAGAGGGTCAGGATATGACTCTCCCTGGATCACCTTGCAGTAGTTTGCAATGTTCTGAACAGGAAAGGAAATTTACCTCCCCTTTAATGGGAGATGCAGTGCATGAGTCAGAAGATGCTGCAGCAAATACCAAAGAAGTCTGGGCATTTTGACAACACATTTTGTAAGCATTTAAAGAGTGCTTACATAAACACCTGGTTTTGGTAAAGAGGATGCAAAGTGGATCCTGCCAGGTATTAGGAAAATGATATTTCCTCCCTACAGCATGCATATATATATATATATATATATATATATATATATATATATTTCTTTCTATTTTTACGCAGCTGTTTTTGCCACAATTATGCCAAAGCAGCCACTGTAAAAGTGGTGACTAGTGGCTAGATTAGTCAGTGGGGCAGTATATCTGTTCTGGAGTTTAGTCTGAATTTTAAAGATACAGTCCAACATGTGGGGCTTGGTTTTTAGGGGACTCAGAGGAAGAAATAGGGTTCAACACCTTGGAACAATTATTGAAGAAAATCAAAGTAGAAAGTGCAAAGGCAGGCTTACAGCTGAACATTCAGAAAATAAAAATAATGACCACAGATGATTTACAGAATCATAAAGTGGTGGGTGAAGTCATTGAAATAGTTCAGCCATTACTCAGAATGGAAACTGCAATCAAGAAATCAGAAGACTAGGGCCATTTCCGCACTGGACTGCTATAGTGCTGCTATTCCACTTTCAGCATCCTATGGAATCCTGGGGTTTGCAGTCTAGGGAGGGGCCTTTAGAATTCCCAGCCAGAGAGCTCTTTGGCCTCAGTAAACTACAAACCCCAGAATTCCACAGGATATTGAAAATGGAATAATAGTACTGTAACAGTGCAGTGCGGAAATGGCCTTGGACTTGGAGGGGCAGCTGTGAAGGAACTAGACAAGATCCTGAAGTGTAAAGATAAACAATTGAATACCAAGGTTAGGATTGTCCATTCGTCATATTTCCAGTTTCTGTGTATGGTTGTGAAAGCTCACTTGAAATGGGGTGCTGAAAAAGAATTCTGTGGACACTTTGGACTGCTAAAAAGACAAATGAGTGGGTCCTAGAGCAAATTAAGCCTGAGCTCTCTTTAGAAGCCAAGGTGACTAAATTGAGGCTGTTGTATTTTGCCCACGTCACAAGAAGACATGACTCACAAGAAAAGACGATAATGCCTGGTAAGGTAGAAAACAGCAGGAAAGGAGGAAAATCACACTAGAGATGGATAGACTCAGGCCCTTTTTGCATGGCATTTTTCATGCAAAACGGCACCTGGAGCATTGTGCAATTGTGAGGAACGATCTGCACGGCGCACTTACAATCGCGCAATGCTCCAGAGGCCGGCAGGCACAAATCACGCACCTTTTCATTTTCGGCTAGAAGCCAAAAATGGTGCCCAATCGCGCATTGCTCTCGGGCCCCACGCGCACTTACCTGGTGTGTGGAGCCTCCAGAGCCACGCTGGTCACGCTTCCTGCCCCAGTGCAGCCTGGGAAACTCCCAGGCTGTGCTGCAGAAGAGGTGGGGCTCTCGCGCAAGCAGGCAGCTTGTGCGGAGCTGAAGCAGCAGGGATGCTAGAGCATCTTGCGCAATACCCGCACCCCGGTGCCGGAAAAAGGTAAGGTGCGGAAAGGGCGTCAGTCAAGGAAGATGCACCCCTCAATCTGCAAGACCTGAGCAGAGTGGCTGAGGATAGGGTGACTTGGAAATCATAAGGTCTTTATAAGTTGAAGTCGACTTGATGGCAGTTAACAATAAGTCCATCTGCAGATATTTACCCTACGCTGTAGGAAGAAGATCAACTCATTTGAAATATGGTATTGGAGAAGAGATCCTCTCATCTAGGGCAGAGTATTAAATAAATTATAGTTTAATAAATAAAATAAGAGTTCTATCAATACTGTGGACTGCTCAGAAGACAAATAAATGGGCCCTAGAGCAAATCAAGCCTGTATTCTCCCTAGAAGCCAAGATGATTAAACTGGACTTTGTACTTTGGCCATGTCATGAGGAGACACGTGTCACTAGAAAAAGAGAATAATGCTTGGGAAGGTGGAAAGCAGGAGGAAAAGAGGAAGACTGCCTTACAGATGGATAGACTCAATCAAGGAAGCCACAGTCCTGAATCTGCAAGACCTGAGCAGGGCTGTTGATGATAGGATGATCTGGAGATCTTTCGGGTTGCCATAAGGTTGGCTTGAAGGCAGCTAACAACCACCTTGAACAGCTCCTTTAAAGTTCAGACTGAAACAAGGAGTAGGTTTGCCCCCCCCATCGCTGGCATTCAGTATTGCAGTTACAGATTTGTAACCCAGAGTCACGGATCCACAACTGCTCTCTGTTCAGTAAGGCCACACTGTCTTACCAAAGATTGCATAAATGCCCCCTCAGTCCACCTTAGGAGCCAGTAGCTGCACTGAGTAAAAGAAATCTGTTCAGACGGTGATCAGGGCACAAAGAGGAAGATGTTTCATCCCCCTTCCTTCCAGCAAGTGACGCTGCAGAGATCAGGAAAAGGAGCCCTGTTGCAATTCCTTGTTGGAGCCTTGCTTGCTGGTGGAAAGAGGTGGAGATTGCATTCTTCTTGTGCCTTTTAGGAAGATGAATGTATCGCCTTCACCTGGCTGTTTGCTCTTAACATGGGCTGGGGGTGTTGTGGTAGGAGATGTTATTTTGTTACGCAGAACTAACTAACTAAGGCCATTTCCGCACTGCACTGTTATAGTGCTATTATTCCACTTTCAACATCCTGTGGAATTCTGGGGTTTGTAGTTTACTGAGGCCAAAGGGCTCTCTGGCTGAGAATTCTAAAGGTCCTTCTCTAAAACTGCAAACCAATGGATTCCATAGGATGCTAAAAGTGGAATAATAGCTCTGTGTGGAAATGGCCTCAGTAGCAGATGTAGAGTATCAGTGGCTATTGTTACACACGCCAAGGAAAACTATTGTGAAATATGAGCAATATGAGTTAATGACACAAAATACACACTCTCCTTAGAATCTCATTTCCCACAGCCTACAACATCTATCTTGATGGATGGCATTTTTTTCCCCAGTGGTTTTGTCTCCCGTTTTAGTGTCCAGGGACTGAGACAGATGAATGTGAAAGAGATTTCTGCCCCCGATGACCAGGCTTTTCGCAGTTAATCCATTTTGGACAGCAAACTTCAACCTCTGCAGGGGGATGCTGTGTGTTACTCTGCCTCTGCTATGACCCTGCTGTCTTCTCTGACCCTACGCTCTTACATGACATAATTAACACCGCACCGTGGATAGCATTTCAAGCGTTTGAGATGACACTCCTTGCTATCTCTGCCTTCTGCAGTCTCCCTGGGATTCTGGAGTACAGCTCAGCCTGCCTTTCTTTGCCTTTTTAAAATTTTTTCGGAAGTTCTTTTATTTTGGCTGCCTGCTGACATACTCTGGTGACTACTCCATTATTAATTCATAACTAGAAGCCTATAGAAGAAAGGCCCTTTCCACACTTGGAGGAAAAAATGGGGCAAAACGTCCTGAAATGGAGCTTACCTGCAACCGGGTAAGTCCGTCGCCACGCGGGGCAGCGCGAGTTTGCTGCTCCACACTCCTTGGCGTCCTGCGGCATCCTGCAGCGTCCAAAATGGCGGCTTATGACTGCGGAGGCTCTCCACCAACCGGAGAAGCTCGCCAGCAGGAAAGCCCGCCCCCGGCAGATCTGCAGGCATGCACTTGCGCATGCCTGCAAATCTACACCGGGTGCTGCGACGGGGCTGCACGTGGCTGCGCACCCCGTGCTTTTTAAAAACCTACTCAAAAGTGGTTTTTAAAAAGCACGCGGCGCCACCACTTCCAGTCGCTCTAACGCAGATTGGGGTGTGGAACTACGCTAAAGTAGTCCGCCCCAATCCACTTTACAGTGTAGACGACATCCGTCAGAGGTCGCGCTACACCGTTTTATTACCCCCGTGTGGAAAGGGCCTTTGAAGTCTTTGTCTTTGCTGAACCTTTCAAAAAGTGAAGTGTTCTTTTTCTTTTAGGATCCTCTTGGCTGGGCTGGTGGGACAGATTCTGGGAGCTGGGGTCCAGAAAAGTAACTTTTCCAAGTTCAGGTTTTCCCCCTTCCTTTGAAACAAGGGTGTTGAAAGGTGTTTGAAAGCACAATGGAATCCTTAACCCCTCAGATAAAATCTAGGGAAAAATTAGAAAAGATGGGATACAAGTTGGCTTGGTTTCCTTATAGACAATTATATGAAAAGTTCAAAATAGACTTTAAATTAGAAGGATTTGACATAAGACAGATAAAAAATGAATTTGAAAAAATTATATTTGATCAATCAGATCATATTACAGCCAAATTATATGGATATTTGTTCGGGTAAGAGTTAGAGGACCAAACAATCAAAGAAACCATGATATCTTGGGCGAAGACGATAGACCATATGATTGAATTGGATCAGTGGGAGACAGCATGGAAATTAACACAAAAATTTACGATAGCCCAAGATCTTAAGGAAAACTATACAAAGATGTTTTATGAGTGGTATATGACACAGGTTAAAATTCAAAAAATGTACCATACATCACAAAATCAATGTTGGAGATGTCAGGAGAAAGCCGGGTCATTTATGCACATGTGGTGGAAATGTACAAAAATCAGTAGTTTTTGGAAAGAGGTGAATAAACATCTGATGGAAATATTTAAAATTCAAATTTCTTTGAAACCGGAGATATACCTATTAAATATGGTCCAAATGATAGATTTGAAATTTTTAAAGAAATATTGGAGGATCCTACTATACCTAATTACAGCTGCCAGAATCCTTATAGCTAAAGGATGGAAAAATAAAGAACCCCCATCTATAGAGCAATGGATGGTTAAAATAATAGAAATGAAAGAAAATGACCAGCTTACTATAAAAATTAAAGAGAAATCTGACAAGATTCTGCGAGAATGGGACCTGGTAACAAAGTTCCTAAGGAACAAATGGGGTTTGGCACATACAGAGCATATATAATATTTACTAGGAACAGTATTATAAATGCAGAGAAAAGCCAAGAAAAATATAATGAAGGGAAGTACAAAAAACAGGCTGTTACTTTTAATTTATTGGACAACAAGGATATGGGTTCAGTCTTTCGGGAGTTTTTCTTTTCTTTTCTATTTCTTTTTTTTTCTTTCTTCTGTAAGGTTTTTTTAGTTTTAGAGAAATTAATTTTGTTTTGAGGTTTTTGAAATATTCGAAAACAGGAGCAGGAAATAAACATTTAGAAAAAATTATGCAAAATATATGTATATAAGTAAATTTAATGTATTTGATGTTTAAAGACAAAGTATTTGATGTATGGAATGGAAGTTACAGTTCATTATGATTTACATTTTAATAAAAATAATGAGGGGGAAAAAACCCGAACACCTATGCTTCTCGGGGTTGCCAGATCTCAGGGCCTGGCCCTGAGCCTCAAAATCTAGGCCCTCTTATCTTGTCCTCGGAGCAATGGAGAGGGGTCTCATGGCAATGGATGACATGTCCAGCCCCTTCCCACTGAGGATGAGTTGTGCCATGACCCCACAGGAGTCCCTGCATCTGCTCATTGCACCTCCACTCACTGGCAGGAGGGATCTGTGTTGCGAATAAGAGTTTCCCTGAGTGTTAGCCCTTTGGGGAAATTCTATGAAAGCTAAAGCTATTGGGAATTAGCCTTCTTTTAGCAGAGTTGCAGCAAAAGCATGTCCCAATCTCTGTGTGGCTTCCCTGAACAGAGACTGGCTTGGAGAGCAAAACAAGGCAGGCAGTTTCAGGTTACAAATGTAGAAAAGTTTACTAATAAAACTTTACAATTACAAATGCATTGGAGAAACTAGGACCCCTGGTGGCGCAGTGGTTAAATGCCAGCACTGCAAGCCACAAGGTTGTGAGTTCGATCCTGCCCAGCTCCAAGGTTGACTCAGCCTTCCATCCTTCCGCAGGTTGGTAAAATGAGTGCCCAGCTTGTTGGGGGCATGTATAGAAATATGTATAGAAGTACATGCTATTTGTAAGTTGTTCGCCACCTCGATCCATATGGAGAGGTGGGATACAAATTAATAATAATAATAATAATAATAATAATAATAATAATAATAATAGATACTAACTAACAAAAGGATTAGAGAAAATAGTACGGTAGCTTCATTCTTAACTCACCAACTTCTTGGTGGAGATAGCTGGCATAGCAAAGAGAAGGTGCTAGAAGTAAAGTTGCAAAGGGGAAAAGAAAGAAGGTGTGGTCATCTATGGAAGGCCGATGACTGACTTCAGAGTGTATCCTGGGTCACATGATCTGGAAAGCATAGCCAATCATTTTAAATAACACAGAGCAACAGCTAAGCCCCATTTGTCCTAGAACAAGGTGGGGCGGGGTGGTGGTGGAGAGAATGCTAGAATCTTCCAGCAGTCTGGATGCGTCATCCTTGGCACTCTGCTCACCAGTGCTCCAGAACTCTGTCCCTTGGTATGAATGCCTGGATTTTAAGGTGGGTTTTAGGGGGGTCAGATCCAGCAGCAGAGCATAGCCACAATGTTGTGGCTACGTGTCCAATACAGGATCTTGGTTGTTGATTTTTATTTGAAGGCCGTACTCTGTGCAATTGTGCCTGTCCCTTATAGCATCACCCTTCTAATAATATCACCAGGGCTCACATTCTGCAACGTATAAAGGACCGTCCCTAGGTCTCATGTTCTAGCCTGGAAATCACAGGACCTGGCAGTCCAACTTCTGAGATTGCTCTGGAACTGCTCTTTGTGTGTCTATACCCTGCTCTTCATCCACAAAGAGAGTGGCTTACAAATTGTTAATCTGACAGTTCCTGCCCTTGGGCTTATGATCCAAAGAAGACACAACACACAAGGAAAAGAGGATGGCAGTGTGTGTCGGGGAAATTAAGTCCAGCAGATGCTGCTGGTTCTTCTCTCCCTCTGAGGTCAGGACTGAAGCAGTGGCGATGGAGGGAGGGCCTTTCATGTCCATCATTCCCAGGCATGATGGAGCTGAGTCTGCCTTTTCTTCTCTCCCTTTGAGGGCAGCTCAGAAGCAGTTGGGATGGCTTTTGTTCATTCCTGTGGACTGAAACCTGTATTTTTCACATCACACTACACTCCATGTAGTATCTGCTCATATTTATCACGGGAGAGAGCCTTCTCAGTGGCTGCCCCCAGGCTCTGGAACTCCCTACCCAAAGAGGTCTGACTGGCACCCTCCCTCCCTACCTTCAGGAAACAGTTGAAGACATACCTATTCCAGCAGGCACTTAATATGTAATTTGTATGTAGAATGGTGCTGGTTAATTTAATTGCTATTTAATTGCTTTGTATGCTGTTTTAATGTATTTTAACATTGCTTTAATCATTACTGCTGTTTAATCTGTATTTTAACTTTTGTATATTGCATTTTTTAATTATGCTTTTTTACGTTGGTAAGCCGCTTTGAGTTCCCTTGGGGAGAAAAGCAGGATAGAAATAAAGATGATAACACTAATAATATCAGCGATGGCTCTCCATGGAGCAGAGAACCCACTCTGGGTTTTGGTCCAAACTTTAAAGGAGCTATTCCAGGTGCTGATCCCTACACTCAGAACTAATTTGCTGTCTTGGATGGTTTTACTAGTTAGTTCAGTCTAAAACCAAGGAGACATATGCCGCTCTGCCACTGCAACCATTAGCTGCCCCCACCTCCCAATGCTGCCCATGTCTTTACCCTTGAGTAATCCTAGCTCCTTTTTCAGAAAGATCATAATTCCCACCTCCATTTTCTCTTGGCTGTTGCTGCTGTTAGGAATAATAGGCAGCTTTGCTGTTGACCCATGGTTAAGCTTTTCTTTTGTTGTCTATTTTTGGAACAATAAAACCTGTACTCTTTATGCTTAGATTTTGTATAAACATCAGTTGAATTGCTTTCTCTACTGCTTCTCACCAAGTGTACAGGATCCTCTTCTGTGTGGGCTGGATCCATGTTTAGAGAAAGATAAATGTTTGCCTAGCACATACGATCACATGTATGGCAACAGTCTGATTTTTTGTGATTCAGGACATGCACTGTGTCTCTTCAGGTGTATTTCTTTGTTTCAATGCTGCCTGAGGGGACAGAGCAGAAAACAGGTCAGACAAGTTGCTTGTTTGTATTACAGTTGGACCTCCGTATTCATTGGGGTTAGGGGCACAAGACCCCTGCAAAAGTGGAAAAACTGCAAATATCAAAATGCGTGTGTGTGTCTGTGGTTAGAGGGCCATGGCATGGTGGGCACTCAGGGTCTGAGAAATTGGAGTGCAAGCCATCTTTAGCTTGGCAGGCAGCAGCTGGAGGAGGAGGACCAGAATGTTACCCTGATTTCTGGGGGTCCTGGGAGGGACACCTAAATGCGCTCTCAAGTATATAAGTTGGAGAAATTAGCAAAGAGCACAAGCTAGCAATGCGAGAGGCAGAGCAATGGAGCGGAATCTTTTACTCAATGTCTACAGGGTCAGGCCAAGTCAAGAAGCAAACTGGAGTTTTAAGAATTGTGATCTTTATTAAAATACAGACAAACAGTGTGTGCAACACACTCACACAGATAACTATGGAAATAAAGGTTGGAGTGGGATAGAGGGAATTTTCAAGAGGAATTGTTGGTTTGGGTAATACTCCACCTGTCCTGAAGCCTGGGAAGTCTGAAGATTGAGTTCGTAGGTATGAAGTCTCAGTACGTGAAACTGAGGGGAAGGCTGGCCAAGCAAAGCGGCGGCAAGGTGGGATGGAAGTCGGGAGAGATCCAAAGAAGCTCTCCAAGTCAGAGGTTTTTATAGGGAGAAATGTGGCCACAGGCTAGTCCATACTTGGGGGAAAACAATGAGTTTCGGGCTGGAGACAAAGCCTCTGAAAGGTCAGAATTTAGCATGAATAAGTTATGTCCGAATTGACAATAGAGTAGCCAGTATGCAGATGCGTAGTGCTTGACAGTTGAGTATTCGGCTTGTCAAGCTGCCTGCTCGGGGCAGGGAGTTCTTTGTAAGCAGCGTGCATACATAATAGAGTACTTGCCTTTGAGGTCTATTTCTGGCTATTTCTGGCCTGCCTGTATTGTGTTGGAATATTACAGCGATTAGCAACAGTGACTGTTTGCGAGCTTGTCCGGGGGCCTCACAACACGTGGAGAGGAATGGGTGAAGGAGGCTGAATTATTGATATCAAAGTGATATCTAATATCCCTCAAGTGCAGCTTAGGAACTGCAGTAACAAGAAGCAGATTTTTAAAGGCTTGATTGGAGCTACCGAGAAGGAAGGTTTCTCTAGACAAGAAGTGCTTAAGGTGGGGTGGTGGGTGGGCAGGAGTTGGAGAAACTTGTAAACAATCAAATCTATGAAAGTTAAACCCATGAATGTGATTGTACAAGTCCTGGCATGGACCGTGTCTGGGGACAGGGGAGAAATTCATGAAATTCAGAAAATTTACTTCTTGAGCTCCAGCCTGAAGAATTCTCCACCAACATGGGGGACGTTGGGACATCTAGTCCAAAACAAACTCTTTCCAGCTGTGCATGTGGTTTGGAACGTGCAACTGTTCCAGTCTGATTGAAACAGCGGCATGTCCTTAATCTTTTTCTCCAACAGGCAGGAGAAAGTAAGGCTGACAACCTGTTCTGCACGTATGAGGTCATAAGCTAGACTGGTAAATTTGAGGGTTCACATTGACAGTGTTGCCCCATTGCAATGACTGAAAGCACTCCCCAAAAACCGAGTGTAGAAGCCAGGTGTCTCTGCCAGCAGAGGGTTTTCCAAGTCACCAGAGAGTGAGGTGGTGAACAATGAAGCATTCAGACATTGCCCTGCAGTGAGGGGTTTTGCAGCAGTGACTACGGCCATTTCCGCACTACACTGTTATAGCGCTATTATTCCACTTTCAACATCCTATGGAATCCTGGGGTTTGCAGTTTCAGGAGGGGCCTGAGGCTCTGCAAACCCCAGGATTCCATAGGATGTTGAAAGTGGAATAATAGCGCTGTAACAGTCTAGTGCAGAAATGGCCTACAACAGCCCCAAAATGCCTTGCTGTTGCAAAGGGTCTCTCTTCTGGAAAAGGGCTGAGTGCTTATTCCCTGCTGCCCTACTCCCCAGCATTTTGGAAAACCTTCTGTCATCTTCTACATTGGTATTTTGGAGGTGAGGTGGGGTGGATAAAGAGATGTAGCTTTGGTGATAGAGCTCTGTCTTCTGCAGCTATGGGCCCTTCTGCACTACCCTGTTATGCTGCTGTCATTCCACTTTAAACATCCTATGAAGTCCTGGGGTTTGCAGTTTAGAGAGGGGCCTTTAGAATTCTCAGCCAGAGAGCACTTTGGCCTCAGTAAACTACAAACCCCAGAATTCCACAAGACGTCGAAAGTGGAATAATAGCACTATAGCAGTGTAATGCAGAAAGGCCCTTTGTCTGATGATGGCAGATCTCAGCCTGAGTGTTTAATTTCTGTTGTTTGCTATCGCTTTTGCTCAGTTTAAGGGCACAGTAAGGGTGGTGCCACCTCATTTCAAGACAGTGGGATGAAATAGTTGTACATGTGCATGCAACTCCTTTAAAAGATGTTCCCTTCCTCTCCCCCAAGTGGCACAGCCAGCTGTGTTCGACCTCACAACGGAAGCGGGAGAAGCAAGCATCATAAAGCAATACCCTCCTCGAAGGCCTCAGGTAAGGAGCTATTAGAGCTGTGACTTTGGGTTCCTCCTTAATAGTGGAAGCCTGTGAAGTTCAGTGACTTAGGCCAAAGAGCTCTCTGGCTGAGCATTCTCAATGTCCCTCCCTAAACTGCGAACCCCAGGATTCCACAGGATGTTGAACATGGAATAATAGCACTATAATAGTGTAGTGTGGAAATGGCCTTAGAACCAAAAGTTGGTGAGTTAGAGTCATTTATATGTTTTTTTTGCCCTTCTTTAGTTTAGTTGTAGTTTAGTTTAATGTATTATTAGGCAGTCGCATAGGAACGTGGGAGGGCAATAGCGGTAGTTTGCCCCAGGCAGCAAAGTTTTTGGGGCATGCCAGCTCATAGCCATGCCCCCCACGCCCTGGCCATGCCCCAATGCGCCGCAGCCACATCCTCATGCACCGTGGCCACGCACTGCAGCCATGCCCCTGTGCCCCTCGCCATACCCCACCTCCACACACTCTAAGCACCACCACTGTTATTCGCTTAGATATTAGAGTTTCTCTGTTTACTTACTGTCTGTCTTTGTAATACACTATATGTTGTTATATATTAAATACATGTGAATAAAACATACTTTTTTAAAAAAATATTCAGACTGCGACCAATCCAATGACATTGTTCGGGTTGTATCACTGATGCCAACATGAGGTTTCTTTGCCAACTCATTTCTGCACGACACTCTTATAGCGCGATGATTCCACTTTCAACCTCCTATGGAATACTGGGGTTTGCAGTTTCTGGAGGGGCCGCCTGGCCCCTCCCAGAACTGCAAACCCCAGGATTCCATAGGAGGTTGAAAGTGGAATCATCGCGCTATAAGAGTGTCGTGCGGAAATGTTTCTAGTTTATTCCCTGCCCCACCTCCATCTACCACCAGTAGCAGTGCTATCAGTTCCTTAAACCACCGCCAGCCTGCTGGGATTGACATTCACAGGCAGGCTTCTCTGCAGCATCCCCTCCCTTCAAGTTGTATCATCAACCGATACCAAACCTGGCAGGAACCCATTCCCTGGAGGTATCCATGTTGCCATTTTTCTGACTTGACAAGCTCCCTTTGAAGAGTTGTCTGCCTCCTTCGCTCTCTGTCCCACCCCGTGCTGCCTGCCTTTTCTTTGAGATAGATAGCGTGATGTGCGGCTGCTTTCATCTGAGATTCTGCCGGATGCTTTCATAGCTGGGCTTGTTGATGTAGCTCGCTTGGCCTGGTTCCTTCTTTGAGCGTTTGAAAATCTCAGCATCGGGAAGATTGAAAATGCACCACGAGAAATGTTCCTTGTAGGATCTCCGGCTCAGGATTTCTTCAGCTGAGAATGAGAACTTCATTAGTGAGCTAGCAGTGATGTGTATATGTAAGTGTGGGAGGACAACCATACCTGAATGGGGATTTCCTATGGGTATTCTCTTGCTGGCAGGCTGGTTAGCATGAAAGTCTGGGACACCGGCCTTTGTTGTTGTTGCTTTTGGCCCTTTCCACACCGGCCTATAAAAACGGTGCAGAGCGATCTCCGACGGAGGTCTTCTGCACCGTGGAGTGGACCGGGGCGGACTACTTTTCGTAGTTCCGCACCTTAGTCCACTCTGGAGCGACTGGAACTGGTCGTGCAGCGTGCTTTTTAAAAAGTCTTTTAAGAGGTTTTTAAAAAGTATGGAGCGCACGACCCTGTGTCGCTCTGTCGCCGCGCTCTGGTGCAGATTTGCAGGCGCGCACTAGTGCGTGCCTGCAGATCTGCCAGAGGTGGGCTTTAGGCTGGCGAGCTTCTCCGGTTGGTGGAGAGCCTCCACCAACCGGAAGCCACCATTTTGGATGCTGGAGCAGTGCGGAGCGGCGAGCTCGCACTGCTCCTCGTCCTGACGGACTCACCCGGACACTGAAGAAGTCAGGTGAGTCCCGTTTTTGCGCGGTTCCTTTCCTACGTGCGGAAAGGGCCTTTGTTGTGTGCCTTCCAGTTGCTTCCAACTTATGAGGAGCCCAAGGCAACCCTATCATGGGATTTTCTAGGGCTGAGAGTGTGTGGGTTTCCACGGCTGGGTGGGGAATCAAACCCTGGTCTCCAGGGTCACAGTCTAATGCACAAACCACTACGCTACACTGGCCTGTCTTTGTATAATTAACCTTCCTACAAGAAGACCCAGTTTAGATGTATGCAGAGAGACGAGAACAGAGGGTTGCATACCGTCCAGTTGTCCCAATTTGTCAGGGACAGTCCTGATTAATCTTTCATCATCCCACTTTTCAGCTGCTTTTACAATGTCCCAGTTTCTCTCCCCTCCTCCTGTTTTCTTTCCTTGTCCGCACCTTACTTCAGTTGCTCCAAACTGAGTTCAAAATGCAAAAGGAGTTTGCACTCAATTAAATCCCCAGGGGGAGAGCAGAGCAGAGCAGAGGATGAATCCTGCCCTTCCCTTGTAGGCTCAGGCAAAAGAAAACTGTTGCGGCCTCTCCTAGCTGGTGTGTTCTCTCTCGATGATAATAATAATATTTGCCAATTTGACCACACTTTGATGTTGCTTGCCTGCACACGTCCCAGTTTTCATCTGTAATATGTTGGAGGGTATGGGACTGCAAATTCAGATGAAATGTTTCAGACAGCCAAGCAAGTACTTGCGGCATAGCAGCAAAGCTGTTTGTCTCATGTATAAAGGACAAAGTTGAAGGTATACGATGCATAATTAACCACACCAAGGGACCTTTTTCACTACACAATTATAGAGCTATGGTTTTACTTTTAACTGCCATGATTCCATACTGCGGAATTCAGGGGTGCACAGTGGAATGTGCTGTTTCCGCATTAGACTGTTATAGTGCTATCATTCCACTTGCAACATCCTATGGAATCCAACTATAACAGTCTAGTGCAGAAATGGCCTGGGAGTGTGGTGGAGCCTCCTTCTTTGGAGGTTTTTAAACAGAGGCTGGGAGGCCATCTGCCGGGAGTGCTTTGATGTGGGTTCCTGTAGGGCAGAATGGGGTTGGACTGGATGGCCCCTTGGGTCTCTTCCAATTCTATGATTCTATGATCTAGGATACTGTTTGCACAAGCCTGGAAATGGGCTGAGGGACCAGTGGTGAGGATTGGATCCTTAAGGTTACTGAACTATCTCAAATGGCTAAAGTAATATGGGTTCTCGAACATAAACCAACTGAAGATTTTTTTAAAAAAAACTGTTTATGGACTTCTTGAGCAACAAGAATCCAAAGAATGCAATGATTTATGGATATGACAGTGTACCATTGTGGTATGAGCACTGGGCTATGGCCCTGGAGACCAGAGTTCGATTCTCCACTTGGCCATGGAAACCCACTGAGCAATCTTTGGCATGTCACACTCTCTCAGCCTTAGAAAATCCCATAATAGATTCGTCTTAGGGTTGCTATAAGTTGGAAGCAACCTGAAGGCACACAACAACAACAACAACGACTATTAGTAGCTTTCCTTAGCTGGACCTGTAATGGTTAGAATAATATTATCCTGTCTTCTTTTCACTATTCTTTTCTCATTACAGTTTGGTAGCAGGATGAGAGCCATTTTGTGTATTAGTATATCTTTAGATTAGTTCATTTTTTTAGTTTATTCTATAATATTTTATTCCATTTAGTGTGTTAATATTGGTTTTCATCTATGATTGACATGTTTGTTGGAGTTCATGCTTATGTAGCCTGGCGTTACGCAATTTTGCGTAAAACCTCATAAATAAATATACAGAAAAAGAATTCTAAATATCCCTCTGTAAATTGTAAACCCCAAAATTCCACAGGCACTATGGCTGATACAGTAGAATGATTGTGCTATAATTGTGTAGTGTGAAAGGGACCCAAAATGAATGCCTCATTATAGGGGCGTGAGGTCCATCTAACAGGAATTAGGTCTCACGACATGTGTTCCAAGAACTGTATCACCCAGCGATGCAGTGATGGGGGAGGGAGGAAGGGAGAAAGTGGGCCCCCCCAAATGAGAATTCTGCTTCTCCCAATGACTGTTTCATTCATCCCCCAAATTTCTAGCATTGCAGAAAATTAAAATGTCAACATTTAGAAATATAGGTAAGGCATTCAAAGTTGCAAGGAAATGCAAACACAACAAATATATTAAGAGTTCTGGGTGTGGATGATTTTCACTCTTGGCAATGCTAGGAATGTGGGGACTTTTGCTTCTTGTCTGTCCCTAACTTCTTGAAGAGTTTCGTTTGCCATCCATTGGGGCTTCTCTTTCCTTTTGTCTACAGACAGTGTCTTTTTTTAAATTTTTTTTTATTCTATATTTTTTAAAAACCCAAATGACAACATTACAAGATATTCTTCTCTTCAATTTACAAATTTCATCCTATTTCATATAAAACATTGTTAGCTTCCATATTTGTATTAGTCATTTCAAACATCCCCTCCCCTTCTACCCTGGTATGTTCCTTCCAATGTATCTATTTAATGTGATCTCTTACTTCATACATCCATTTGTAGACTGGTCTCATATAATCTGTAAAAACAAACTGATCGACTGCTTATTAATTATCGATTGTCTTAAGCTTATTCTATTACTCATACCCGTCAATATATCTTTGTGTAATTTATTTCAATATATCTTTTAATCATACTCATACTAATCATTCCTTTCTCTTGTCTTTCATTCAACTCTCTCTTCATTCTAACAGATAACTCTTCCATTAAGACATATTCCTGTATTTTATCTATCCACTCTTCTATAGTCGGGCTTTCTGTTCTCTTCCAGTAACTTGCCCAAAGAATCCTTGCAGCAGTGATCATATATAGTACCACTGTTTCATAGTGTCTTCTTCCTTTATCAATTTGGTGGGTCATATTCAACAAGCACAATTCTGGAGTTAATGGGAGAAACAGACAGTGTCTTTTGTCATTCCTCCCTGACAGTGTCCCTGGCTTCAATCCAGAGTTCTTCTGGTTTCCGGTCAGTTAGGTTTAACAGTCCAAATCTACTTTTTCACATTATCTTTAAATTCTGTAGGGATGTTCTTCAGGTTGTATTTTGGTATGATGGTTGGTTTAGTATTCTTTAGTTTTACTCTAACTTTTGCTATAAGTAGTTCATGGTCTGTGCTTCAATCTGGTCCTGGTCATGTTTTTTCAGAGAGAATGGAGCTTCCCCATCTTCTGCTTCTGATTATGTAGTCCATTTGTAATGCCCCTAATACACCTAAAAACCATGTCCTGAGAATCCTAATTATTTTATATCAAACCTAGTGAGCCATATTGATATACTGGAAGGACACGTAGGCAGGAGAGCTCTGTTTTCTGTCATACATCCTGCGGTTATCTGGCAAATGGCTCAACGACCACTTGAATGGATTTTCAGCAGTGATCAGGAAGACAATTACTCTCTGAGAAAATAAACAATGGAAAACAGCCTGGAATTTGACACTTTGAGGCATGCATCTCCGGAGAGATACTGATCTTGCAGGAAACTACAAGAATGTTTGGTTGTATTTTCTTTGAACTACAAAAGAAAATAATCCATCTTAATAAAAAGATGCAACCATCTGGTTTCACAGGACATATAACTAGGCACATTTTCTGTTTCTTTTCGGAGTTTTTGGAGTTGTCTGGGGAGGTTGGTTTTGTAGTTTTGAGAGCTTAGAGTGAGGAGTTCTCTCAGATCTGCAACCATGAATCTGGTAAGCTCCCCTTAGCCCCTAAAGGCGTGGCTGAGATTGTTTCCTCCCAGCTGAAGACTTCTCGATTGGTATAGTATTAAATCAAACTCGTATGTCTCTCTCTCTCTTTCTTAATTTTCATCTCTTTCTAACTTTCTAGTCTTGTATGCTTGTTGTAGTGAGTGCAGTTGAGTAATTGTAGGGACTTTTACATCTATGTCAATAAAATACTTAAATTTGAACAATTTGTGTGATTTTTGACTGGGCCTGACCCCGTAAACATTGGGTTAAAGATCCTAAATACCCTGTCCTCTTTGCATAGCTAAAGCAGTGCAGAGCTAATTTTTCCCCACAAGAGATGATTTTGACAGCTTTTGGGAATCGTTTAAAGGAGCCCTAAGCAAACAGGGTAACACATTTGATTTTTATATTGGCCATCAGGTGATGTTCACGCATACAGTCACTTCTTGGGTTGCTTGAAGAATGTGTTTGTGATGGGCAACCTCTTGGTCTTGCAAAATTCAGTCAGTTGGGCTCCTGCTTTATTTCTTGATTTTAGGCCAAATGTTCCTACTGTCTTTGATTCTGCTCTGTTCCCTACTTTTGCATTCCAATGTAAGGCCCCACTTTGGGGGTGCCTGATACCAGTATGGTTTGGATGGGCGCCATACCTAATTGGCATCATATGTGATTGGCAACATATTTTATTGGCTCTGATATCAAATTCAAAGCCGAGAGGTGATGGAGAGCTCAAACTGAGCGAGGGAAAGAATTTGACTGTAAATGTGAGAAGGATAGGTCAACTCTAAACTTCCTCCAGGCAAGACTGAGTCACTTGTCAGATGAATACACACCATTCCTGGGGATAATAGGCTTAAATAGAAGCTGGACTTTTCCAGGGAACCCAATTGCGAGGAGCCCACCAGGACACTGACTGAGAGATATCCCTCCCTTGTACACCTGGATTCTTTCCTCACAGCACCCACAATAGACAGCTATTACAACACCCATCATGTCTTGGTCAATCAAGCACTAAGCCCATCAACAGGCGAAAGACCCATTGTCCACAACAGGTTCCCTTTGTCTTGCATCTGGAACCTTCACACCCACAGGCTATTTTCAGGGTACAAATACCCCTGATTTCAGGATGCCCAGGGCAGTCTCTCAAAGGTCTACCCGTCACTCTGTCCATCTGGCTCCTGAATGAGGACTGTCCTTAGGTCCTACCTGAGCCAAAATACATTTCTGCTCTTCACTACTCTTCTGGACTGGTCATTATAAACCCCCCAAACCTCTCAGCCTCTCTATGAGTTTTCCTCCCTTTCTCTTTCAGTTAGCTCTTGTGTGAATGTGTGACTGTGTGTATCTTGTGTGCATGCATGAGTGAATTCCCCTCAATAAAATACATTTTTAGCTTATTTCTGAATCTCTGGCTGGTGCTTTTCCTGCGTGTGTCCGTAAAGACTGGTAGAAAAGATCTCGCTAAGTTGCCCCCCTCTTGCAGCCTCCTGATTTTGAGCTAATTAATTCCCCACTTTTGCAAGGAGGTATTTGGCATTGCAGGGTGGCCCTTGGGGCACCTACATTTTGGGGTAACACCAATCGCCTATGATTAAAAAGAAGTCCTATTTTGGTGTGTGATCAATTTCCTCCTGGACAGAATTTTTCAAATTCTTCTTCTGACTGTGTAGCCAGAGCATTACCTTGGATTCTGGTTATATTGAACTCTTGGGCCTCAGTAAACTATAAACCCTAGAATTCCACAAGATGTTGACAGTGGAATAATAGCACTATAACGATGTAGTACGGGAAGGCCTCCTGTCTTTTGTGCAGATTTCCTTTATAAGAAACCATGTTTCTGAGCAGAAACCTCATTTGCTGCACCGAAAATGCACCTCCTGTGTAGAAACCCCATTTTCTGCGCAGAAAACAGAAGTCATGCACAAAAGTCCATGTACTTTTCACTAGAGCATAATTTCTCCACAACACTTTGGGATGTTGAATGCCAGCAAAAAACTGCAAAAATCTTGCTGGTTTATTATTCTTCCCAGCCAGCTTTTCTGAATGTTGAGAAAGTCATTTTTTTAAACCTGGGAACGAATAACTGGCAAATCTTACTTCCATCCCTACTTTCCTAGAGTAAGTCCATCTAATGCCTGCCCGGCTGCAGATACTACATGAGCCTGAAAGATTATTTCTGATTCTGTTAGCCCTTCCACAGACCACTTCACACATTGCATAATCACAATGCTATATTTGTCATTACAGAGTTTCATCCCATCTTGTATCTCTCATGGGGACACTTGCGTAAAACAGGTTTCTAAACACCTGTTTTTGTCTTGTTCCCAAGTTCATTTTTAGGCCTAGCTAGGCTGCTGCAGTGATCAGAGAGTTTAACAGAACCTTGGAAGATCCAAGTTCAGGTCTCCTCCGAGCCATGACTTTCACCAATAGATCTTGAGCCGGTCATTCTTTCTCTGATCCTCGCCTACCTCGCAGGGCTGTTGTGAAGATGCAAATAGAATGAAGGATAGCCAGGTATGCTTCTTTGCACACATGGAAGTAAAGGCCAGGCATCAAATATAATGAAAAGCAATAGTAACAAAGAGATTATGTGTGAAAGAAGCTGAAATCAGTACCTGCATGATCTTAAAAAGAATTATTAGGAGCATTGTTTGAAGAACACTCAGCTTTGTAGTGTTACTTGCTGCCATCTAGCGACCACATTTAAAACGGCATCCTTTGTTTTAAATATATTTGTTTTTGTTCTGTGCCTTCAAGTCACTTCTGAGTGACGGTGACCCTATCATGGCGCTTTCTGGGCTGAGAGTATGTGATGTGCCCAAAGTTACCCAATGGGTTTCCATGGCTAAGCAGGAAATCAGACTCTGGTTTCCAGGGTCATATATCTCGACAGACGTATTTAAAATACAGTTAATCCATCATTAACATAGTATTCTCTTTGTCTTGCAAAAAGCCAGTGGGGTAAATAAGCAGTAGAAGTATAGGTATGTAATTTACAATTTACAATTCTTTTTAAAATCATAGGCCATTTCCGCACTAGCCTGTTATAGCACGATGATTCCACTTTCAACATCCTCTGGAATCCTGGGGTTTGCAGTTTAGGGAGGGGCCGGCTGGCCCCTCCTGAAACTGCAAACCCCAGGATTCCAGAGGATGTTGCAAGTGGAATCATCACGCTATAACAGTCCAGTGCAGAAATGGCTCTAGATAATCATAGTTAGGAAAGTTGGAATCAAATGTAAATTCTTTCTTCATCATTCTGTGTTATATTTGTCTTTTCTTTACTCTCCTTCTTTCCTCTTGTTTTCTTGTGATTTGTTTTTTCTTTCCTTTGTAATTTTTTAAATTGTATTGGAAAATGCTCAATTAAAAATATTTCAAAAATAATATATAGGCATATTTATATCAGCATCCTATCTGACCTGTTCTGTTATGTAAATTTACTGTAACTGCTAGATAGCAGAGATACTGAACTGAAAAGGTGCTTACTCAGATACTGGCATGAGCGCTCAATGCTCATTGGGACCAGTGCATATCTCTGCACAATGAACATTGGTGCATAATGAACACTGGTGTAGAACAAGCACTCGTGTGCATTGTACACTGATGTGCTTTATACTTCAATGAACATTGCTCACTGATGCACATTACACACTGATGTGCATTATGCACTTTGCCGGCTCTCCTGCATAGTAACATAATAGCAGCCCTCTACTGGATACAGACATTACACCACTGTGCAATTTTAATTCCTGTAGATGTAAATCCACTTATGAAGATGTAAGACACCACAGGATTCTGGGGATGGACTGCAACTCTCAGCAGCTCTATCCACCATAGGCAATGGTGCAATTATGTATTTAAGTCTTTTATTTCGAGTCTCCAGTCAAGTCTCAAGTCTCTACCTTCAAGTCTCAAGTCTGGAAGTCAACTGAAGGGATGCCATGTAGAGTAGGGAGTGGGCTTTTTTTCTGCTGCTCCAGAGACCAGGACAAGGAGCAACGGATTCAAGCTGGAGGAAAGGGGATTCCACCTGAACCTCAGGAAGAACTTCCTGATGGTCAGAGCTGTCCGGCAGTGAATAGACTGTCTCAATGGAGTGTGGTAGAGTCTCCTTCTTTGGAGGTTTTTAAGCAGAGGCTGGATGGCCATCTGTCAGGAGTGCTTTGAGGGTGTTCCTGCATGGCAGGGGGTTGGACTGGATGGCCCCTGGGGTCTCTTCCAACTCTACATTTCTATGATTCTAACTTTGTACTCCAACCAAAATTCCAGAATTATTGGATAGAGTGAAATAAATTCAGTTTTAACAATTTAAGCAAAGTTGGCTCTCCACATTTGCAATTTTGCCATCTGCAGCTTTGGAAGTGAGGAATAGGATCCCCATCTTACTCCCCATTACTGAAGATTCAAAAGCTTTAGAAGGAAGGATTCTTCCTCCTCGAGCCCGTTTGCTGTTCCCCTCTGAGAAATGCACCCTGCACTCTGCAAGTCTTGTCTTCTGCTCTTAGGAAATGTTTTAAAAGGCTCCTCCGATATGCAGTGGGGTCAGGCTGCTGAGCAGACCTCAAGCCCGCCTCAAGCCCATTGCCTAACCCAACTGCTGTTCCCCTCTGAGAAATGCATCCATGCTTTGGACTTGAGAGATTGTCATGTGACTAAGAGGCAAAAAGAGATGGAGGCATTGTTCAAAGTCATAAAGTTTCTGGATGAAGGTGTTCTGTTCCTGAACCAAGGGCATCAAGTCAGTTATTAAAAATATACAAGTCTCGAGTCGAGTTGAGTCAGTGCATCATTTATGGCCGAACTGAGTCCAAGGTGAGTCACTGAAGTGACTTAAGTCTGACTTGAGTCCGAGTCTATCGACTCGAGTCTACATCACTGCAATGGTGGAAATTGCCAGTTGTTGCAACCCGTACCATCTGGAGGCCCTGTCATGTTAACAGGGGGGAATATGTTTGCCTCAGGCAGTAGACAAAAGGGAATAGAGATCACTAGCCCTACTGATGTATTCCCTGCTCTTTGCTGTTCACAACAAGGTATCAATCACCAATTGCTGTCTGCAGATTGTGTCCAGTTATAGGTTCAAAGGCTTTAAGATGCCCATAGAGATGATCTGGTAATAACTGGGGCCTGGGGCATCTGGCATGAGGGAGCAAGATCAGAAGAGTGGAAATGAAACTTAAAGGAAGGACTTGTAAGAACAGACAGGACAGACAAGATAAGAACACAATAAGAGAACTGGGCCAAAACTAACAATGAATTTTAACAGGGAAGAATGTGGGGTATTACACTTAGGAAGAAAGAATGCAATGCACAGATACAGGATGGGTGACACCTGGCTTCAAAACAGCACATGTGAAAGGGATCTAGGAGTCTTAGTGGACCACAAGCTGATGCGGCAACAGTGTGATGCGGCAGCTAAAAAAGCCAATGTGATTCTGGGATGCATCAACAGGAATATAGTGTTGAGATCAAGAGAAGTAATAGTGCCACTCTATTCTGCCTTGGCTAGACCTCACCTGGAATACTGTGTCCAGTTCTGGGCACCACAGCTCAAGAAGGATATTGAGAAGCTGGAATGTGTCCAGAGGAGGGTGACCAAAATGGTGAAGGATCTGGAAGCCATGCCCTATGAGGAGTGGTTTGGGGAGCTAGGTACGTTTAACCTGACAAAAAGAAGGTTAGGAGGAGACATGATAGCCATGTTTAAATATTTGAAGGGATGTCATGTTGAAGATGGAGCAAGCTTGTTTTCTGCTGCTCCAGAAACTAGGACATGGAACAATGGGTTCAAATTACAAGAAAAGAGATTTCATCTAAATATCAGAAAGAACTTCCTGATAGTAAGAGCTGTTTGACAGTGGAATATGCTGTCTCAGAGTATGGTGGAATCACCTTCTTTGGAGGCTTTTAAGCAGAGGCTGGATGGCCACTTGCTGGTGGTGCTTTGAGTGTTTTCATGCATGGCAGAATGGGGTTGGACTGGATGGCCCTTGGAGTCTCTTCATCTCTGTGATTCTATGATTCTATGAACATAGGAACTGTCTGAGTTCTCAGGATGAAAGTTATGTAAGCATAAGGAAGACATGGGTACTTATGGTTCCAATGGGATGATGTGACATTTATGACTTTCACCAAACATTGTAATCTGTGCCAGAATTCGTATGTCAAAGTATGAAACCTGTTACCATCCAACATATGCCAGTCTTAGCAACTTTTGAAAGTTGCTGTGTTGCTTGCCAATTCCTAAATAAGTGCTGCTGCTAGAAATCTGAGTGTTTCCTTGGAAAAGCAAGATAGCTGGTGCAAGACAATGCCACTATTTTCCCCATCCCTGCACATGTTGCAAATTTTTGCAAGACTTCTGTGAGATCTTGGTGAAAACTCACACGGTGTCGGTGCAGTGTCATAAGACTCTGAGGTAGCCTCTCTACATTGCCCTGGCAACGCATGGTATGTGCCAGGTGCTGGAAACACGGGGAGCAGCATCTCAAGCTCTGCCTCAGGTAGTGGAATGTCTTGAGACAGCCCCTTGGGAAATCCAAAGAGATGCCCTTTAATCTGACTCTTCTTGACTTCGCAGAAATTGGAGCCTTTCATTCTTGCAAAAGATGTGCCTCCTGACAAATACTCAAGCCTGCAAGGGGGGTCAGCAACATCCAAAGCAAAAGTAAGTGTTTTAGAGGGAATGCAGGAGGGAGGGAGGGATAAGGCTGGGACAAATACAGGGGCATCTCAGGATCAGACGTGAGTGGTAGGGCTGTCAGGTTGGATACGGGATGCGGGTTCTATAACTTGAAATATTAACAGATCATGGAGCAGGACAAGGCAGCGTAAAACTCTATGAAGACGGATAAAGATACCTGTGTTACCCTGTACGTTGGGGGTCCCGGGAGGGCCGCCCAAATAACCAAATAAAAACACAAGATGGGGAAATTAGTCTCGAGCACTCTCTTAAGCTAACGAGAGGCAGGGTAACTTTAGCTAGGATCTTTCACCCTATGTATACAGCGTCAGGTCAGAGAGTGGCTAGACAAGGTTTTAAAGTAACAAACAATATTTTATTGAGGACAAGAAACACAAAAGACAAGACATACACTAACTAACTTGGAAATGGAAATAGAGAGCTTTGGGGAATGGGTAATACGACACCTGGTCTCGTAGTCCTGGAGAGAAGAGGAGGTTGCAGAGAAGGAAGCTCAGCGCGGTTCGCTGAGGGGAGTTCACTGGACAAACCAACAGCAAGGTGAGATGGAAGTCCAAAGTGTTCCAAGGAAGTCTCGAAAATGAGGACTTTTTATAGGGTGGATTTGACTTGCAGGCTATGCCATGCTCGGTGAGAACAAAGGAAATTTGTAGCTGGACAAAGGAGTTGGAAAAGGTCAAGTTTTACATGATGGGTTTAGCGCTCAATGACAATAGTATGGCCAGTATGTAAATGGCCCAGCATAAAGGAATGGCTCGGCTCTTGGCTGTGTGGCTTTGTGAAGGTACGTGCCGATCAAAGCCAGTTTGCAGGGAGGTTTTTCCCTAAAGCATCGAAGAGGCTTAAGTTGCCTGCCTGAATGAGGTCTGGAATGTACAACCATTAATGGCCGCGTCCCAGACGTGCTTGTCCGGAGGACCTCTGCAAACACATGGGGTAGGGTGGCAGAGAAAGGTCAAGTAAAGGCCAAATTATTTGATATCAAAAGGATATCTAGTGCTCTCACCAGACATATCACAACCGTGATAACACCTGACTTCTCTTACCTTCCAGACCCCAGCTTTCAGCCCCACCTGTCCCCTCCCAACATAGCTCTTATCTCCCCAGTGGAGAGGAGAGGAGGGAGCATTGAGGAATAACCAGCATTACTTTTCTTGTTGATGCCTCCATGCTCCCTCCTTGCTCTCCACCAGCAAGGCAGTAGCCATCTGGAGTGGGGGCAGCTGTGGCTGAAAGTTTGGGTTTGGAAGTTAAGAGAGGGCAGGGAATGTTCTCCTGTTTGACAGAGTTCTATGGCATCTTGTGTTTCTCAACAAGATGATGAAAATAGTAAAAGGCTTGGAAACCATGCTCTATGAGTGATGGCTCAGCGAGCTGGACATGTTTAGCCTGGATAAGAGAAGGTTAAGGGGAGACATGGTAGCTAAGTTTAAATATTTGAAGGATGGAGGATGGAGCAAGCTTGTTTTCTGCTGCTCCAGAGACTAGGACACAGAGCAATTGGATTCATAGGAGAGGAAAAGAGATTCCACCTAAACATTAGGAAGAGCTTCCTGATGGGAAGAGCAGTTCTACAATGGAATTTCCTGCTGCCTGGGAGTGTGGTGGAGTCTCCTTCTTTGGGGTTTTTTAAACAGAAGCTGGATGGCCATCTCTCTTCCAGTTCTATGATTCCTCTTGCTTGACAGAGTTTCACAGCATCCTGTCTTGCTGAACAATCTAGTCAGGATTAAAGTTACAGAGGCCCTATCCGTATCCAATGCGGCCACCCTCTTGAGGGTGAAAGAAGCACATTTCTTCAAAAAGCATGCTTTGTACTGGCTATTACCTTAGAAACTTTTGATCTTGGATCTATGGTGTCTGAAAGGAGAAGGGAACTAATGCTTTGCCTCATATAACGTTTTCTTGCATCAATTACAAATACCCTTTTATTCCTAGACCGAGACAGTGAGGGATAAGATAGTGCCGAAACCATGAACTTGTTTTCTAACCTGTCTGCCTGCCTTTTATCTCTCCATCTTCCCTGGAAGGAGCTAGAGAAAGGAAGGCAAGCTGCTATACATCCCCCTGGAAGACGGCAGTATTTACTCCAGATGAAGATGCTAGAAATAAGAAAAGAGGTAAGGGTGAAGTTTTTTTGAAAGAGAGGTGCCTAAGGGGTTGGGACATCCAGATTTTGTAATATTATCAATATATTCACTGCCATTATCAGTAGGCTTGCCGTGTCTAGTTGATTAATCAGTTAAATTGGGTTGAAGCTTAATTAAATATCTTTCAATTGGTTCATCATGTGATTTCCAGTCCATTAAACTGTAGTTTAAACATTGCAGTTCCGATTTTAGTTAGGACTAAGAGTAGGATCCAGCCACATGTGTCTTGTCGTTGTGTACCTTCAAGGTGACGTGTGGAAAAGGCCCAGGAGTGGTGGTGCGCAAGCGTGAGCCACACGCTCCCTCCAAAAGAGGCAGGAGGACATGAGCGCGTGACTCGCACTTGCACACCACCACCGAGGAGGGAACGGAGGAACGGAGCCTAAGACCATCAGAAATACGTATTTTCCAATGGTCTTAGGCGACCCCTGTGAAAGGGTCATTCGACCCCCAAAGGGGTCATGACCCACAAGTTGAGAACTGCTGACTTAGACTATGCTAAAAATATGGGATCTTGGACATAGTTTCCTCCAGACTGTACTCAGGCTGCAATGCTATGCTTGGATTGCATAGCAGAAATCTCTGCAAGCAGAGTTAAACAAAAATTGTGTCATGCAGCCCTTATTTTGAAGGCCAGCATTGTGCAACTGAGCATAGTGAACAAATGTACAGAGAAAGTCAGCAGTGTGATGCAGCAGCCAAGAAAGCCAATGCGATTCTTGGTTGCATCAATAGGAGTATGGTGTATAGATCAAGGGAAGTAATAGTACCACTCTATTCTGCTTTGGTTAGACCTCATCTGGAATCCTGTGTCCAGCTCTGGGCACATCGTTTCAAGAAGGATATCGACAAGCTGGAGCATGTCCAGATGAGGGTGGCCAAAATGGTGAAGCGTCTGGAAGCTGTGAAGCCCTATGAGGAGCTTCTTAGGGAGCTGGGGATGTTTGGTCTGCAGCAGAGAAGGTGAAGAGGGAGCATGATAGCCATGTTTAAATATCTGAAAGGATGTCATGTTGAGGGGGGAGTGGGCTTGTTTTCTGCTGCTCCAGAGACTAGGACAAGGAGCAATTGGTTTAAGCTGGAGGAAAGGAGATTCCACCTGAATCTCAGGAAGAACTTCCTGATGATCAGAGCTGTCTGGCAGTGGAATAGGCTGCTGCCTCAATGGAGTGTGTTGGAGTCTCCTTCTTTGGAGGTTTTTAAGCAGAGGCTGGATGACCATCTGTTGGGAGTGCTTTGATATGTGTTCCTGCATGGCAGAATAGGGTTGGACTGGATGGCCCCTGGGGTCTCTTCCAACTCTTATGACTCTATAAATGCACAAGCAGATGTGTGTGTGCAATGTACATCCATGCACAGTTCCACTTCTGCAACCTTGCACTGAATGCAAATTTTCTGCCTTAGACAAAAATGTCCAACTACTTACATAAAGGAACTTGCACCTGCATAAGGCAGCCGCAGGATCCCAGCTGCAGTTTGTGGAGGGTGCTGGGAATTTTCTGAGCAGTCCCTGTATTGAATTACCGATCCTATGCTCTCCTGGAGAGTGAAGATGACTGTTCACACACTTTTAGGCTGGATGTTTAGGTACTTCCCATGACGAATTCTTTCTAAACCCAGGAAGAACTGAAGAGACGCCTGCGCGAAGAGGCAAGAATCCCTAAGCTCCCAACAAGGGGTGTGAGAAGATCTCTGGGGCACAGGCGGGGAAATAACAGCTCTGATGATGAAGATCTGCTTGCCCTGGAGCTTAATCAAACCTTTAAAAGAACCCAAGGTAAGCAATACCAAGGAATTCATTCAGCTATTTTCCCCTTGGGTTATGCTGCTGTTAGAGCCCTCTGAGCTAAGAAGGGAGTTCACCCTTCCTGACTTTCAGGTTATTTCCTGCTGTAAAACCTGGAAATCATCCAATTAAGGTCTTCCTGGACTGTTGAAAAAGTCAGAAAAAAAGACCTCTCCTGGGCCTAAAATAATTTGGGGAGGCCAAAACATGCTGAAAATGTCCCTTACACTCACCAAGGTTGGTGGGGAGAGGCATTTGAGAGAATATATATATATATATATTGTAATGTTTTTATTAAATAAAAAAAGGAACAAGTGGGCCACATCTTCTTTAAATGTATCCCACCTCCTCCACTTATATTGCTCCAGTTGAACCTACATTATTTCTGTTTACACAAAAGAAGAGCAATTACATTTCTATTATCAATAAAAACCAATTAGCCTTTGTCTTGTTTCCATATCTCTAGATCTTATACATCTATGCCTTTACCCAGTCCAATACTCCTTTCCATTCCCTTTCAAACACCCTTTGAGAGTGTTCTTGCATGGCAAGGGGTTGGACTGGATGGCCCCTGGGGTCTCTTCCAACTCTACATTTCTATGATTCTATGATTCTATGATTCTATGAAAATTCTGTATTGGTTTATTTTTCCAAGAGGACGCTAACTTTTCTGTTTCTACCATCTCTAAAACTTTCAACTTCCACTCTTCTAGATTTATATCTTTATTTTCTTTCCAATATTGTGCATACAACAACCTCGCTGCTGTCACCAAGTATAGGAGTATCTTCTGATGACTTCTTATCTGTCTATGTTGACCTAACATATTTAACAAATAAAACTCCGGTATCATTTCAAAATTCACTTTACATATTCCTTGAATTTCATCATGTACGCTCTTCCAATATTTCCTGGACTGTTGAAAAAGTCAGGAAAAAAGGCCTCTCCTGGGCCTAAAATAATTTGGGGAGGCCAAAACATGCTGAAAATGTCTCTTACACCCACTAAGATTGGTGGGGAGAGGCATTTGAGAAAAAATATATATAGTTGGCTCTGTACGTTCACTAATGTTAGGGGCAAAAGACCATCACAAAAGTAGAAAAATTCCAAATATCAAAATGTGTGTGTGTGTGTCTGTCTGTGAGAAGGGGGCCAAGGCATGGTGGAGAGAGTGGGCACCCAAGGGGGCATTAGGAGAGGATTTATGGTTCTGAGAAACTGGGTTTTCCTTAGCTGTCCAAGTGGGTGGAGGTTGGCTGGTGGCTAGTTTTTGTATCTTGGTTTTTTTTATTGTGTTGGAAAAACTTAAATACTTACATTGTATGAGAAAAACTTAAAAAAAACTTTATCATCACTGCAGAATCCTGGACAAAGTGGGGTAGTGGAGCATCAGAAACTTGACTCTTGGGAAATTGACTCTCTGGGCAAAGCTAGAGAAAATGGACCGACCAGTCCCAAGGAGCTGATATAGTACCAAATCATCACAGCACACTACTGTCTTCTTAGTGGCTGGCTATGCAATAACAAGAGTTTATTTTTGCTTCTTTACCCAGGGGATCGGTGGAGTGGAGAACTTTTTAAAGAGCCTGGACCATCTGACGCCCGTGTCAGTCGGAGAGGCAAAGTGGAAGCGTGGTTGCTGAAACAGCAAGGAACAGGAGAATCTTCTTCAGATGCTTCAAGTAGTGACTCTGATAACTGGAAATACCCTTGCCGGAGGCCTGCCTTAGTGAGGACTAAAACGGAAAGGATCACTCTTTTTGATGAGTTTTTTGATAAAGAGTTCTGATTTAAAGAGGTTGTGCTGAACCTCAGCCTTCAGAACGCTGGTGAGGCTCTTCTATGGAACAGAAGGGGGGAAAAACACACACCTACTACCATTATACCACTACCACAACTATTCTAGCAACAGAATCATAGAATCACAGAGTTGGAAGGGACCACAGAGGCCATCCAGTCCAACCCTCTTCTGTCATGCAGGAACTCACATCAAAACACTCCTGACAGATGTCCATCCAGCCTCTGCTTAAAAACCTCCAAAGGAGGCTCCACCACACTCCAAGGGTGCAGCATATTCCACTGATGGACAGCTCTGACTGTCAGGAGGTTCTTCCTGAGGTTTAGGTGGAATCTCTTTTCCTGTAGATTGAATTCATTGCGCCTTGTCCTAGGCTCTGGAGCAGCAGAAAACAAGCCCTCTCCCTCCTCGACATGACATCCCTTCAAATACTTAAACATGGCTATCATGTCCCCTCTTAACCTTCTCTTCTGCAGATTAAACATCCCCAGCTCCCTAAACCAGTCCTCATAGGGCTTCATGGCTTCAAGATGCTTCACCATTTTGGTTGCCCTCCTCTGAACACATTCATAGAACTGGAAAGAGCCGCAGAGGCCATCCAGTTCAACCCCATGCCATACCGGAATACATAACTAAAGCCTTCCTGAAAGATGGCGGTTGCCCCAAAAGATGTTCAGATCCACCAGCAGTGCCAGCATCTCCTTAAAAAAGTGGGGAAAAAGGCTCAAAGGAGGTCTGCAAGAGTGGGGTAGCTATGGGACCTTTTCACCTGTGTCTCTTGGTACTAAGTGTAGGACACCAATTGCAAATCAAAGGAATGTTTTATTGGGGAATTCACAGACACACACAAGAAAGCAAGCAGTCTCACGAACCATACAAGGCTAGTGAAGGGAAAGGAGAGAAAGGTTGGATAAAGAGAGATTTCGGGTTCATAGGGTGATATTTACCAGTCCTGAAGCAGAGGATCAAGGAGAGATGGCTCAAACATGACAGTTTGTGGGCAGCATGGAGGAATGAGTCTAGGGTACAGGCCTTGAGGTATTTAAGTAAGGCAATCATGTCACCCTCTCAGTCTTTTCTTCACCAGGTGGCTCATGCCCAACTCCCCTAACCTTTTCTCATGTTTGGTTCTCTATACTTTTTATCATCCTTGTTGTCCTTCTCTGAATCTGCTCCAATTTGCCTATATCCTTCCTAAAATGAGGTGCCCAGAACCGAATGCAGTACTCCAGATGAGGCCTAGCAAGTGCATAATGTAATGTGAAGATTACTTCTCTTGTCTTGGAAACTATGATTCTACTAATGCAGCCTAAAATATTATTTGCCTCCTTTGCTGCAGCATCACACTGCTGGCTCATGTTCAACTTATGATCAAAAATAATTCCAAGGTCCTTTTCACATGTACTGCTGCTAAGCCATAGTAAAAGTGTGCACTTGGTTTCTTTGGCCTAAATGTAGATGTGTTATCTATCTTTACCAGTTTTGTATTTCCCTCTAACCCAACATCTAAGTCATTGAAAAAAAATATTGAAGAGTGTTGGTCCCATGACAGAACCCTGTGGCATTCCATTCAGGACTTGTCTCCAATTTAATGTATGACCATCGATGATGATTCTTTGAACACAGTTTTCCAATTATGGATCCATCTGACACCATTGCCATCTATTCCACATTTAATCATTTTGCTAATCAAAACATCAAGGGGGATTTCATCAAATGGTTTGCTGAAATCTGGATAAATGACATCTCCAGCATTCCCACCATCTACTGAATTACTGACCCAATTAAAAAAAAAGATATGAGATTAGTTTGGCAGTATTTATTCTTGACAAATGCATAGTGGCTGCTACTAATCATTGCATTGTCATCTAGATGCTTGCAGACAGGCTCCTTTGCAATCTATTCTAATATTTTTCCCGGTATTGAAGTGAGGCTGACTGGTCTGTAGCTTCCCATATGTTCTTTTTTTTTTTTGCCCAGTTTGAAGAGAGGGGACAATGTTTGGTCTTCTCTAATCCTCTGATACCTCACCTGTTCTCAGAGGCATAGCTAGGGTGGGGCAAATAGGGCATGTGCCCTGGGCACCAACCTCCCCCAAAGGTTTAGCATAGGAAGAGGAAGCAGCCCCAGAGGAAGGGGGACAATTTCCATGATTGCCCTAGATGCTATTTATGCTAGATACACCTCGTCCTGTTCCCCAAGATTTCTAAAAAATGAAGACAAGTTATTCAGAGAGTACATTAGCAAGTTCCTTCAATACTCTGGGATGGAGTTTATTCGGCCCATTTAGTTTAACTAGGTGATTTCTGACTTTCTCCCTGTCAATTTTGATTTGCAACCCAGATCCCTTGCCAAGATTTCTGCAGATGCAGGGAGGCACACTCTTCTCTTTTTGGGAGAAAACTGAAGCAAAATAGATAAGGAGCACTTCTGCTTTTCTGTTGTGATCTGTTAGCATTTTACCGTCCTTGCTAAGCAGTGGTCTCACTGGCTCCTTGATCGCTCTTTTGCTTGAAATGTTCTGAAAAACCCTTTTTTGTTGCTTCCTTGCTTGCCTAGCCAGGCTCAACTGCTTCTGAGCTTTAGAATTTCTCATACTATTCCCGCAAGCTTGGGCTAAACGTCTGCATTCTTCTTTGGTGATTCATTGTTCTTTCCATTCTTTATGCATGTTTTTTTTTTTTCATTTCCATTTTTTTCACTTCACTTTTTTTTCTCCACTTCCAGTGTGTAACCACATTGGCTTTTCCGTTGTTTCCCATCTTTCTTCTTCCATGGGATTGTTTGTGCTTTTTGCAACTGCTTCTTCAAGAACTCCCACCTTAGATGAGTGTCTTTCTCCTTGAGCAGCTCTACTCATGGAATTCCTCCAATATTTCCCTGAGCTTGTTAAAATCAGCTTTCCTGAAATCCAGAGTCCATGTGACTATCTATGATTGTGAATTCTAGGATTACACAGACATTTCCCCTAAAATGCCAACTACTTTGACACCAGTGACCACTTCGTCCCTATCGGTTAGGACCAAGTCCAAGACAGCTGATCCTCTTTTTCCTTCCTCTAGTCTTCTCCAAACAAAATATACTCTACCTGGCTCCCTAATTCATCCTTCATAAGGCTTGGTTTCCAGATGTTGATCATCATGGTTGCCCTCCTCTGGACATGTTCTAGCTTGTCAATATCCTTCTTGAACTGTGATGCTCAGAACTGGACACAGGATTCCAGGTGAGGTCTGACCAAAGGAGAATAGAGTGGCACAACTATTTTTCTCAATCTGGACACTACAGTTCCTCTTGATGCAGCCCAGAATTGCATTGCTTGGGTTTTTTTTTTGGTTGCCACATAGAGTAAGTGAAAGCAAACTACTAAGTGCAAAGCAGAGAAAGGAAGAGCTGGATTTCATTTCAACCAATCAATAAATAAGTACCTAATGTCTAAGCTTGAGAAACTGTTTCCTTTCCTTGTAAGGGATGTTAGTAACTGAACACCTATTGAAGGAAGGAAGAAATCGGGCCTATTATCAGATAAAGAGACCTTAGGCTAAATGGTTTAGATGGCCAAGATGACTGAGACAGGATCCCATATCCAAACTGTGCAAAAGTTACCCTCCTACTTAGCAATAGCATGGGTATTTCTATACCGCTTATCAGCTAACTGCTCTCTAAGCAGTTTACAATGTGTTAGCTAATTGGGTACTCATTTTATCAACCTGCGGAAGGATGGAAAGTGCAATCAACCTGGAGCCCGGCAGGATTGAACTCACAACCTTGTGGCTGCAGTACCGGCATTTAACCACTGCACCATCAGGGCTCCTTATCTTTCTCCTTTCATCTTTGTTTGTGGGTGCCTTTCAAATTGTTTTGACAAATGTTTAAATTTGGTTGATGGCTTATGAATGGGTTTAATCCAGCTGTCATACAGTTTCTCTCCCAGCAGCCTGAATGTGTCTCCTTGCTACTGGCATTATCAGAAGACACTTGCCCCAGAGGCCAAGAATAAAGAACAGTTTTGCTAAGTGAGATGCAAACCACAATGCTTCCTGGCAATTTCTTGGATCCTGCATAGGGAGAAAGGCAGGATATAAATCAAATAAACAGAAATGAATTCTTGAACACCCTTGAAACCAAGACTCATTTTTAGTGCCTCGATTTACCAAACATCCCCAAGTGTCAGTAATTCTACCCATCTATCTATGATTTTTCTTTCCAAAGGGGATTTGGGCATCTTTCCTCATGTAGTACATGAACTGCAAAGAAATCACATTGTCCTGGTAATAAATTGCAGTTTTCAGTACATCTTTCCTCTATCTTTGTCACAACCTTCTCCTGAGGATCAGAGTATTACAAGCTAATATATATTAGCTTAGCTGTATTCTCCCCTTAACTAATTTTGATGCATATATTTATATGCATATATTATAAATGCATTTTAAATGCATATATTTTGTAGCACCAGAGGTGAATTATGAAATTCACTATTGCAGGATGTAATGATTTATGCCAGATTGGGACTAGGCTATTCAGTAGCTACTCACCAGGATGGTTACGTATTACCTCCTGTTAGGGCTGCCAAGTGCTCCATATAATAAGGGGTACCCCTTTATTGGAGGGCCAGAAAACTTATTCTTTTCAAGTTCAATAAGGTGGGTCTGCCTTATTAACAGATATGTCCTCTATTTGAGCTCTGGAAAGTTTTTTCCTTTTATATAGAACTAGCATATATACCTGGCACTGCCTGGGATTTTATTTTCTTATAGGTAATACTTGTTAGAAAGATTTGAGATCCTCTGTCTCTAATTGCCCAAACTGTCTTGTCTGGTACCTGTAACTTTTCCCCATATTCCCCAATCCAATCTGTATTCAAAATCATTAACATACAGAGGTTGGGTTCCTGAGGGAATACACTGCCCTCCTCCTTGGTGTTAGGCATCATCTCTATAATAATTGGCCAGGCCAAGAGCTCTCTGGCTGAGAATTCTGAAGGCCCCTCCCTAAACTGCCAACCCCAGGATTCCACAGAATCTTCACAGCCAGCCAATCATATGAGGTCTTTGCCTGACACAGACAAACAAACATACAAACTTTGACTTTTATATATTAGATGAGATGCCAAAAGATCCTGTATTTTTGGGTGTAGGTTCTTCTTAAAGACAGAAATGTGTGCATCATGTAATTTATGAATGTGGACAATATTATTAATTTTTCAGAGAAATGCATAGCAAGGTTAACTAAATTGCACAGTTACAGTGGCAGAGCTTGGAGTATGTGGAGGGGTGGGTGGGAGTGGGGCAGGGCTACGGCATGAGGGGCATGGCCGCTGTGTGTGCGGGCGTGTGGCTAGGGCACACGGAGTGTGTGGCTATGAGCCGGAACACCCCCAAAACATTGCTGCCCAGGGCGAAGCACTCCCTCCGCCCCCACGTTCCTACGCAACTGCACAGCTAGGTTATTTTTGGCCATCCTGTCCACCCTATTCAGCCATGCAGGAATATACAATCAAACCATTCCTCACAGACGGCCACCCAACCTCTGTTTAAAAACCTCCAAAGAAGGTGACTCCAAGACATTCCCAGGCAGCCCATTCCACTGTCGAAGCGCTCTTACCGTAAGGAAGTTCTTTCTAATGTTTAGATGGAATCTCTTTTCCTTAGAAGACTTGAAGGCAAACACACACACACTGAGAAGGGCAAGATTCCACTCCTTCCTCTCCCCACCCTCTGCTGAGTTGAGTGCAAGCTCCTTTTGGACTTTGAACACAGTTTGCAGCAATGGAAGTAAGCTGAATACAATGAGGAAAAGTGGGGTGAGAAGCTGCGACAGTTTAGAAGCAGATGAAAAAAGAGAGATGACAGAGGATTAATCTGGATGGCCCTCACGTCACTGGGAAAGTTGGAGGGTATATAGGGGAAAAAAGGCACGGCAAAATGGTCAGTAGCATTTTTGCAGAGTCTTGGGAAGCACCATTGGTCATTTAAAGGCAAAACAATACCTCCCTCCCCATTTTTTATTTTGGTGGGCATAGGGACCCTTTGAGACAAAAATACGCTTGGAGGGCTTACATTTTGCCTGCCATTGGTCTGTATGCTTCCTCTTAAAAAAAAAAAAGCTGAAATGAGGAAGGGAATTAGTTTCCTCAGTGGAGGAGGCCCTGCCTGTTAAAAAATACTTTGTGGAGTGGGGCAGAATTGTAGAAAAGACGTTTGGCACATCAGGGAAGGATGAAAGCAAGGCTAATTTGGGGAGGCTGTTGGTGTCTGTAACAACCCAAAAGTAACAGACACAAACAGGACAATACTTACTGCAGCCCCACATAGAGGGTCAGAACACTTATATAGGGAAGTCTCATTACCCAGGCAAACAGCTGAGGGAGGCTGCTGGCGCATCAATTCCAGAGGTAGGGCAGGGAGAAGTCTGTTGCAGACAACTGACAATGCTGGTGGAAGCAACATGTTCTTCTTTTGAGCTTTGGCTTATGTTCCTGAAAAACCTTGACCCTTGCTTTGTGCACCGGCTATGGTTCTGGATACTCCCTTGAACTAGCAATCTGAATTTACTGTTGACCTGGACTACTGAAACAAGAACAGTTAATTTACTGATAAGATTCTGGAAACCTCGACCGTGGCTGCTACTATAGACTCCGTATAAGGACTGTGAACTGTGGCTGGCTTTCTAAACAGGACAGCTGGCCTGTTTCCAGGCACAATTCAAAGTGTTGATTTTTACCTATAATAAGCCCTACACAGTTAAAGTCCAGGTTATCTGAAAGACCACATTGTCCCTTACAAACCTGTCCCTGCTTTGAGATCTACTGTTGAGGCCCTTCTCTTTGTACCACCATGCTCATGGGAACATCTGGTGGGAACATCTGGTGGGAACACATGAGATGGTCTTCTCAGTGGCTGCCCCCAGGCTCTGAAACTTCCTTCTCAGAGAAATTAGACTGACACCCTCCCTTTTCTGGCTAGACAGGCATCTGATGAGTGATTTATGAGGCCTGTCTCACCTAAGCAATGAGCTCAATCTTGCTAATTACTGAGTTGGGGTGTGTGTGTGTGTGCATAGGTAATGAAATATACTTTACTCTGGTTTAATTTTTTTAATCACTTAATCTCTTTTGTTCACTTTTCTATTTCATGTATTCTTACCTATTTGTTTTTTTAATTTGTTGCAAGCCACTCTGCGTCCTAAACTGGGAAAAATAGAACGAGGACATTTAATCCTCCAACACTGGGGGATTAAAAAAATGTAGCCTCTTCTCACACTCCACGTGGCCAATCCAGCTTGGATCAGTCCCCTCCATTACACTTATGAGTATAAAAGTACCCCTCTCAGAATTAAATTTTACCCATTTAACATATTGTCTGGTTTGACCCATTTTTTAATAGTTGACCAAGGCTGACAGAGGAAGCATTCAGAACTGAGTTAGACAACAAAAGATATTGCAAATGTGCTTTATATGATCTTGTGGAATTAATATAGTCTCCCACAATAAACTACAGCAACAGAAAATTTGATACCAGAGGCAGAAAAAAACTTGAAAAAAGAGTAGGTAAAGGTTCCTATACCACAAAAAGGACAAGACGTAGAATCATAGAGTTGGAAGAGACCCCAGGGGCCATCCAGTCCAACCCCCTGCTATGCAGGAACACCCATCAAAGCATTCCCAATAGATGGTCATCCAGCCTCTGTTTAAACACCTCTAAAGAAAGAGCCACCACCACACTCCAGGGCAGCATATTCCACTGCCGGACAGCTCTGACTGTGAGGAAGTTCTTCCTGAGGTTCATCAATTGGGTGGGGTCGCTAATATGCAAGAGGGCAGGATCAAAATTCAAAATGACCTGGATAGATTGGAGAGCTGGGCCAAGGCTAACAAAATGAAATTCAACAGAGAGAAGTGTAAGGTCCTACACTTAGGTAGAAAAAATGGAATACAGAAATATAGGATGGGGGACACGTGGCTGGATAGCAGTACGTGTGAAAGGGACCTAGGAGTCTTCATAGACCACAAGCTGAATATGAGCCAGCAGTGTGATGCGGCAGCCAAGAGAGCCAATGCAATTCTTGGCTGCATCCATAAAAGTATGGTGTCTAGATCGAGGGAGGTACTGGTACCACTCTACTTTGCTTTGGTTAGACCTCCTCTTGAATACTATGTCCAGTTCTGGGCACCCCAATTCAAGAAGAATATTGACAAGCTGGAGCAAGTCCAGAGGAGGGTGACCAAAATGGTGAGAGGCCTGGAAGCCATGGAGCCCTATGAGGATAGACTTAGAGAGCTTGGTCTGTTTAGTCTGCAGACGAGAAGGTTAAGAGGGGACATGATAGCCATATTTAAATATTTGAAGGGATGCCACGTAGAGGAAGGAGAGGGCTTGTTTTCTGCTGCTCCAGAGACCAGGACAAGGAGCAATGGATTCAAGCTGCAGGAAAGGAGATTCCACCTGAACGTCAGGAAGAACTTCCTGACAGTCAGGGCTGTCCGGCAGTGGGATATGCTGCCTCGGAGTGTAGTGGAGTCTCCTTCCTTGGAGGTTTTTAAGCAGAGGCTTGACGCCCATCTGTCGGGATTGCTTTGAGGGTGTTCCTGCATGGCAGGGGGCTGGGCTGGATGGCCTGTGTGGTCTCTTCCAACTCTAGATTTCTATGATTCTATGATTCTAAGTGGAATCTCCTTTCATGTAGCTTGAATCTGTTGCTTCCTGTGCTTGTCTTTGGAGCAGCAGAAAACAAGCCCTCTCCTTACTCTACGTGCCATCCCTTCAAATATTTAAACATGGCTATCATGTCCCCTCTTAACCTTCTCTTCTACAGACTAAACATGCCCAGCTCCCTAAGCTGTTCCTCATAGGGCTTCATGGCTTCCAGCCCCCTCACCATTTTGGTGACCCTCCTCTGGACACGTTCCAGCTTGTTGATATCCTTCTTGAACTGAGGTGCCCAGAACTGGGCACAGGATTCCAAATGAGACCTAACCGATGCAGAATAGAGTGGTACCATTACTTCCCTCGATCTAGACACCATACTGCTACTGATGTAACCAAGAATCGTGTTGGCTTTCTTGGCTGCCTTGTCACACTGCTGACTCATGTTTCGACAAACTTTGTATCCCAAACTAACAATACACAGCATCCTACTGGTTAGCCCCAACTAGAGTAACCTATTTAATCAATTGTTGAATGAGGAGCCAACACATAGGTAATTCCAATTGACTGAATGGGTCTACTGTAGTCAAGGCTAACAACAGGATTTCAGCCATGAAATGAAACAACCAGATCAGAGAAACCTTACACAAGGAAGCAAAAACATTTTGAACCTTCTAGAGACCACCTGTGAGCTTCCAAAAATGCATCCAGGAACAGGCATTTCTTTGACCAGACATCATAGAATCATAGGCCCTTTCCGCACTTGGAAGTTAAAACAGGCCAAGGCGTCCTGGCACAGAGGTCGTCCGCACCTTAGTCCGATCCAAAATGCCCCAAAGTGGTCCTCTAGCGCGCTAAGTGAAGACTGGAAAAATCCGGTCTTTCAATCTTCTGGAGCGCGCCATTGCGTTCCTGCTGGCTTGTGCAGATGCGCAGGCTTGCACCAATGCGAGCCTGCGATCAGCGGAGGGCAAGCTGTGGGTGTGGCCAGCATCAGCGGTTGGTCTGGACCCAACAGGAAGCCGTCATTTTCAGCCGGAGCACTGAGGATCTAAAGACCTCACACTGCTCCGATTCACCCTGGACTAATGGAGGAGCCCTGCAGAAGGGCTTAAAAAAGTCTGTGTTACTTCGGACCCAGAAGAAGCGGTAAGTAACAGCACGGAGCGATTCACTCGTCTTGTGCGGAAAGGGCCAAAGAGTTGGAAGAGACCACAGGGACCATTGAGTCCAACCCCATTCTGCCATGCAGGAACACACACTCAAATTGTCCTCCAGCAAATGGCCATCCAGCCTCTGTTTAAAAACCTCCAAAGAAGGAAACTCCACCACACTTTGAGGCAGTATATTCCACTGTCAAATGGCTCTTACTGTCAGGAAGTTCCTCCTAATGCTTAAATGAAATCTCTTTTACTGTACTTTGAATCCATTCTCCTAGAATCCATACGTCCTAGTCTCTGGAGCAGCAGAAAACAAGCTTGTTCCATCTCCAACATGATATCCCTATCATGTCTCCTCTTAACCTTCTCTCCATCAGGCTAAACACACCTAGCTCCCTAAGCCACATTCTTATTATTTCTATTTTGGTGGCCAAACATAAACATATACCAGCACACACATCTATGCTTTTTTGACACGCTGGGCAGGTGACTGGTGAAGCAGGCTTGTCTGGTCTTGCCTTCCCTTTTCCACTTTGCTGTTCACTCATGATCAGGATAGAGTTCTAGAGACAGCTGCTGTTTAGCTTGCCTGTCATAAGGAAGCACGCACAGTTACAACTGGATGAGTGAGAATCTGGCCTTTTCCCAGCTCAAGTTTGTATTTTGCATTACTTACTACAGACCTACTGCTGCAATCTGACACCGAAAGTCTGGCAATCAAGAAAGCCAACGTGATTCTTTTGCATCAATAGGAGTATGGTGTCTAGATCAAGGGAGGTAATGGTACCACTCTATTCTGCATTGGTTAGGCCTCATTTGGAATACTGTGTCCAATTCTGGGCACCTCGATTCAAGGATATTTATAAGCTGGAGTGTGTCCAGAGGAGGGCGACCAAAATGGTGAAGGGTCTAGAAGCCATGAAGCCTTATGAGGAACGGCTTAGGAAGCTGGGGATGTTTAGTCTGCAGAAGAGAAGGTGAAGAGGGGACATGATAGCCATGTTTAAATCTTTGAAGGGATGCCATGTAGAGGAGGGAGAGGGCTTGTTTTCTGCTGCTCCAGAGACCAGGACAAGGAGCAATGAATTCAAGCTGCAGGAAAGGAGATTCCATCTGAACCTCAGGAAGAACTTCCTGACGGTCAGAGCTGTCCGGTAGTGGAATATGCTGCACCCTTGGAGTGTGGTGCAGCCTCCTTCTTTGGAGGATTTTAAGCAGAGGCTGGGTGGCCATCTGTCAGGAGTGCTTTGATGTATGTTCCCGCATAGCAGGGGGTTGGACTCGATGGCCTCTGGGGTCCCTTCCAACTCTAGGATTTTCCAGCCCTCCTTCACCATCCTCCTACTGCCAGCGAGGCTGCTGAAAACCTCTCACTGGATTGAGGACAAGGAAAAAAGGGGGGATGAAGAGGCATGAAAAGCGATTGTAAAAAGGAGCTTTATTGTTAACAACTTTGTTAACAGGGGTACACACCAGTATTATCATTAATACTGGATATCATGATCTTGGTGAATGAGTTTTTAATTATGTATTTTAATATTGCTTGAATTCTTTCCCATTGTTTAATTATGTTTTAACTTTTGTATTCTAAGGGTTTTAAGCTATATTTTTAAATTGTAACTTGGGAAAAAGTGGGGTATAAGTAAAGATGATAATGATGATGCTACTAGAACTGGCACAGCCATTCCTTATTTTTTTGAGGCTATAAATTCAGGCAGTCTTCAGAACCATTCAGGCCCACACTCTATTTCAGTGACAAACGAGGATTGCTCTTAGCACCTACAATCCAAGGAATGCCAGATATTTATTTATATCCCACCTTATTCCCTATTCAGAAAAGGTGGCTTACAACATTCCTACTTCCAAGAAATGACCATGAAGAACAAAATCAGCAGGTCTGTTCAAACACGCCGTCCTGCAGAAAAATGTGTTCTCATGTCCTTAGAAGCTACAATTCATTAAACCCCTGAAGACATGACAGAGTGTGGCTCCAGTGCCAGCAAACAGCCTTATATTCATTTTCTTTGATATGTCAAAATGTGATTGTTCAACTTTTTTGGGGATACACATAAAAGGATGTGTTTGATGACATCCACTTGTAACAGGTAGTCAGTTCTTACCTTCATGGGGATTTCATATGATGGAGTGGCCAAAGCAAGGCTCTAAGGCAGTGGTTCTCAACCTTCCTAATGCCGCGACCCCTTAATACAGTTCCTCATGTTGTGGTGACCCCCAACCATAAAATCATGTTCGTTATTTTTTATTTATTTATTTATTAGTTAGTTAGTTATTTCCAACATCAAATAGATTGGAAACACTGCCCTAAATCACTGCTCTGGATAGACTTCTAATGCCTAAAAACTGGTAACCCTCTCCCCTTTTTTTAAGCACAGAAAGTGTTCATCAATGCCAGAATTAAGGCAGTCGTTCTAGTTCTGAATGTTGGGTTTCCACAGTTCAAAATGCCAGTCACTCCCAAAGGCAAGGCCGAAACAGCCCACGTTTTACACGAGGCGCAGGGAGGAAAGGACAGGGAGAGAGGAAAGATGGCGGCGGCATAAGCAGACACGTTTTCTTTCACTCCCTCCCTCCCTCCCTTAAAGGGAGTGCGGACACTGAACATACAAAAAGCGAGGAATGCAAGACAGTCAGGGCGAAGAACACAACACGTGCGTGTGGCAAGTGCCAAGGGTCCACGCACAACAAAAGCGAGAGGAGAAAGTCATTCTGGCTATTTCTGCACTAGACTGTTATAGCGCTATGATTCCACTTTCACCATCCTATGGAATCCTGGGGTTTGCGGTTTGAACCCCAGCGCAGGGGTCTCAGAAGCACTGCTCCCACTGGCTGTGAGGCCACCTTCTTTTAAAAGGGGGGGACAGGATTGAGGAGTGGCGACCCCTGTGAAATGGTCGTTCGACCCCCAAAGGGGTCCCGACCCCCAGGTTGAGAACCACTGCTCTAAGGGCATTTTTGTGTGTGGGGGGTATCTGAAGACAAACCCTTTTTTGTAACGCACTGGAGGCAACATTAGAATCTGACATGCATAGGGGAACTATAGAAACTCTTTCTCTTGGTAGGAGTGTGACAGCAGCTCTTCAGGCTGCCAAGTGTTTGAAGGGTGTTCCTTGAAGTTTTACATTATCTCAGTCAGATGGGAAGATAAACCAAGACTACATAACATATTCTATACAAGTACAAAGCACCTGTCACGGTTCTTCCTGGACTACACAGATGTAGCTCAGTTAACAAAGCTTTTGACAGTGAAGCTCCTATTTACAAAAGCCCAGTCCCCGTTTTCCTTCTCATCCTCTGTCTAGCCAGAAGCTTTCAACAGCATTGGCACTGGGATGATGGAGGAATGGAGAAACACAGACTTTTGGCATCAAACCGTAGCAGCAGGTCTGCAGTAAATAATCCAATTAACAAAGCTTACACTGGGAAGATGGTGATTTTCATCAACCTTATTGTAGCCATGTGTGCTACACGCACCAGGCAAGGTAAACAGCAGCTATCTCCAGAATCTCTTGTTGATCGTGAGTGCCATGCAAAACAGAGAGAAAAGGGGAGAGCAGGTAAACCTGCCTCACCACTCACCTCCAGGATGTTAAAAAAAGCAGAGAACTACATGTTTGGCCACCAAAGTGGAAATCATGAGAAAAGCAGAGGCTGGTGAAAAAAAACGTCATGTGGTGCATTTTGGAAGATGCCTTCAAGTGGTCTCTAGAAGGTTCAAAATGTTTTTGCCTACTTATGCAAGGCTCCACTGACCTGGTTGTTTCATTTCACATGCCTATACTCTTAGTTTTGCACAAAAGGGATGCTAAAACACATGGAACTACTCTTCTTTTCTGTGGTGTAGGAACCCACCCCTATATGGCTTGGGCCCAGGTTATTTGAGGGACTGTATTTCCCTTCATGAGCCCAGTAGGACCCTAGGATCATCTGGAGAGACCCTTCTGTCTGTCACACCACCCTCTTAGGTGCATTTTGGAAAAATAAAGAAGGCCTTCTTGGTGGCTGCTCCCAGACTTCAGAACTTCCTTCCTAGAAGGGCAAGGATGGCATCATCTGTGCCCGCCCTCTGATGGCAAGTTAAAAAATCTTTGTGCCATCGAGCTTTTATAAATTGACTAGGTTTGAGCTTTTAATGCTATGCAGCTTTGCTTTGAAGGTTGGTATCCTTTATTAAAATGTATTTTAATGTATTTAATATTTTTAACATGCCATGTTTATAAATTGTTTTTTAAATGTCCAGAGGAGGGCGACCAAAATGGTGAAGGGTCTGGAAGCCATGTCTTATGAGGAGCGGCTTAGGGAGTGGGGATGTTTAGTCTACAGAAGAGAAGGTTAAGAGGGGACATGAGAGCCATGTTTAAATATTTTAAGGGATGTCATGTCAAGGAGGGAGCAAGTTTGTTTTCCACTGCTCTAGAGACTAGGACAAGGAGCAATGGATTCAAGCTACAGGAAAGGAGATTCCACCTAAACCTCAGGAAGAACCTCCTCAGAGTCAGAGCTGTCTGGCACTGGAATACGCTGCCTCAGAGTGTGGTGGAGTCTCCTTCTTTGGAGATTTTTAAGCAGAGGCTGGATGGCCATCTGTCGGGAGTGCTTTGATGTGTGCTTCTGCAGGGCAAGGGGTCAGACTCGATGGCCCTTGTGGTCTCTTCCAACTCTATGATTCTAATCTGTATTGTTTTAATGTTGTTAGCCAGCTTGAGTCCCATTGTTGGGAGAAAAGTGAGATATAAATGAATAAAATTAATAAATACCCCTATTCTTGCCATGTTATTTCCAACTCTTGTGCCAAATTTTCTGTTAAAAATGTTATGACCAGGAAAACATCTGCTTCATTAACTAAGACACACCTATACCAACTTTTCATGGATGACAAGATTAGTGACATCCACTAGTCACAATGGTTATATATTACCTCTTGGATCACAGGCAGTAGGCCCTCAATTTTTCTTCCTAGAGAACTGGAATGGGAGGGTGCCACTGACCTCACCTTCTGGTTGCAAGGTTGCCACTAGCATTTGGCTGATAGTTTGGGTAACAAACATTGGGTCAGAAAAGCCTTTGATCTAATCCAGCCGCACGTTTCTTATGTTATTACAACAGCAGATGAGTGAATACAAATTAGAAAGCTTTGTTAAGCACACAAAAAAAGAAAACCTCCTGGTATTTAGAAAACGATGTGAGGAAGAGTTTAGGTCAGTAGCAAGCTAACTTTAGACTTGCAAAACTTACTTTGGTTTTCCAGCAAAGCCACAAGAGTGACTAGCTAGAGCAAGACATAAAATAACTACCCAGGGCAAATGCACACTAATTACTGAACACAGTGTGTCTGGGAAAATGGCTCAAATAAATTGTTTTCACGAACAGAACCAAGTTTGCATTCCATTCAGAAAAAGTCCACTCCTGGTTCTCTCTCTTCAAGGCTGGTTCATTTCAGCAGCCTAATTCAGATGGGGAAGACTTCATAACGCTCTGTCCTTAAACCAAAGGAGTCAGAAGTTCAGGTTTATGGAGACTCACTGAAAAAATATCTACCCATTGCCCAATCCACCTTCTATGTGCAAAAAATAAGAAAAGACAGACATAATCTAAACATGCAATCTACAGAAGTAGCAGCCTTCAGAGTGTGACACAGACCTCTTAACACAGCAGGTAACAATTATACAGCCTCCCAAAGGCTGGTAAGCTTCATTTCCCAGAGACCTAGCCATCACAGTGAATGTCTTTCACCTGGAGACCTGTATGATTTTTTTCATACCCACCGGTTTAACAGAGAACATGGAAACTACACTGACTCACCAGATTTGGAAAGAACCAAAAAAGATAAACTAGGAAGCAATTTAAACAAAGAACCTCAGGAGTGGCATCAGTTAGGAAACCTCAAGACTTTCTGGCTGGAGGTTTCTGTAATGTCAGGTTACAGTCATAGTAAAAAGGTATTTCATGTTATCTCATCACAGGATTTCCCCACTAGACCTCAGGATCACTGACCCAATCCTTAGTCCCATCACTGACCCCAAGTTGTCTTCTGTTTACTTTGGACAGTAGAGCTGGGACACTCTAGTAGCTTACTTAGAGCAGGGGTGAGCAATTTGTGGTCCCCTGAAAGTTGCTGGGACTGCAACTCCTATCATCCCTCAATACTAGCCATGACTGAAGGAGTTACAGTTGAAGAGAATTTGGAGAGGCACAAGTCACGTACCCCATTATTTAGAGCTACAGTGGCAAGAACGAAGATACCTGGTGGTAAGCAAGAAGACAGATGCTGGTACAAACACGGCAGATGGTTCCAGAAACATGGTGTTCTCAGTTGTAAAGTGCTGCAGCTCGGGCACTGCTTAGCTAAGGGAGAGGAGGAGGTGAGCCATACAAACTGTATCTGGAGAGAAGTGCCAGTTTTAAATTAAAATCCTTTATTTGTCCCAAATACAATTCACAACTTATACATAGTGGGGGAGATGCTCAGTCTGTGCAAAATAAGGATGGCCTTCCTTTAAAACTTACTAAGCTGTCCAGAAAGGGTCTTTTTCTTCCAAGGGTGACTGGAGGTCAGGTCCTCTCAAATGTACAGTAACTCGAATCATTTTACAAAATGATAGGTTGAATCCTTAACATACAACATAGTAAGGCAAAGTTGAATTCTGAAGATTTTTCTTTCAATAGAAGGAAGCGTGTTTTTTTTCCATGAGTCATCTAGGGTCATTTTTATGCTTTGCTCATATATATATCTATACATCTATTATATACCAATGCTGTCATTGCTGAACTGCCAAAAAGAAGTGATCTGCTTTACATATTGCACTGACAGACAGAAGTACACACGGTGTAACTGCTGAAAAAGGATGATGGTTTTTAACAAGCCCATGTAGCTCATTTTTAAAAAGGGGAATATTCCAATTTAGACTTTGGATACTGTTCTCCACCTCCCCCCCAAAAAACAAAACAAAAAAACAAACAAAAAATCTGCAAGGGTTTTGGCTTATGTAAAACTTTAGAGGAAAACAGGAGAGAGAGAAAAGGACACGGTGGTGCATTTGGAAACTTGCTTTCAAGATAACTGAAGGATGGAGCATTTTTAAAATATGAAAGCAAAGCAATATGAATCCAAATCAACTCTAGGTTGTTCCAACTGCTTTCAAATAATGGTTCTCTACTATTCTGGCAATAATTTTGATTAAATAAAAAATCAATCCAATTTACATTAATTTGTTTTTCAGTTTTAAAAAAGATCCCTCACTCTCTTTAAAAGAAAAAGTGCATCGGACTCCCTTTTAGCAGCTACTCATGTTTTTCTTTTCTTTTTAAAAAGATAGCTTACAATTCTTGCTAGAAGAGAAGGGCTTCATAAGACCTCACATGGGAGAAGTATCCAAATTATAAATGTAATAATTTATTATCAAATCCAGAATTTAAATAAAAGCCATTCTTGCAAAGACAAAAAAATCAAGAAAAGAAAAGCATGCACTCAAAAATTAGCAGTGGAGACAAATATACGTATCTATACAGGCACTGGCAGACGCAATTTAATTGTTACCGTTACTCGATGTAACACACACCCCACCCTACAATACATTTTTTCATCCACTAATCACTGAGGTACCAATATTTAAGAATGGAAAGTTCAATATTGAAAAATAAAACCTAAAGTTGAAGCTGTTTTCATTTTCCCCAGAAAAAAAAAAACCTATGGTGAGTTTTGTATGAAATGTTAGTATACTTATAGAATTTTACAATCTACATTGGCTTTTCTCTCTTGCTCGAACCAAAAGAAAGTTGTGTTCCACATACACAGGTTCTTAGATAAAATGTTCACCATTTATATAACAGGAGTCAGTAGACTTGCAAATGAAAAGATAGTATCTTGGCTACCTACTGGCACATCTTCTTGGTTACCAAGAGGATCTGAAGTCTGAAACAACCTGTCGTAAATTCAGAACAAGATGCGCCATGCCACACAGTGCAACGATTTAGGTGCGACGGTCGATGAGACACTCACAGAGAAGAGCTGCATGGAAGTTAAGTCCACCTGCAAAGCAATTCCACATAAATTGCATTGCATGCAAAGGACGCCGCTGCCATGTTGGCTGGAAAGTAGGGTCCTCCTATTAACGCAGCCACAGTTTAAGACGCAGTGCATCAACTCCGTTTAAATAGTATCTGAACAGCCTCTTGTCTCGTACAAAGCCAAGGTTTTCATAAAGTTTCAATGCGGACTTGTTTGTGATCTCCGTCTCCAAGACAACCTATAAAAGAAGACACATTTTTGAGGGACAGTTGTACTCTGTTGGGAGTTTTGCAGAGAACAAAATCCAAGCTAGTTTGCAAGAACCTGTGAAGTCATCAAAATGATTCATACTGAACCAAAAATCAACTTTAATAACCAACTTCGTCATAGAGGAGAAACAAGTATTATGGTTCTGCTTGCTTTCTTTGCAAACAAAATCTTGTGTCAGGGAAGAACACTACAGATGTCAGGGTCTTGGGAAAAGGGGGGCATCTCATTTATATGTCGGCAAATATTGTTGATGTATGAGATGCACCAGCGTACAAGACACACCCCATTTACAAACTGTATTTTTCAAGGAAAAAAAGTGAGTCTTATATGCCAGTGAATAGGGTACTTCACCCACCTCTGCTCTAGATGTACCAGGTCACTAGAGCTATCTCAACCCCCAAGCAAGTCAGTGACTCAGAAGAAGTCCCGGCCTCTTAGACCACGTGTGTTCAGGGAACAGCACATAGCCAAACAAAAGCCTCCACACAAGCCCTCCAAAAACAACACAAAAAGCCCAGGATATGCTCCAAAACACCTTCTGCTCTCTCCTTAGAGACTGAGCTCCAAAGACTTAGGCAGCAGCTATATAGAGATACGGGCTGCCAGCTCTGCTCCTAAGCAAGTTAGTGAGTCAGCAGAAGTCCCACCCCCTTAGACCATGTGCTCGGGGAGTACATATAGACGTTTTCTTTTATATAAAGTTTATGTAGCTTTGAATTTACAGTATTAAGCAAATTTACATGACAAGCGGACACTGCGAGTCAAGCTTATTCCATATTTTGGTACAAGTTTTCTAGAAAAAGTGCAGGGGTCTTGACCTAGCCTGCTAGATGCCCATCAGCCATTTCTGTTCTAAATTCTCCTCTTCCTCCTCCTCTTCCTCTATTTATATAGCACCATCCATGTACAGGGCACTTTACAAAATTAAAATACAACAGTTGACATAAATACATAATAACATGAAGATATAAAAACTGAAAAAAGTCAAGTGCATATGCAGTTACAACCAGTGCAACGTAACATTACTATAATGCCAATAAAATACAATATCTAATTAACAATAAAAACTAGTCCAATATTCCAAAAATTTCGGAAAACAAGAAAGTTTTCAATTTAGATTTAAAAACAGAAAGAGAAGGAGCAGTTCGCAAGGTCACCGGAAGGTGATTCCATGCATAAGGGAGAAAAAGGATGTAACCGAGCTAAAGAGGAAGAGACTCTAGGTTGGGTAAGAAGACAAGTGTTTGCAGAACGTAGGTTTCCAGTAGGCTGGTAAGGAGAGATAAGAGAAGCAAGATATGGAGGACCTAAATTATGTAAGATCTTAAAAGTCAAAACAAGGAGTTTATAAAGGATCCTACAAGGAATAGGTAACCAATGAAGGGAGATCAGGAGAGGGTTAATGTGATCGAAATGGTGGGCTAAGAAAATAATTTTAGTAGCAGAGTGGAAAACAGAGACCAGAGGGGAAAGATGAGATTGAGGAAGACCAGTAAGTAAAAGATTACAGTAATTACTACTGGAACTCATCCTTGTAAACAAAAGTTCTACAAATCTGGGTTTGCCTTGTTGGGCAAAAAAAAGTTCTACAAATCTGGCTTTGCCATTAAGTCCCAATCACATTCCTTTCCTTTTGACAGAAGTGCTAAATGAGGCTACATCTTTGTCACTGCATTGGCCTTTGGAAGCATGTTAGGGGCAGGGAGAAGTGAAAAGAAAGTTAAGGTAGTTGGGGGTGAATTTTGAGAAACAAAACTGTTCAAAAACAATTATTTCAAAGTCTGGAATGAGATTAAAAACAAGATTTACAGAAATGGACTAGACTAAAACTTTCATTTTTGGGTCGAATTTCAACTATAAATGTGTGGCCTAAAATGTTGGCTCTTTTTCAAACAATCCTAATAATTACCCATTATATGCCATTCAGAAAATGGCATCAAGAATTTCTGAGATTTATAGATGACAATCATTTGATTGCTAAAGGTATGTTTTTGTTGAAATTTGATACGGAAGATGAGCAACTAAAGGAATATATGACTAACTGGGCAAAGAATTTTGGATATAATACATATATGAGTCAATGGAAAAATTATGACAAAGGATATTGAAAATGCTCTATGTTATGATCTCAAATAAAACTATTATAAAATGATATACTGTTGGTATTTTACACCAGAGAAACGAGCAAATATATATATAAAGAGAGGAAAGCTAAATGTTGGAAGTGTCAGGGTCATGTTGGCTCCTTATACCATCTGTGGTAGACATGCGATAAAAGTAAACAGTTCTAGATGAAGATACAAAAAAAATGATGCAAAAGATTTTCAAATCTCAAATACCTAGAAAGCTTGAATTATATCTGTTAGGAATCTGGGAAGAAGATACAACATTAGATAAGAAGCAACATAAACTAGTACAACATATGCCGTTAGTAGCAAGATCAGTATATGCAAAGTATCGGAAAAAATCGGATTTACCAACAGTGGAGAAATGGCTAAACAGACTGATGGGAATTGTTGAAATGAACAATGTTACGCACAACATAAAAGGCAGAACACACAATGAATTTTTGTGCGAATGGAAGTGTTTGAATGAAGGTGATCTGATAGCAGGTTTTGAAACTTAAAATTTATATTCCTACATGAGAAGTATAAAAGCAGAAGACATACTTTGTTTTAAAAAATTTTTTATATAGATTATTATTTTTGATAATTGATCATTAATATAAACTAATCTAGAATAAGTAAAAAACTAAAATGATAAGTGATCAGCAAAAATTAATAACTATGGGATAAAATGAATGATCCAATAGTTAGGTGTAAATGCTTCGACAAGATGAACTGTTTGCAACAAGGACAGGAACCAATTTTTAGTTATGTACTGTTAGTTTTTGTTTTAGTCATGTGTAGTTTAGGATGTTTGTTGATGTTTGTATGAATGTATTTTTTGTTGTTTTGTATGTTTGGTTTGTGGGTTTTTTTACTTAATAAAAATTAATTTAAAAAGAGTTTTCAAAATTTATTTGGCAAGGGGAAAAATGAGATTTAAAATAAGATTTAAAATGTTAAAGATGCCAAACAAAGAGCTGGTTTAGGTCTTCCATATCTGAGGCTGTATTTGTATATTTATTGTTTGACTTGGCTTAAAGACTGGATAACTCTACAGAGAGAAAATTTTTTACCATTGGGATATTTTAACTTGATTTTTAAATCTTAATAATCATTATTTGAGAAAGCTGAATTCTGAGAGTCTAGAATAAATACCAGTCAAGGTTCTGTTCAAGAATGTGTTTGTGGGTTTCCCCTAATGAAGCATTGTTTACGAGGGTATTTATGTTTGTGGGTAAGTGGGTAGCTTATAAAGATATTTTGAAGTCAGAAAATGCCCAATGGCAAATGAAAACCAGTGGTATCTTGAGAAATGAAGGAATAAATATTAGTTGGTTTGCATATAGATAATCGTCTACGTAATTTAAAATGGATAAAAGCCTGTTTGGTTTTGAAACATCTAAATCAGAATTTGAAATGCTGTTGTGTACAAATGATGATCATTAAATTGGTAAAATGTATAAATATCTCTTGAGAACTGAAAACAGAAAATAAGCAACTTAAAGAATGAATTATTAAATGAGCCCAAAATGTGGGGCATAATATTCATCTAGAACAATGGGGAAAAATGTGGACAAGAAGTTTGAAATTTATGTTGAGTTACGATTTAACAGAGAATTTTTATAAAATGAAGTACAGAAGGTATCTTACACCTGAAAACTGTCAAAAATGTACAAAGGTTCACCTAACACTTGCTGGAAGTGTAAAAAACAAGAAGGAACTTTGTAACATATGTGATGGATCTGTGAAAAAGCAAAAAAACAAAACAAAACAGAAAACCCGCTATGATTTATTCTTTGATGAAGGATATTTTAAAAATCAAATTAAAACTGATACCAGAGATGTACTTATGAGACACGTTTGAAGACTGAATGGACTGTTTTGATGACATTCTCTTCAATATATGACAACAGTGATGAGACTTCTGTCTGTGAAGAGATGGAAATAAGTAGAGATACCAATGCAAGAATGGATGATGAAGCTTTTGGATTTACTGAAATGGACAAACTAACTGTAATATTAAAAGATGGTTTGATGGCTGAATATAGAAAAAAATTAGAAAAATGTTTGAACTTTGCTAAGGAAGTTTGTGGAGGTTCTTTTAGACTTAAGATTTAAATAAATTTAGAGATAAGGCAGACTTATCTGGCGTAAAAGGTATTAATTTAAACATTTGTAGCAGAAGTCTATTTCTTAGAAGTATAAAATGATTAGGCAACATTTTTTTAAAAAATCAAGTTAATGTTACAAATGTGTATTTCCCCTAGTACTGTGTTTAGTTTTAGTTAGTTATATAGTTGTTTATCATGTGTTATTTTTGTGGTATTTTGTTGGTTTCTGTTCGTATTTTGGTGTAGTTTTGTGCGTGATAGATCCTTATATGCTGTTTTCTTTATATACACGCACATGCATACACACACAAGCTCTTTTGTGTTTAATAAAAAATATTTTTTAAAAAACCAGGAAGAAGTCTTACTGCTTTCAAATGCCTCCAAAACTCAAGACAATATCAATGATTCCTGCTTGCATCTCACTTTGTGTGGTGGCAGGTGGTTACCAGGCGAAAGGTATATCGTTGCCATCAGTAACTGCATCTGTGCATGTATGAATGGTATGCAGTACCATCAGCCTAGAGTATACTCCTGCTTGTACCTATGCTAACTTTTTGTCATCACTCTATCAGTGCAATCCATGACTACACTGCCTCCATGTCCTATTTGTCAAACATCTGATTTACCTCCACAGCCTATTAGAAAACACAGCTTTCTTCCTCAGCATACAGACACCACTGCTCCAATGGGAGAGTCAGGGAAAGGGAGAAAGTCCCAGAAGACAGAAGCAGAAATTAAAATGAACAGAGGGGAACACATTCAATTGTTCATATCCCTAGACAAAGGCATTGTATTCCCACTGCTGTGACGTGCGATAAACAGCCACACGTCATAGACTCAGACCCAGTGTCCTCCAGAAAGAGCCACAAGCAATTTTATCCAATTCAGAGGAGAGCCAGAGTGGAGTCGTGCTTTGAGTGTTGCACTACAACCTTGGAGACCACGGTTCGATTTCTGCTCAGCCGTGGAAACCTACTGGGTGACCTTGGACACATCACACACATTCAGCCCCCAGAAAACCCCGTGAAAGGGTCACCTTAGGGTTGCCATAAGTCAGAAACAACTTGAACAAACACAACAACAACAGATGGAGTGAACGGAAGGCTCAAGCTGTAACAAGTGATTTATGAGCAATACTACAATGCCCATCCTTTACTCTTAGGATGGGGTACACCAAACAATCCAACTTCATTAGCATTTTCTCTAGGAATATTTATATTATCAGTGCCTCTGGCAGCATTCATTTCCATTTATTTAAGCCTTCAGCTTCGATACACAAAGACTGTCAAAGCTGATATTTTGTCACATCATCAGAATGGTTAGAGGCTGAATGTATGGTTCAGCATAATAGTTAGTAACTGGTACATGCTAGGAGAGTCAGCATGGTGTGGTTAGACCATTGGACTACGACTCTGGAGACCAGGGTTTGAATCCCTGCTGGGCCATGGAAACTCACTGGGTGACCATGGGAAAGTCACATTCCCTCAGCTTCAGAGCTAGGCAAAGGCAAAACCCCTCTGAACAAACCTTGCCAAGAAAACTCTGATAGGTTTTGCCTTAAGGATCATTTTAAGCCGGAAATGACTTGAAGGCACATAGCAACTGTTACGTAAAGTGATCACTTGTGAGCACAGAACAGCAGAAGCAACAAATCCAAAGAGAACATGCCTTGCCAAACACCCCAAACCTTTCAGTGGAGGCAATCCACATATCTGTCTTTGAATCAAGCTGCTGAGTGGCAAGGAGTTCATACACATGCATGGCTCAGGCCTAAATATAACTGCTTTAAAAATGCAGCAAGGCAAGAGGAAGCATGCAGAATGCTCATATTTCAGCCTTCCAGTTCACTCCATCCCAGAGTCTAATAATAGGTGCAAGCTTGAACGTATTAATCTAAACAATCCAGCATGTTTTGAAATGTAAGAAGGGCTTCTTCAGAGAGCAGCTCAATCCAAAACAATTCCTTTGATACAACTTGCCTGCACCTCTTACAAGAGATCATCTATGCTGGCTGGGTGCCAGCCTCTTGTGTTGGCTTGTGCTCAGCCGTGTTCACTGGCAAACTACCTCTGGAGAGTTTCATTTATTTACTTGTCTAATTTTTATCCTTCTTTTCTCCTAACATAGGGCCCTAGGTAACTTACAGCAAAGTTACAGCAAGACAGAGCTAAACACCTGATAATTTTTTTTAAAAAAAATATGAATGGCTATCATACTGATTTTTTTTATTACAAAAGTACAAAATCTTTTAAAAAACCCCAAGAATAAGGATAAAAGTACAGGATCCCATGAAATGACCATTCTGTATAACCAAGTACTCATCCAACGCCTGACTGAATAAAAAGGACTACACTTGCCAATGAAAGGAGAGCACAGCCTCAAAAAAGGCACTGGGAAGGGCCTCTCCTGTGTACTCACCAAATGGGAACAAGAGAAGATCCCCCTCCTACCAAGCCCACCCACAGGATCTTAAAATCTGGACAGATTCATATGGACACCATCATACTGTGATTCCAGGGCAGCTTCACTTCTTGTTACTCCAGGACCAAGAAGCTGATTTCTGGGTGCAGAGGACTGCTGTGCAATGAAAAGAGCAGCATTTGCTAGGCTGCAAGCAGACCACAAGAAAGAGAAAGGAGCAAAGGGCCCATGTGCTGATCCATGTCTCTCCAAGGCTTCAGAGCACAGATCAACAATGGGTGGACCTTCAATACTGATGGATAGCAACTATGGGACCTACCAGTCAAGAACATCTGGAGGGCCACAGGTGTTACCCCCCCCCATGTCCTACAGAACCTTATCTGAAGGAAAGAGAGGATGTCAGGTAGAAATTGGAGCTAGCTTGCTTTTTGATGCTTCAGAGATTAGGCACAAATGAATGGAGTCAGGCTGCTGTTGCTGTTGACAATGATATCTTTTATTTTACCCTGCGTTTTTTCCTCCCACAAAACTGGGACTCAAAAAAATCATGAAAAAAGATTCTGCCTAAACAATGGGAACCATTTTCCGCAGAGGGTGAACAACTGTCCTCCTTTGGAGGTCTTTAAACAGAGGGCAGGTGTCCACCTCTCTTGTGGTTTAGCTGTATATTCCTTCAGGGAAGGGGGTTGGAATAGACAGCCCTTGGTGCCCTCCCAACGGCGTGATTTTATGATTCTAAGTAGTGGGAGGAAGAGGGGGATGGAAGAATATGAGAAGGGAAAAATGAGAAGTACAGGAGTTTGGTCCCCTCAGTAATTTGTTGCAAAATGAAGAAATTTTAAGCCTAACATACTGTTTTGCTGCATTTTATTCAATTGTAGACCAAAGCTCAAACCACTACATCATGCTGGCTCTCATAGGCCATTTCCGCACTAGATTGTTACAGTGCTATTATTCCACTTTCAACCTCCTATGGAATCGTGGGGTTTGCTGTTTAGGGAGGGGCCTCCCTCCAGTTTAGGCCCCACCCTAAACTGCAAAACCCATGATTCCATAGGAGGTTGAAAGTGGAATAATAGCACTGTAACAGTCTAGTGCAGAAATGGCCATAGACTTAGGTAATTATTGTTTAATTTCTAGTGCACAGGAAATCACTTCCCTTTTTTGGGGGGGGGAAGAATTCCTGGAGCCAAAAACAACACCTGCCTTTTGACTAATCATGTCCACCAGCGGCTTCTGAGAGAGTCATTGTCTGATTTTTAGGCCTAAAATTATTGTGTGTGTATTGGTTTTAAAATGGCAGTAAGACTGTCCAAGGAACTAGAGGGAGCTGGTGAGCTTCCATTCCTACTAAAACTGCCCTCTCTATTCTGGGCCTTTGGAGGCAGAGTTTTTTTTAACTGCAGTTTGGACAGTGTTGCCAACTGACATATCAGAAAGCAGAGTATCAGTATTTGAACATGTCAATGCCATAAACACCACTTCTATTCACAATCCCAGTGACTTAGCTTGTTCACACAATTATCACCCTTTAAACAGATCTAGACAGACATTTTAAACCTCTGCTCCAGAATTAAGCATTCCCTTATGTGTAGTCTGGTACACCCAAGCTACAGATTTAACTACTGTCATCTTTTGATACTTCAGAGCCAGAATTAGACAAACAGGAAAATTATCTATCATATTAACAATTCTGTTCATCCTAAAATTCTTTCTTCTGTATTTTTAGGGTAGAACAGAAATAAGGCATGAAAGCAAACATTATGCAGTTCAGTGAATGCTGTCGGAACCATCCATTTTGGCATCGACTGTGATCATCGAGCAATAACTCAGACCTATATTGCACTGAAAGTCTGAGCATTTTTGCTAAGAACATTAAGTTCTCAAGACAGGCTCTGCTAAGTCATCTGCTCTTCAAGGGATGACTCAAAGTAGAAAATCAAGTTTACTGGCATCCCAAGTACTTCAAGATTCTCTCTTCTGGTTTTTCAGGAAAGCCTAATTGTCAGCAAACTCTTAACAAAAAACAAACACTTGCAAATAAATCTGAATCATTTTGTATAGGTTAATCTTGGCAAGTTCCTCTATAGTGTGGTAAAGGTCAGCTATAAAATAAGTAACAGCTTTGTGATTTTTAAACATCACATAAAGTCACCACTGAAGAAACTCTTTGTTACACCTGAACTGGCAATCCACAGTTTAAAATCAGCCAACAAACCACAGTGAAATATCAGAATCTGAAATGGAATTGAAAGCCATGGTCTGAGGTAACTATCACAAAAGATGACTATCAGAGTTATGGCAGGAGCCCAATAGAGGCAGGAGTACTAAGGACACAGAAGACAAAAGTGGAGAATATTCTCTAGCCCACGGTCTGTCCATTTATATTCTTGAACTACAGTATGCATTATAAACAATGACTAGCACAAACCACAGTTTTAGTGTGATGTCTGAACTGAGACACATATTTTGGGATTCTTTTCGGCCAACCACTTTGCTTAGAGTCAGTTCACTGGGTTAAATATGGGCAATAAAACACATATGGCTTTGCAACAGCTCACAGACATTTTAAAAGCAAAACTTAAAAGCCTTTGGGAGAAAGAAATATATTGAGGTATTTTCATTATTTACAAAATGTATATTCCATCCATCATCATAAAAATGATCCCTGGGCCAATTACAGCATGCCATATGACAGTATAAAGCCAACAGAAATAAACAGACTAGACTAAGTGGTTCTTAACCTTTTCTTTACAATGGACCTCCTTTAAATATTTTTTGTTGCCACGGACCACCAAGCCTTAACTCAAGGTGGCTTTTGGCTGTATGAAAAGTAGTTAGAAATGTCACACGCTTTCTCTAGCCACTCAGCATCATCCACTTGCTTGTTCTCACTGCATGCAGAAGTAGCAAGTGCTGAGTACATTCTGAGTATGGTTTGAGATACTGTAATGAAAGTTCATACAAATGATGTCTGTCACCAGCAAAAGGCTCCTGCTCTTTGAGATCAATGTATGACTGTCTGTACATCTTTCTTTCTCTTTCTCACTTTCATTTTCTTTTTTTCTATTTTAACTGTAAAAGCTCGTAACATTTCTTCAAGCCGTCATGGAGCCCTTATGAGGAAATGGCAGACACCCCCCCCGGGGTCCATGGACCCAAGGTTAAGAACTGCTGGGCTAGACAGTATTGAAATATCACATATGCCACCCTTCTTCAGTCTTGCTCCAAAACACGCAAGCCCAGTTGACCAATCAAAGGCTTATTTTTACTTAGTGCCAAAAGGGTCCAAAGTTAATGTCAACCAACATTAATGTTAGGCTGGCAGGGCAGAGGATTCTCCAACTGGGAATGCCTACCAGTAAACACTCACTAGGAAGTGTTATAACCAAAGTGGCTTTCTTGATGAATCTCAATTCACGAACACAATGATTCATGGAAATGTTCCTTTAGGTTGCTCAGTTCTAAGGTCTTCAGGGTTTTACGCATCTAAACTAGCACTCCTCACTGGAACAGGTATTAATTCATTCAGAACACTGGTTCTTAACCTGGGGGTCTGCAGAACCTGCAAAGTCTCTGCTGGACACCAACAGCAGCACAGAAACAGGGACATAGCAACGTGGGGGGGGGCATGGATGCCAAGGGAACAGTTTCAAAAAAGGAACAGTTTCAGCATCTGCACCCCCTTGATGAAAGGGACACAGCAGTAGGCATGTGTGTATGCCCAAACTATGACTCTGGAGACCAGTGTTTCCCACTCAGCCATGAAAATACACTGGGTGATATCAGGCAAGTCACATTCTCTCCAGCTCAGAGAAAGACAAAGGAAGCAAATCTTTCCAAGAAAACCCTCATGATAGGTTCGCCTTAGGGTCACCTTAACTCAATTTTCAAAGAGGAGAGACATGATGGCTAGAAAGAACCTCCCACTGTCAGCAGCACTTTGTTGTTGTGTGCCTTCAAGTCACTTCTGACTTATGGCAACCCTGAGGTGAACATATCACAGGATTTTTTGGCAAGATTTGTTCAGAGCAGGGAGGTGCCTTTACCCTCCTCTGAGGCTAAGAGAACATCAAGGTCACCTTTGGAGTGAGGATTTGAATCTTAGTCTCCAGAAGCCTTTAATAAATAAATAAATAAATAAATAAATAAATAAATAAATAAATAAATAAATAATATTTGAACATTTAAAACTAAATTTGAATATTTAAATTTTGAGTTAAGTCTTGGAAAGTCTCCACAAACAAATTACCGGTATATTAACAGGGGGTCCCCAGTAAATATAAGATTCCAAATCACTGATTTAGAACCAGTGTTTATGGTTTCACACAACTGAACCAGTCAACACTTGTGCGTTTTGCACAAAACTATAGTTTTCTGATGTGGATTCCAATGCAATTCCCAGCTGAGGTAGCATTTTTTTTTTTGAGCTGCCTGCAAGTTAAACAAGAGACCTCTAAACTATTTCCCCATCAACTAATACATACAGGAGAGACAACTATAATACTTATGAAATTGTAGTCTCCTATTTAGCGAAAACAATACTCTGCAAAATATGAAAGATAATCTTATTTTTCTGCAATTTAATCGACAGTAATGAAGAAGACAATCAGTGTGATTCTGCTTCCAACAAATGGGGTAGTAAATTAAAGGGAACTGAATGAATCAGAATCAACATGTGAATCTTGAATCCATTCAGACAGAATTACTGCAACATCAAATTCTAAGAATATTAAAAAAAAATAAAAGGAGGAAAGCTTTCTTACAATCCGTTGAATAGCAAGACCTGATCAGTACTGCACATACTGATTCCACAACCTATGCCTACAAAGATTCCTTTACATCCAGTACAACAGTGGACATCACTTGTCATAGCTACTAATGAACTACAGTTCAAATCTTAATCTGAAAGTTGGATAGCACACCTCCCTGATAAATTATAGAACAGTTGTAATGAAAATAGCCAAATGACATCAAAAGACCAGACTAGCTGAGGCATTTTCTAAGCTGTCCATGTTATTAAATACCGCAGCATGGGAGATTGATATTAAGAAGTAAAGTGCTGGAATTCTACCGCACCCAGGCGGATGGTCAATGGTGACAAAAGAAAGCAGTCCCTCTATGCTCACCAACACAAAACAATCTAGCATGCTGAGATACTTTACAAGCCAGTTTGAAATCAATGTTAGGCTAGTTTCTGTGCTTTGCTAGGACATGCATTGTATCTGCCTAAGTCAATTAAAAAGAATTGCTGCAGCTTACCAAGGGAAGTTGAAATAACAAAGGCAAGACTTTTCACCTGTTGGTAAACCTGCCTCATGTCTTAAGCACAAGTTCAAGCAGGAAAAAAGAATGAAGAAGCTGCCAGACTGCAGAGATGCACAGCATAAAACCCTTAAAGATTAATGAGGTAGAAAAGATATACCTCACTGATCAAAATCGTAAGGAACAAAAGTTTGTTTTATGCTCAAAGAAATATCTGAACTGAGTGAAAGGAAATGTTCATGCCTGTCCTGGCAGCTGATCAAGGCACTCAAAGAAAGCATAGGAAATGTTTTGAGATCTACCGCTTTCACATAGGATGGGAAGGGTCAGCTGACAGCCAGAAGTGGCTCCTGGAACAATTTCATCTGGTCTGCAACAGCCTTACACTATTTTAATCAGCTGCATTAAAAGCTTTGCTGAAAGTTTTGCTTATAATATATGTTTGTTTGTTTTTGAATTCCTTGCTTTTAATTAAGATTCCTTGCTTTTAATATTTCATCTCTTTTGGGCACCAGTTGTATAATAAAGGTTGGTAACTGGTAAGGGAGTTGTTCACGTGGCAATAAACTTCTGGGTCCCAGATCACTGTCAAGAAAACAGATGAGCTCCTTAAAATAATGACACTGGCTATATCTATGACAAGGTGGGCAGAGGCAGCTGCCAAGGCTATTTTGCAATCCTTGACCTCTCTAGACTATCTCTTTCATAGCACTGTGCAGAAAATAAGTTGTCTTCCTTAAAAGCCTTGAAAGAACAGCACTTGCCCTTTTAAACAGTTTACCCCATTCTTCAGCATCAAAAAACACCTGTTTTTCAAAACCAATTGTAGACTTCCAGCCACTTCTGATTTTGTTTTTTCATTCTTTGATATTGTTTACAGCCTGCCCAGAATCTGGACCTACCTCAATTGCACACCTCAACCTAAGATAAGATTTCATGTAATAAAACAGATGTTAGACATCAAGTCCCAACATTCCGTATCATTAGCTACACTGGCAAGGGGCTGCTGGGAACTGTAGTTCAGCATCTGGAGGACTGTGTGATCCCCAACCCACAATAAAGTGCAGTCACTCACTTTTTCAGAAAGTGTAAAGATCCTGAAGTTTCTCAATTTCACATGGGACGAACCACAGCTTAAACTTTTAATACAGTACTTTATTCAACCAATAATACCACTTGAAATTATTCTATGCAATAAAATTGCTATTCTTACAAGTCTGCACCTCTAAAAGAAACCACATATTCCACTACATTAACCCCAAAAGAGATGCGCAGATAGAAAGTTCTCTAGAAAACATAACTTTCTGAATGTATTCTGTATTGTGCTTTGGATGATGAGCTGCTTCCACTGCAAAGAGCATTTGGAAAGACAGCCTTCAAGTGAAGCACGGCATGAAGAAATATTGCCTTCAAAGGAACAGAAGACCCACCTCATCGCAGTCTCCTTCCACCATGGCATAAATAGCTTTCTTAACCAAGTTTGTACCTAGAACAGAGAATACAAACAACATATTTCAAGTACAGACATAAATTATTTCAGCACAATTTACTCTTACTCAACAGGCCATGATGCTATATACTGAATGTGCATGATTTAACTGTGAGAAAAATTTATGTTTATTGTGGATATTGTACACCACTAAGAGAATAAAGTCTTTACCTCAGAAGGAGAAAAAATAAACATGTTTTTCCTACTGCCTTCCATTTTGGTGGGCATTACTGTCTTCTCTAATGAGACGTGTTGTCTTGTATATCCAAAGTATGACATCTCAGTTTACTTAAAATCTACCAGAATACTGGGAATAGAAAAAATTTCTCCATGTTCTCGAACAAGAGGGAAAGAGCCCAGTTGTTACTGAGGTTGGCAGAGAGAATGGAGATTTCATGGTGTACACACAAAAGGACTTGGCATCACTGCAAAGTGTAGTACTAAGTGATCTGAAGCAGTGGCCTATGAATCCATTTGCTGCAACTGCAAGTGTCCCTCCACCAGACCATCAGAGACTTGCTTCTGTTGAGCTCAGATCCACATAACATCAGGGCACCACTAAAGGGGGCCAAGACCTTTGGTTCTGTGGTGTCAGGGTCAGTGGTGAGGATCATTTTGGGAAGCAGTCAAGGTGAAACAGAACATGTGGACATCTGGCCTAACAAAGCAGATGGAATTATCAATTTCTGTAAATAATCCCAGAGTATAATCCTGTTACGAAATGCTGCTGAAATACAGAATGGGAGAACAGCTCACTTCTGCCTCATGTTAAGTTTATAAACCATTCATAACAAAGAAGCAGGTATTCAAAACTGGGGTAGAAAATGTGATACTTCTCTCATGACTTTGGAGTGTTGAGCCCAGTAGAATCCAGAGATCAGCAACTAGTAATGAGGCTGCATCTAGAGAAGACTATTTGCTCATAATATATGTAGATAAGGAGACCAGATTTTGTGTGCCATAGCCATCAAGGTGCACTCTGTCCCAAACTAGAAATAAATTCCAAAATACAGCCATAATACATGCAATGTATTTCACAATGGCTCAGTCTAAAACACTTGGGAAAGATGGGAAGATGAAGGTATTGTCTGGTGATGGGCCACTGATGGTCTCACCTTTATCTGCTTGCTTCTGTTTGAGGGAAACACACAAATGCACATATACAGAGTTCTTTCGGGGCTAGAGTGCTTCTACTGATAGAGAGCCAATGTGGTGTAGTGTACTGGGAGACCAGGGTTCAAATCCCCACTTGGTCATGGAAACCGGCTGGGTGACCTTGGGCACATTACTCTCTCTCAGCCTCAAAAGAAGGCCATGGCAGGAAATTTCTGCCAAGAAATCCCTACAAAAGGTTTGCCTTAGGCTCACCATAAGTCAGAAATGACCTGAAGGCATACAACAATAGGCACTTAACATGAGCTGCGTATAATTTTCATCCACAAGAGAACTCTTAAACATTGCACAATATAATTATGTAATTATTCTAATAAAACAAGATCATGTGTCTTCAGAGCTTCCCCAAGAACTGGTATGTTTTGGAAATCACGGAAACTGAAGAGTAACTATTTAGTGACCCTCTGTTTTGTACTTGTGCCATAAGTGTTCCAGATGCAAAGCAGCTATCAAATGAAAGTAATACACATGCGAAAGTAGATATTCTCAGGATATAGGCTGATGGGCAGCACAAAAGTGGTAGATGCTGCAAATGTCAATAATAAAAATCAGAATAATATTAACAAAGAAAGATTTCTGCCAATATGTTATGTTAAAACGGCAATTGGTTGATATATTACTTTCAACTGAACTTTAAAAGTACACAAGCACTATTCTTACCTATGCCTTTTCTTCTGTATTTGGAATCCACTGCTAACATGGCTATATAACCTCTGCGAAACATCTTTTTGTGCATATCCAACTTGCAGACGATGGCACCTACACACTCGTCTCCTACCATTGCCTTAAAAAAAGAACCCAAACACATTTTTGTAGGTAAAGGAGGCAATACACAGTGCCACAAAACCCACAATCTTATAGTCATATTTATGAAAAAAACTCCATGCAGGAAATTGTTATACAGATAGATGCATCTCCTAGCAACAAAAAAAGAATACGCTGCAGGTTTTGTTGAATGTTAAGTTATAGATAGGCTTTTTCAAAGAAGGACTGTTACACTCATTGGTTTGGATTCAAAGTACCACAACCAAAAGGAAGCTTGCATGAGACTCCACAGTTTCCTCCAGACTTCTGTGCTGTCTTCTCCACCCCATAGTAAATTACTCTGAAGGGTCTGAGAAATCTATTAAAACAGCAAGGGAAGGGGGAAAGATAGCTGGCTACTGAGGGAGAGGGGAACTGCCCAGAATCACTGGAGTGAAGTCTGCACAAGGTATGCCACCCAATTTTGCAACCCTCTGCATCTTATCCCATGCTATTATGTGAAGAAATAAATATAGCCATGTTAGCTGTGCAGCAAAATACAATAAAATCCAATATCTACAAGCAGCGATACAATTTCTGAGCCGACTCCTTTCTCCTCTTTGATTTTTATGAAGAAGCTAGCGAAGCTTCAAAAGCTTGTATATTTCATGCTACACTGACTCCTCTACTTTTGTGAGAGTTCAGAGGACAGAACCCTCTTGGAAGTGGAACTCCTCTCACGCTCCCCCCGTTCCCTTCCCTTTTGCAGTGGTGCACATATCTTACTTCTCCACACCCACTCAGGCAAAAGGCAAGGGAATGGGAGGGGGAGCACGGCACATGGAGAAGGAAAGTTCGCACATGTCTCCCCCATTCCCGTGCCTTTTGCCTCAGCTTGCATTCTCCATGCCCAGGCAAAAGGCAAGGGAATGGGGGGGGTGCACATGCCATCTCCCATTCTTTTTCCTTTTGCCTTGGTTTGCGTTCTCCAAGACTGGCCAAAAGACAAGGGAATGGGGGAGAAGCATGTACTCCCCTTCCTTTTCCACTCACAATGCTTCCCCTCCCATTCCCTTGCCTTTTGCCCACGCGTGGAAAAGGAAGGCACGTGTGTCCCAGCAAAAGGCAAGGTAATGGAAGGAGGAGAATGTGAGGGGAGGTGCACACACATCTAACAATAATCAAGTTCATAAGGTCAAACTTGTGAATGTGGAGGGAGGACTGTATTATGTTGGTTTCCTGGCTATTCCAAGAAGTCAAAACATAGAAACGCCTCCTTGTACAAGCTTCTCAGAATCCAAGCCACTGGCTTCAGCTTTGTTTGACCCAGAATTCCTAAGTTTCACAAAAGGAATATTTCTATCATTCAAATAAGTAATCAAATCAGTACTATATTTTTATGCACAGTTCTGAAGGACTCCAGAAACTACTGTACTTACTTGTGTATACGTCAAAAAACTGACAAAGAAATCACCCCTAAACCCTGGCTCAACTTATCCACAGGTCGATGCTGGAAAGAGACTATGAAGGTGATGCTGGCTGGATGAGCTCTGTGCTTCCTGCCATTTTGGGTGCTTCAGGAGGAGGGGCAACTGCCGTTTTTAATGGGAGCTTACTGTACAAGCCTCCCTGTGAGGCTTTGCAACCCATCTGTAAACTTCACAAGGTGAAGTTTATATAGCATGTCCTTATTAAAAATGGCCGCCACAGCTCTGATCCATCTCAGGCACCCAAAAATGGCAGGCACACCACATTCTTCAGGCTCCCACACATTGCTGGTGAATGCTATTCACACTGAAAAAGGAGGTGGGGAAGGAGGAAAGTCTACCTTTCCATTTCTGGTTTGGCCAAGGAAGAGGTAATGCGGTGGGAGCACCGCCTGCACATGCTACCCCACCAAGAGGGGCTTCTCACCTCTGCCTTGTCACTACCTTTGTACTGGATCCTCAACAAGGGCAAGATGCATTCCTTGCTCTCCTTCCCCCCTCCCACCCATAAGTGTATATATGAAGACTTTTAAAATCAGCAATGCAATTTACACAGCCCCTACTTTTGACCTCCCCAAAATAAACAGATCCTCTCCTTTAGCTTTTTTAAAGCATGTTCCCTCCATGAATTTTTTAAAAGGAGAGCAAAAGATTTGTTTGCTACATGCTCCTAAATTTTACTCTTGACTTATCCATGGGCCATAGCAAAATCCATTAACTTTGGCCTTCAACTTATACACGAAGTCACCTTATACATGAGTGTCTATATGGAATTTGGAACAATTAGCTAAAGGACTGAAAAGAAAAAGCACAAATACACTAAAGTCAGAGCGTGAAATACAATTTGGCCAACTCTAAATCGGTTGCTATGAATATCTTAACATTTTAAGCAAGTCTTTGTTAGTTTCCTTTTTAACAAGTTCAGTCAATAATATATTCCCTGCCTGAAATCAGATACCCCAATCTATATGGATACTGTAGCTAATTTCCTTCAGTGTCCCTGTGATTTAAAAATGCCATTTGGCTATAAGACTCAACCATAAAGTAATTCAGTGATGATAACTGTACATTTCACATTCATTCATGACAAACATGTACTTAAATGATTGAGATTGGAAAGGAAGAAGCTACAAATGGGGAAACATTTGCAAAACATACATAGACAGGTAAACAATATATTAATTTTGTACAGTTGCATTTATATACACTAAAACATTTGGAATGTAGAAAAAGTTATCCAAAGTATAGAAGGACTGCTATATATACCCTTCTCCTCTTGCATGCCAGTCTGTACTTGCATATCTGCTAGAATGTCCTGAGCAAGGCAACAACAGAGACCCGTTAAAGAAACTTCACTCTTGAACCAAAGAAACTGGGTTTAGGAGGTTCTTAAATGCTATGAAAGAATATATTTTGTGCAGAGCAGCTTCACTGTATCATGACATAGCCAGTTGCTTTGTTAAAGAGATCCAAATGGTGAAAATGCATGATCTCTTGGAACCAAGACACTTTGTGGACCAACGGCACAATCCAGAGCTAAGCACTCCTAAGTCCCATCAACTTCAATAGCACCAGAGGTGTAGTGTGGAAAATTTTCTGGTTATATGTGGAAAAATTCCCACACTATATATATCTATGTTTACCCATAGTTGTCTGGGCCATTGTACTGCATTAGTCATATCAGATGGGCTGAATATGAAATTCTAGTTGTTCTTCTAAGGAGACAAGCACTGACAAACCCTAGTGTTCAGAGGAACAGACTAACAAACAGACTAACAAATGAATACAATGAATGCTACAAGTGTTTCTGTTTCACAAAAATCTCTTGCCTATCAATCAGTCACAAGTACAAAATATAGTAAGTAGCCCATATCCACACATTCCCATACATCCTTTAGTAAAATAAAATGTTCACCTAGTTGTACTGAATCAGTTTCTCAACCTGAAACGGAACTCTTAAAAACCACAGAGAGTGAGCACACGAAGCTGAATACAGGTATACTTAAAAAAAAAGTACTTCTAAGCAAATACGCTAATACAGTAAAACAATGTCTTTATAAAGCTTTGAATGTGTTTGACCATAACATTTAAACCAAATGCATTAAACCATATACATTTTAGAGCATTTGAAAATCTTCTAACTCTACTTTTTTTCCAGGATACTTCCCCCATCATTGAATAGGACTGAAATAAGCAGGTGTTTTTAACCCTCTCACTCAGATCAATGGGGCATCTTTTTCTGACAAGTCTCTTGCAGGAAGTTTATTCGTGTAATGAGTTCAAGGGCACACCACATGTAGTATACAATAAGCTCACTTGTCTTGCCAACTGACAGTGTTTGCTCAGCAGGGTGAACACAACTGGTTGTCTGATCTTTAAAATGCTTAGGCTGGCACATAACACAAGCGTTTTGTACCCTCACACTAGCACAGCTGTTTCTCTTATATTCTTTTCTTCCTCCATGGGAGTAGAAAGTCGTACGACTAAAAGGCAGACAGAGCAGATTTTGATGGGCAACAGGGCCTGCATCACATTTTATCACACAATAAATTTATTTCAAGCCACCATTTTTAAGACTCTATCCAGGCCACGCATAAAACACTGTTACATCCAAATCCAAGTCCCATCTCCTTTTTAAGAAGAAAACAGTTAACTATTGTTAAAAGGTGTACCAATTTACCTAGGAAAGAAATTAGGCAAACATGGTACAGGTAAGGCAACTAGAGCTGAAAAGTACTTTGATAAGAATTTTAAGAAACAGGCACAAAAATCCGTCTGCTGGGCTGGACTTACGATATAGCTACAAGGCATTACTGACTTACGCAGGGGTTGTTCAAAGTTACCACCAGCCAGAAATTTAAAGAATTCTCAATTGTTGTGGATAAGGTCTGAGTCATCCCACATGCTGGCTGACTGTTCTTCGGTAAACAAACCACAAACCTTCTGTCCATGGTTTATTTACCATGATGCTCCAACCCGGCAGGATCCAGCACTCTAGCTTGTCTCTTCACTGACAGCAAGAAGAACAACGGCAGGACAAATTCCATAACAGTGGCAACAAATAACTGCAGAGACAAACGACTACGAGCAGAAGCCAGAGCACATAACCTTGGAAACATGGATTCTCTTCTTTGTGCATTACACTCCACATTCACTAGGGTTGGGGCACAGGACCCCCACAAAAGCAGAAAAATCACAAAAATCAACATGTGTGCAGGTTTGTGGGAAGAGGGCCAAGGCATGGTGGGGAGAACGGACTACCCCGGGTACAAACTAGGTCAGGGAAAAGGGATGGGTTGGCACGGTGGCCCTATACTTCCTCTCTCTTGCCCATTTCTTTCCTTGGGCGGGTAGGGGCATTGAGAGAAGATTTGTGATGCTGAGAAATCAGGGTGTGATCCATCCTTAGCTTGCCAGGCAGTGGCTGGTAGACAAGGACTAGAGGTGAGTTTTGAAAGAGCTACATGGCCTGAGAGGGAAAGTTCCTTTAGAAAATAAGTGTCTGAGGCAGGGGTGGAGGGCAGGGGTTGAAGAAAGCCTCGAAAGTCAAATCCTCAAACGCAGGGTGCTGACTGTATTTACTGACTGTATTTAAGTGAGCTGCTCTCTCTGAAAACAAGAGATTTCCACTAAGTTAACAGTAACTCTTGGAATTTACTTCTACAGGATACCTTCACACACCTGTGCCCAATTCATTCTCTATGCGGGCTCAATTTTTAGCGGTCATATACATGCCATAGGCTTGCATACTCCCCTTTCCCTCAGATTTATAAACACTTTTTTTCTTCCTTCCATGCCTTGTCCAGTCTATCTGAAAGACTACACCTACCTACATGAACATTTAAGATCCTAGAGGAAAGGTTTTCTCTCATTTTCTCCACAGTCACAGATCTGTTTGGTGAGGACATGGGAAGTCTTCTCAGTAACTACTCCCAGACTGTGGAATTCCCTCCCACGGAAGGCTAGGCTGGCCTCCTCTCTACTCTCCTTTTGCCAAAAAGTAAAGCCCTTTTATTTAAACAGGCATTTGATGATTATCTGGTTGTACAGAAAACGTCTTTTTATGGAGGGGAATTGCTGCCTTTTTTTTTTGTCTTAGTAGTTCTTTAAGTGATTTTATGCTTTTTTTAAACTAATAATATGATTGCTTTTAAAATTGCATATTCACTTTTCAGACCTCATTTTGCTTTAGCCTTGTGCTAAGTTGGGTTGGGTCCTATGGCAGGAGGAAGGAAGGTTATGAATTAAACATATTTATATATAGCTTGGGAGCAGCTCTAATTAGCATTAGCCATTGTTTGCTGAGAGCTCTGAAACAAACAAACCATGGAAGAATGGTGAACCCATTTGAGGAGAGGGAGACAGGAGGATGGGTTACATTCTAATTGCCAAATAACTGTCAGTTTATAGGCTGGGTAATGGGACAGTTGAACTTGACAATTATTTTGCAAACTACAGAGTGGTGGAACTTTAGAGAACTACTAGCCCCACTCAGATTCTCAGTTTAATGCAGATGTGTCTTATTCAGGCAACTTCACATTTTACATTTACATGCTCCCAGAGAATAATGCTCAGCACTTAAAAAAATTCAAGAATTCAATCTGAACACATAGGCAAGAGAGAACCATAGGATACTACCACAGTCGTTTAAATTTTGAGCAAGGAATTTGGTTAATATGGAGAAGTGAGGCACTACTTGCCAGCACTTCATCATGATGGTAAGTGCTACGAAGCATGCATTGGCAAGGTATTAATTCTGTTTGAGGCTAACTGCTGAGTGGCAATACACATCTTGATTTTGACTAGAGTGCTGAAGTCATCTAGATTTAGGGAGAACTGAAGAACTACTGGAGGCGATAAGACACTGAAACCCATGGAAACTCATACACACAAGGCTAGAATCCATTCAGAGCTGCCATTTCAGTTTGTTTTTGTGCAGTTTTCTGGATGATCTAGCTTACAAATAAGTACCTTGAAACAAGCCACACAAATGTCAGAATTTGTGCTGAACAACAATATCAGCTGACTCAAGCTGAAATGCTTAATCACTCTTCTGAAAGCAGATGTCTGTGAACATCTTCAGTCCTTTTACCATATGTAGCACGAAGTCAGCAATATCCTAAAACATGTTGTTCAGTTTTGTTGCTGAACTTCCAAAGCTGCATATACCATAAATAAAGTTATTCAAGATCTGCTGCTGAACACCAGGGCTGTGTGATTCATGTACCAAAGGAGACAAGTAATCAGCACTTATTATCAGTGTTAGTATGAATTGGTAAACCTAGAAGATTTCTCAAGCCATTTTTTTCCTGATGCAATCAGCCATTCACACTTCTCCATCAGTGAGCGTCCTGACAGGGTTTGTACACATTTCAAACCCTTAAAAATCTCTGACTTACCAGCAGCTCATAAACATCACACCAGCTTCAGATCAGCTGGAACAAAATCCACAGGTGACTTTTTTTTCCTCTTGGAAAGGTCATGGGAAGAGTGGACTCTCACAAGAACTGCTCCAAAATCATATTAAAAAGGTATTAAAGGTACTAAAGGTAATCATATTAAAAAGGTACAAGACACCTGCACATATCGATCATCTATTAAAGAACAAAGCACTCATCCAATTCTTCTAAATCAATCCCATATTTCTTTTTTACACAGAGGCATTTCAGAACTAGTTTTTCACTGAACACTGTCTATCCCTACTCATTAGTGGCTCATCTTTCAGTAACAGCACAGCTTTAATCCTGAAGTTTTGGTTCCATTAAATTAACCATGAGAATGACTGGCAAATGGAATATTATCCTTTAGGGATAAACAATTTTAACACACACAGCATAGCAAAATCACCTGACATTTTGGGATTCCCCTCACCATGCCTCCCTTTCTTTAAAGTTACACTTCAAAGAAAAATCTCCCCAAGGCTATACTCACTTAGCTACCTGGATGGACCAAGCAGAATTATGCATTACAGAAAAATTTATAAACCCATCAGGTGTGTAATTTGTTGCCATTCTAGTTCCACTTTCTGAAACTTTTCTTAGCCTTGATGCTTTATCAGTTTTCACGCCACAGAATAAAGTAATCTTTTTTTAAAAAAAGTATGAGAACTCTAAGAAAAATAAATATAGCACCTAAAATGAACATTAAGAAGGCAAAATTTTCAGCTCTACAAAAAGATGAGTAATTGTTTGAATTTCATTTGGGAGAATAATAACTTATTATAATGCAAGAGACTACACAGCGATTAAGACAACAGTACATAAATGGTACTGTGAATACTATGATACTCCTGTTTTACAAGTTCTTAAAATTTTAATTGCTTTTGAGAAATAATGGTGGTTGATATTAATCCTAAGATGCAGGAGAAGAAAACTTGACAATACACAGAGAAAAATGTTATGATTTTGGTAGTCAAAACGCTGCAGAATCTACTCTACATATATAAATACAATTCCATCTCACATTTAGCGTGGTTTTAAAACCTTCCATATTGTTCTTTCTCATTTTCACTATGTTACAATAGGGCAAGAACATATTAACCAAACCAAATTAAAGTAGTAATGACAATTATGGAACAGAAGTTTGATAAGCCCCCAAACATTTCAAATATCAGTCCCACTATTTTCTGAATTCACTGTGTGACTGCTTTTCAACATCCTGCCCCTTAAGAAGTAAAATAGTCAGAGAAAACCTACTTTCTATTGCATAAACTTGCACCGCAAATAGGAAAACTTTTCAGTCATACAGAGGTCAAGGATTTACAGTCTTATATCAAATCAACTAAATCACTGAGATCACTTGGCTGTGTGACGTTTCATTTATCCTTGAAAAAGCGACTAACAGTGGACTAGTTAGGTGCAGAGTCTGGCTTACTCTGCAACCTTTTCCACAACTACCCAACCTATAATCCTCCCCTCTACCCACCACTGCACACTTCTGACAGCGGCTCCTTCCCCACCCCCACCCCCAACTTACCAAAAAGCAAAGCTGAGGCCAGTTGTGGATAAAATACCTATATGTGTAAATGGAGTAGGGTTCAGACAGATCTTTGGTGATCAGTCTCATGATATCTGGCATCTGCAGCTCGGATTCATAGCGAACGTATCGTATGTGAGGTCCTCTTTCTCCTCCTCCACTTGCCGTGGGGGCCAGGAAGAGTCTGTAGGGGGACCTGGGGAGCATTTTTGCAAACTGCAGGTGGAGGCCAGAGACCGGGAAAGAAGGAGCAGGGACTCCTCCTCCTCCTCCCCCCTTTCCAACTCCTGCTCCTCGCCTTCTTCCTCCTCCTCCTCCTCCTCCTCCCCGACTCCACCAGCCAGCCCATTCCTGTCCCCAGCAGAGGGGGCAGAAGGAGCCTCCGGGTGCGGCTGCTGGAGGCGGTGACGGTGGGGCTGCGCAGTCCTTGCCTGGGGGAGGGAGACCCGGTGGTGGTTGCTGAGAGAGGCCGGTGGAGGTGGCTCCGGTCCGCCTTCCTGATGCTGATGCGGGGGCTCCTGCCCGTGTCCCATTGTCTTGCTGGGGAGGGTGGTCGTGGTGCTGCTGCTGCTGCTGTTACTCTTGGCGGTGCCGGGCGGGCGCTGGCTCTCGTTGCTGCCGCTGCTCAAGACTTTGCCCTTCAGGGAGCTCCGCAAGTGCGGGCCCGCGATGAGCCCGTTGAGCTGGTGGTTGCGGCGGTGGGGCGGGCAGGGGGGCCGGCGGCGGCGGGAGGGCGGCCCCTCCCGCCCGCCTTCATCCCCGGCCTTGGCCGCCTCTTCCTCGCAGGGCCTTCCTCTCCTCCCCTCCTCTTCTTCCTCCTCCTCCTCCTCTTCCTCCTCGGCGGCGCCCGGGAAGGGTGAAAGGAGCGAGGCGGCGGCTCCCGGCGCGGCGAGGAGGCTGCTAGGCCCGGGCGGTACCTCGGCCATGTCCTGAGAGGAGACAGAGGGGGGACAGGAGAAGGGAAAGCATGAGAAGGAGAGAGATTAACCCCCCCCGGACCCCCGCTTCTCCTCTCCCCCTTTTCATTTTCCCCCCTCAGATATACCCCAGCTCAACCCCGCCCCCGGTTCCGCTTCTTCCTCCGCGTCCTCACCCCAAAGTCCCCTCAGCAGCAGCGGCCGCGGCGCCTCCCGCTCTCCTTCTCCGCTCCTCCTCATCCAGCGGCCGTAAAGCGCGGCCAGGTTTCCTGTCAGGCCCAGGCCGCGGCGCCTCCACAGCCGGGGGAAGGACGCGACGTTTCACGACGCCGCCATCGCTTTACGGCTGGGCCTCGGAGGAACGACTGAGAGAGAGGTGGAGGAGGAGAGGAGGAGGCGTGGCCTCGCCTGAAGGGGCCTCATTCGTTTCCCCTCCCTCTCTTCTTTCCCGTCCCTCTTCGAGCCGGCCGCGTGCGACGTTTGCCCGGCGCCTGCGCGCTTGACGCCTAACCCTGGCGCAGTGGGGGTTTCGCTTGGTTTTGTTATTATTGGCGCCGTCCTTTTTTTTTTTTTTGGTATCTCGATGGTTGTAAAAACCAGATCTCTATGGTCAGCGAGAAGGCGAGACAGAACGACGCTTTGACTCTGCGTGTGTGGAAAGGCCCTCTAGGATGGCCGGGCAGAGCGGCGCAGGCGCAGATAAGAAGTTGGCCGAGAAATGGGCAGAGCGGCGCAGGCGCAGATAAGAAGTTGGCCGAGAAATAGGCGGGAAGGATTCATGAGGGGAATTCGATAGTGGCGAAGAAAATGGACGGCGCCTGCGGCGGCGGGGGAGGGGCGGGCGAAAGTGGCCCATAACAACAACAACAACAACAATAATTATTTTTTATTTGTTACCCGCCTCTCCCCAAAGCTCGAGGCGGGGCGCAACATAGATATAATTAAAAACAAATTACGTCTAAAATACCCTGAGAACACAAAACCATTTAAAATACAAATATATATTAATTAACAGATTTCATTTTTTCATAAACAATATAGAAAAAAATTAAGTGTATAAATATTCAATGGATTCTTATCATTAGCAATTTTTATATTATCTATTATAACATCCTGTCTACTCTCCTCCCATTGAAGTAGCCTCTGAGAGGGGGTCAGTCTAGACCCCATATATGCTCATAGTTGTGGAATTTAATATGAGGAATCATCTGAAAGTGTGCCACAAGTCAAGGGGTTTCCACATGCTGCGTTAGCAAGGATAACCAGAGTTGTTTCTGTTTTTGAATACGGAGTTTCGGTCAGGGTGTGCTAACTGCTGAAATGTTCTATAACAGTGGTTCTCAACCTGGGGGTCGGGACCCCTTTGGGGGTCGAACGACCATTTCACAGGGGCCGCCGCTCCTCAATCCTGCCCCCCTTTTAAAAGAAGGTGGTCTCACAGCCAATGGGAGCAGTGCTTCTGAGACCCCTGCGCTGGGGTTCAAACTGCACACCCCAGGATTCCATAGGATGGTGAAAGTGGAATCATAGCGCTATAACAGTCTAGTGCAGAAATAGCCAGGATGACTTTCTCCTCTCGCTTTTGTTGTGCGTGGACCCTTGGCGCTTGCCACACGCACGTGTTGTGTTCTTCGCCCTGACTATCTTGCATTCCTCGCTTTTCGTATGTTCAGCGTCCGCACTCCCTTTAAGGGAGGGAGGGAGTGAAAGAAAACGCGTCTGCTTATGCCGCCGCCATCTTTCCTCTCTCCCTGTCCTTTCCTCCCTGCGCCTCGTGTAAAATGTGGGCTGTTTCGGCATTGCCTTTGAGAGTGACTGGCTTTTTGAACTGTGGAAACCCAACATTCAGAACTAGAACGACTGCCTTAATTCTGGCATTGATGGACGCTTTCTGTGCTTAAAAAAAGGGGGGAGGGTTACCAGTTTTTAGGCATTAGAAGTCTATCCAGAGCAGTGATTTAAGGCAGTGTTTCCAATCTATTTGATGTTGGAAATAACTAACTAACTAACTAACTAAATAATAAATAAATAAATAAAAAATAACGAAAATGATGTTATGGTTGGGGGTCACCACAACATGAGGAACTGTATTAAGGGGTCGTGGCATTAGGAAGGTTGAGAACCACTGTTGCCTGGAATGTAAATATCTGAGGAGTAAGAGGGTATCAGAGAATATTGCAGACATTGCAGTCCCTCAGAGGGGTGGGCAAGAGGGAATGTCTTTGTATTATGTTCTTATAAAACTGTCTTGCAAACTGAACTCTGGGCTCTTGGCTTTGGAAGCGATTCCAGACACGCAGCCCGGCCGTAATAAACTCTTTTTTCCTTTACTCCTTGGTCTCCCTGTCTCTGGATTCCTGCAACACCATTCCGTATTAAAACGTTTTTTAAATATTTCTGTCTTTTTTACCGTCTCACTTTCCCAGCCCTTCTCTATTAACCCCTTCCTTCTTCCTTTCCTGCTATCCTTTCACAGCACTTTTCTCAAATCCAAATCGAATTACAGACATTTTAACCCAAACCTACCTTCTGTGAAATTAGATCGAGGGAGGTACTGGTACCACTCTACTCTGCTTTGGTTAGACCCCATCTTGAATCCTGTGTCCAGTTCTGGGCACCCCAATTCAAGAAGGATATTGACAAGCTGGAGCAAGTCCAGAGGAGGGCGACCAAAATGGTGAGGGGCCTGGAAGACATGAAGCCCTATGGGGATAGACTGAGAGAGCTGGGTATGTTTAGTCTGCAGAAGAGCAGGTTAAGAGGGGACATGATAGCCATGTTTAAATATTTGAAGGGATGCCATGTAGAGGAAGGAGAGGGCTTGTTTTCTGCTGCTCCAGAGACCAGGACAAGGAGCAATGGATTCAAGCTGCAGGAAAGGAGATTCCACTTGAACCTCAGGAAGAACTTCCTGACAGTCAGGGCTGTCCGGCAGTGGAAGATGCTGCCTCGGGGTGTAGTGGAGTCTCCTTCCTTGGAGGTTTTTAAGCAGAGGCTGGATGGCCGTCTGTTGGGATTGCTTTGAGGGTGTTCCTGCATGGCAGGGGGTTGGACTGGATGGCCTGTGTGGTCTCTTCCAACTCTACGTTTCTATGATTCTATGATTCTATGAAATCTCTTTTTGTTATGTGTTTAGATTTGCTGTGCTTTATACTTATGTGGGGATGTTTGGTATATAAAAATTAATAAAAGAAAAAACATGGATGTGCTGAACTGTCCATGCAAAAAAAAGTACAAATATATCCTAATTAAAATATATCATGATTAAAACTACAATTAAAAGTACAAATATAATTAAAACTACAATTAAAAGTATACTTAAAAATAGATGTGGTAGGCCTGCTGAAGAAATAGGTTTTTGGCACTTTTTTTGAAGCTGGAAACCTTATCCTTTGTTTATTTGTAGACTATTATTATTTGTAACTTGCTTTTTTGCCTGCAGTGGGCCTCAAAACGGCTTACATATTAAAATGATATAATTTAAAAACAAATAGTATATATTGAAACATAATTAAACATAATAATATTAATATATCCTGTAAATAATATTTATAGAAGGTGTCTCTTATTAAAAGGAATGTCCCCTATTTGAGGGTTGGGAAACTTTTCAAGATCTCCCACCAAAAATAACTTGTTTGTGGGTTCTTTATAAAAAAACATGTGTGCGTTATGTAATTTTTGTAAATGGACAATGTGTTAATTTTACTGAGCAACACATGGTTAAATTAACTGAAATCAATACTTTTATTTAGCATTTAGATAAAACAGAAGCATGCTAATAACTACTTCCTGATTGTGAACTGCACATATCGTTAATTTTGATTGTCCCTCACTGATATTATGGAAACTATTAATATCATAATTAATCTAGCAATACTAAACTAGAAGGATATCTGCACTAAAAATCTTGACCTTTTTAAAAATCCTCATGGAAATGTAAAATTCTTTATTTGCCCCTGTTAACATATTTCCTTTTGTGACAGTGTTTTATTTTTTTCCTAATACCCAGAAGAAGAATTGTGTTTTTCTTTACTTTAACACATTTTATTTGACATAAGTTGCTGGGTGGGAACAAGGTAGCCTCCAGTCTGCACAAGCTTGTGGCAAGTAAAACTTTTTAATAAATAAAACTCTTTAAAGCAAAACTCTTGTTTGTACTGCAGTTTGTGGCAGAAGCTACTAATTGTTTTTCTACTGCAAGCTGCTTATTTTTTTTTAACCAGAAACAGAAAAGAGAGATATAAATGTTGAATAGAATCAAATTTCTCAGAATGCAGAAAAAAAGTGTTGGTGGGCTGGTAACAGTGTTTGCAAAATAAAACAGGGTGTGCAACTGTGAGGGCATGAAGGCTTTTAGCCTGGTTCTCCCTTTCCCTTTGGACTGCGCAATTATTATTCTGTGATAGTAAAAATAAATAGAAAATTCTTATAAGTAAGGAATGGTGATCTCCTTGGAAATTGTTCTTGTTGCCTTCCTCTCATTCAGTGTTCACTTGTATCCTATCAGGTCTCCATATTTATTTATTAATTAAAATATTTATATCCAATCAAGGCCAGCTTGCAATAAAACAAATTGGACAAATTTATAACAGTGGAATAGAGAAAACAATAATAGCAGCTTCGGATCCTATCCTTGGAGAAAGGCCGCTTCAGATGACAGCTCAAATTAATGCGGCAGCCAGGAGTGCCTGCTATAAGCTTCGGCTGATACGCCAGCTGCGCCCCTTCCTGGACCTGGAACACCTAAAAACAGTGGTGCATGCGCTGGTAACTTCACGGCTCGACTTCTGCAATGTGCTCCACATAGGGCTACCCATGTGCTTAGTCTGGAAACTTCAATTGGTTCAGAATGTGGCAGCCAGGTTGGTCACTGGAAGATCTAAAACTAACCACATAACACCAATTCTGAAGTCTTTACATTGGCTGCCTATTAGTTTCCGGGCACAGTACAAGGTGTTGGTTCTTACCTTTAAAGCCCTTTATGGCTTGGGGCCAGCCTACCTGCGGGATCGCCTTCTCCCATATAATCCTCTGGAAGGAACTCACTGCAGCCAGTCAGAACTAGGTTGGCTGCGGTTACCCAGAGGACCTTCTCTTCTATCGCTCCCAAGTTATGGAATGGCCTGCCGGAGGAGACCTGGCACATTACCAGTCTTGACTGCTTTAAAAAAGCGGTCAAGACTGATCTCTTCCGACAGGCCTTCCCAGACTAGTGCTACACCGCCTCCCACCAGCTGTCCTCTTGTTTTTAATAGTTAATGTGTTTTAGGGAGTTTTAGATGGGTTGGTGGGTGGGGAGGATGGGTTATGTTTTAATTGCTTTTAATGTAGTTGATGTACTGTTGTAGTACCGCCTCAATCTGTTGGGAGAGGTGGGATATTATTATTATTATTATTATTATTATTATTATTATTATTATTATTATAAAATAATTAAAATAAGTATGTAAAAATGAGTTGGAATCCTGTTAATTCAATTAAGATGTTGCAAGTTAAATTTTCAACCTCATAACTGTTTCCTGTTCACTTTTACAATCGCTGTACTGTTGCCAAGATTGTTAATGCCTCCAAAACCCACCTTAAGAGCCAATCAGCCATCATGAGTGATGGAGTTCTGTGGTCCTGGCATGTGAAGTGCTGCAGGATGATGTGACCATCCTTGTCTTGCCAGTGAGTGACAGCGTGAGGATCAGAAGCAGGGATCTCATTATTATTGTTATTGTTATTAATAATAATATATCTTTACTTGTATCCTGCTTTTTTCCTGAAGGACTCAAAGCAGCTTACAGTACTTTAAAGAAAAAGATAGTTAAAAATTGTAAGTTAAAACACAGATTAAACAATAATTAAAACAGCGTCAAAATACATATTTTTTTTAAAAATCACAATTGATACAAACTGAAAATAACTAGCACCTTTTGTCAGCCAGATAATGATCACATGCTGAATGCCTGCTGAAATAAAAATGTCTTTGTTTATCTACAGAAAGCAAGCAAGGAGGGTACCAATCTGAATTCTCTGGGAAGGGAGTTGCAGAGCCCATCCTGCACTACCCCAACACCAGTATCACAGAACTCAGTTGTTCAGGACTGTTGACTGTCTTTTAAGGTGAGATTCTGATGTTGGATAAAGAGATGGAGCGTAGGTACGGTATAGCTATACTTCTGATGCAGGGTCTTGGCCATGATTTTAAAGGGCTAAAAGCATATTAAATAATTTAACCAGTTAAAGAGATAGTTTAAAACCAGTTCAAATCATTTAAAACTATGTACATGCAAGAGGTTGTGTAAAACCAATTAGGTTATACCTTCTTAGAGCCCTCCAGTGCTTTCCATATGTGCTGTACTACAATTCCTATCTTCTCACTTGGTTTGTTGGGATGATGAGCATTTTAGTCCAACATATCTGAAAGACACCAAGTTGGGGGTGGTTTTTGAGCTACCTGTTTGTTGTTCAGTGGACTAGTGCATTTGTGGGGACCGGCATTCTCCTGTGCATCATTGAGACTACAAACAGCTGCCTACTCGCCACTGAGTCACGTTGTCCAGTGTTCCGTAAGAAGTCTCATCTGAAGAAATCCACTTAAGTCTGCAGAGGTCATGTTCTCTTTGCTTGAAGTCATAAAGCTGCTCATGATGTCAGAACTGGCAGCTCTTGGCAGATGTCTGTCATATTGTGCCCAAAGGTTTGCAAAGAATGTGTTGTGTTGTCCTGGGGGTTGACTTTGAAAAGAGCTCAGAAACTTCGCCTGGTGCAGAATGAAGTGGATAGATTGCTCACGTGTGTGCTCCTCCTGAAATATATTACTCCGTGCTTTAAAATATTGCTTGATTTCTCAATTGAAAGTGTTTGGGTTGACTCCCCAGGCCTTAAACAAGTGAGACTCAAGTATCTAAAGCAATGGTCCCTAAGCCTGGGTTACTAGATGTTGGACTTTAGCTACCAAAAGTGCTAGGCAACATGGCAAATGATCACGTATTCTAGGAGCTGTAGCGCAGCGGGACCTGATTCAGGTTTGAAAACTATTGAACAGAAAAGAATGTCCTCCAACATGAACCTTTGAACAAACTGAGACTTGGAAAGGTTGTTTACCAAGTCCCCTGCCTTCTGAGGCTCTACTGAAGAGAAGGCCTTTTCTCCTGAGAGAAAATTCTGTTTCAGGATTGCCAGCTGAGAAAAGAAGCCAGAACAAATTATAACTGTGGGATCCCAGACTATGACAAACTGTGCTTTGGACAAGTTGGGATTTGCAAGACAGCAGTAAGCCTGGATAAATCTGAATTCAAATTCTCATTTTTGTCCACGAAGTTTAGTTGTTTATTTTTGGTATACGAATTTCTTGTAAACCTATTATGTCTAAATTCTTTCTTTCGATATAATGAAAAAATTTCCTTCTTTTTTGAGGCGTTAAAAGCCCTTTAATATTCCATGAAAGAATTTTCAAAGTCATGGTAGAAGGATTTATATACAAATCTCACTTAATTGTTTTCTTCTCCGGATCCTATACTCTCTTCAGTCTTCGGCTCGCTACCCATAGCGCCAACTTTTTCTTCACTATCTTGCTCTCGAACTGCTTCCACCTTTCTCCCAGAGTGGGACCCAAGGTGGCTTTCAGAAAGAATCAGTTAAAATCCAGAACAATTAAATTAAAAAAAAAACAGTTAAAGTGTCAATATAAAACAATATAAAATCGTTTAAAAGCCATACAAAAGTTTTTTAAAAATAAATAAACATCCCAGTTAAAGCTGTCGTGCCTATACATTAAAAGCCTGCTTAAACAAAAAGGTCTTTGCTGGCGAAAGGAAAGGAGGGAGGGGCAGCCTAGCTTCCCATGGAAGAGCGTTCCACAGGGTGGGAGCAGCCACTGAGAAGGCTCTCTCCCATGTCCTCACCAAGCAAGCTTGTGATGGTAGTGGTAGACCAAGAGAAAACCTTCCCATGTAGATCTTAAGACTCTGGCAGGTTCTGTGGGAAGTTCACAAAAAAACATTAAACTAGTCATTCTTTCTATCAGCCCAGCATATCTCAGTCTACAAACCAGTAAGGATACCAAGGCTGTACAACTACTTTGGCCAAATTCCAAATGAGAAACTGAATTGGTCTGACTTGGACCAGCTTGAGAGTTCATTGGATTGGCCCAGTTCAGTTGTGGAGTGGAATGGCACAATCCAAAGTGCTTTAGACCAGTCTCAAAATCTAGATGTCAAGCATGAGTGGGAAAAAGTTAGATTGTATTTCCAACAAGGCAATATAGGAAAGACATCAAGGTGGTATGATGTAGAGAGTAAAGGAGGGCAGCTGATCTATTCTCATTGAGTGGTATAAGGTGCACACTGGGGCACAGATCTAACCAGCACTTTCTAATCACTGTGTGTGTGTGGAGTGGGATAATGAGATAATTGAAGTTGTATAGTCAGTCTCCAGGATTTCTTTTTCCAGTGTTAGCAGCAGATCATGGAAGAGCTGTGATGAGAGATGGATGCTTGTTGGTCTCAATGAGCTTTCTTTAATTTCCTTTTGGTTTGTTAAATAAGCTAGCTTAATCTTCTAGTTGCCCTTCTTTTTAATTTGTGTATGTGTGTGTGTAGCAGGAAAATGTATCCACCCTCACCCTAACTGTCTTTAGCAGTTGTTGATGCTTTGATGTTAGATGAAAGGCAGGCTGTCAGAGTTACTACAAAAGACAGAGTGTTGCCTGGGACCATTTTGGGAAGGGAGAGGATCCTGGGATTGTTACCTGCCTTCACAGTAGGCAGCAGATGAGCTAGGGTAAGCAATGTTTTAGCGCTAGCAGCCTAGCGCAGCATCTTAGGATATATTACAAACTGTACTTGTTTGGGGCAGAAGTAGAAGAAAACTCAAACTAGTGGAGCAGCAGGGGCAAGTTCTATAGGGCAGAAACAAAGCATGATGGGACTAACAGCTCTTGCTCCCAAGGTTTAGGCAGGCAATTCTGGGATAGAGGGGGTAGACAGAGTATGGGGTCATGAGAAGGTAGTTCAGAGACCAGCCCAGATGTCCAGGTGCCTTAGTGGGAGCTAGGGCAGCATGAACTTCTGAGCAACTGAGCTTCCTACAGAGACTACCAGTAATAATGAAGCACACCCTTGCCACCTTCTTACTTCCCTATGCTGTGTCACTGAATGTCACCTTGGTTTACTGGTGGAATACAGCAAAAAGCAACCCCTCCTCAAGTATATTGTCACTATTATCATTATAACTATATATTTTAGCTGCTCTGTAGTAGACTTAGTAGACTGATGCTTTAGAGAACTAATGCCAAGATGACAGCAGTGTGAAATGAATTGCCAAGATGGAGCAGTCAACACAGCTTTTACAATTTGTTTTTGCTTTTTGCAAAAGCAGCAAATTCTAAAAGGCCCTATCACTAAGTCCCCTTCATTCAATGAGGGGAGGGCTGGGAGTCTGGTTCCCAAATCTAAGTTTCGATTTAGGATACAGGATGCTGATTGGACTTATCGGGTCCAATTTGACATGTTCCAAATTGTGCAGAACCTTAGAAGACACTACGCAGATTGTATTATGTATCCATTTTGATTTCTCTGGCAAAAGACTGGGAGGTAGTGTACAGTCCTTCCTCCACATTCGTGGGTTTGACCTTCGCAAATTTGATTATTCACAAGACGCACGTGTGCTTTCACCCCTTCTTCTCCTCCCATTACCTTGCATTTTGCCAGACACGGAGAAGGAAGGCAAGCGCCTGGACAAAAGGCAAGGAAATGGGAGTGGGGAGGCACATATGCACCCTCCGTTTCCTCTCTGGAGCTCCCCACTCCCATGCCGTTGCTTCTGGCCCTGGCGCTGAGAACTCACACTGAGGCAAAAGGGAAGGATATGGGGGAGAGGCACATATGTGTGCTCCTTCTCCCCTCCGGAGCTCCCCCTCTCATTCCCTTGCCTCTGGGCCTGGCGTGCGAAAGGCAAAGGAATGGGAGTGAGAAACCCTGGAAAGGAATGGGAGAGGGATCATTGAGGGGGGGATTATTTGTGGTTTCCCCACTTTCGCAAGGGTTCTGTACTCCAAACCCTTGCGGAAGTGGAGGGGCCATTGTATGTTCATGAGTTTCATTGGCTGGGATATTTTTGCCAGCATTAAGAGGACCTGTCTGTCACAGCCAGAGAGATAAAAGAGATTGTAATGGGAAAGGATATATTTACAATGTGATGTTTTGCTCTCAGTGGTTTTGTCACTACAGGGAGTCCCCATCTTTTAATGCCCCGTTATCTGATGGTTTGCTCTTTTGACATTCCAAATTAAGGACAAGCTCCATTAATTTGACCGGGGTTCCATTTTTTAATCAGTGCTTCTTGCCTACAGAGGCTTACTTTGAAAACCACTCGCACATGTGCACTGCTTGCAAAGCAAGCGGAAATGGGGGCAATGGAAAGGCTGAGAGACTATGCAAGCGGTGTGTATCTGGTCAGTCCCAAGTGAGCCTCCTCAAGTCCTTCATGTTCCCTGCAGTACAGTAAATGGGTTTTGCATTTCAACGAATTCTGTTTTCTGACAGTGCTCCAGTCTCTAACCTGTTAGATAAGTGAGTGTATATAGCTAATGTTGCCAGCGATTACTATAGTGTTCTGTAGTTGGATTTTGGAGTACTGGAAAGATAGTGTGTTAACAATTAGATATCACTAGAGGGCAATGTTGGATAAGAATCTCTTCCATCAAATTCCTCTTGCAACAACAGAAATCAAACACAATTGACAGGATTATTTCTGCTGAGATCTTTCCAAGTGCCTCTTCCTATTCTACTTTTGCATCTGTCCTCAAGTTGGTGTGAGTGGGACAAAAGTGTTTGCATAGTATGTCTCCAGCAGGAACTCCCATTAGCGAGACAACATCAACTGCAGTTCTATGATGAATGGATGTTTCAAAGAAACCTGGGTCTGCTCTACGTCATGTGTGAACAGCCCATTTAAGAAAGAAATTGTAGCCCCCTTGAGTACCAGGCTAGGAGGAGAAAAGGAAGGGATACAGTGTCTACCTCCAACAAAGGCAAACCTCTTTCATTGGACTACAATTGGCAAGTGTTATCTATAAAGAACCTAAAATTTTTCCAGATGTAGTAGTACAGAGATTCCTTGAAAAATCCGGTGTTCTCTACCTAAGAAAGGATAAGTGAGTTTTGCACAAGACAGAGACAACTGGATCTCAGGGACGTTACTTTTCTGCTGCTAGTGGATTGAAATTTTATTACTTGTCTTTTATTGCCCTTTGTCCCTAGTCCTCACATGACCAAGGGAAATGGCCTCTGCCTGCACTGAAATCCCACAATATTATCATAACTGACAACATAATAACATCTGAGACAGAATGTAGACTCTTAACATTGCTGCCTCCTCCCCCTGTATGATTTTTAACATCTTTGCCTGATGAAGAAGCCAGTAAAGATTTGAAAGTTTGCATAATGCATTTTGTGCTTTGGAATTGGCCCAGCAAAGGTATTGCTGTGTTGTGGATTTTCGCTTTTGTTGTGTTTTGCTGCATGGCCAATACGGCTATCCCTGAATAAGTGTCAAGAGCAACAACCTTTAATCATAGCAAATGGTGGACAGTCTTCACCTTTTGTTTCACTGACAGCAGACCATGAGTATAAAGGGTTCATTGTGCTGTGCTAGAACTATAAGAAGGCCAGAGGGAGTCTTCTGTCTTCCCTAATATTTATGGTGGTCTCCTTAGCTAATGCTTTTAGACACACTAAATTGACCAGCAGGGCACTAATGCCAATGCTCATGATATCCACATTACATCCAGTTTTTAGAATGTTGTAAAATCATCATTTAATATCTGCCTATCCTTTTTGGTTAAATTAACGTGGTTCACTTCTTTCTAAAAGGCTTGCATTTTGATTCCACCAGCAAAACCACACTTTGGAAAAATCACATAATGTTGCTTTCCATGTAATACATTGTTGTAAGCTCAGCAGGCAAAGAAAATTTTAGGCCAGAAGTTGTCTGGTGTTGTTTTAACACCCCTCAAGAAAAAATGTGGTGTACTATTCTGCAGTTTGAAGTTCTACAGTCCCCTTTTCTCTGTTTCAGGACTGTACCGTTGCCTTCCTACCTTACAGTTAAATGTTTCCTTCCTGTTAGCATATTGAAAAGGGGTTGATAATGGAATGTTACTGATAAATAAAGTGGTAGAGTTCAGCTGCCTTTCCTTTAGGACCTGCTGGATTAAGCGGTCTGCACTGGTGCCCTATGGACATCAGGGGGTCATGTCCCCAAGCCAGGCTCTTCTGCTGCTGCTTTAAAAGTGCTTTTCATGTGAACTTTTTTGGAGAGGAGATGTGTCCCAGAACCCCAAAGTGTGAACTTCTGGTTACACTTTTTAAGGCTGTCCCATGGCCCATCACAAATGTGAAATTGCCCTGACACCCCCTGGAGGGCATGGGAAGATATCTTAACCCAACTCAAATTTGGGGGAGCTGGGGGCCTCAAAACAACCTTGGTGGGGATATACATCTCACTCCTGTTTACGTAGTTATGGTACTGTTGGGTAGGGTGGGCAGAGGCCACACTCATCACGTGTTCTGTGTGCAGCCAAGAGATTTTACAGTATACAGCTAATTGTCTTAACATTTCACAGATGAAAACTGAAACACATGTGGCTAAATAACATCACAGTGTGGTCAAGATGGCAAAAGTTATTAATGAGGAGGAACACACATTCTAGGAGAAGCTGCAGCGGTTTGCTTTTGCCTGAGCCTTTTGGGAAGGACTACCACTATAAGATGAAAATACAAGAAACCTATTTCATACAAGGGCATTTGTGGGACTGGGATTAGCTGCAATTCTCTTTCAAACCTATGTAGTGGGAAAGCTTTATTTCCTGCATCTTAATGTGCAAAATGACTCAGAGAAGCCAAATCAGTGTTGTTAAGATGCGCGTCAGAGCGTGAAAGTTTCATCTTACTTGGTAAAGAATTCAGTGTAACTTGGCAGCCCACATATTTTTATATCAAAAGAGAAATAAAGCAGTACCATTTTAAGCTCTGTTACCTTACATCTTTGAATTTCCTTTCCATCACTGAAAAAACCCTGGATATTGTATTGCAAAAACAAATTGAGAACACAGAAGGGACCTGTTTGGCTTATACCTCTGTTTTGTTTCTATGGCAATGCAGGCAACCAAGATCTGCTGTGACTTTTTTTTTTGAAAAAAAAAGCTATTTATTTATTTTTGAATGAGATCCAGACTTATTCCAGCTGTGCATAAGTGATTACGCTTTCTGTGAGCAGGAGAAACAGTTAGTCTATATTCACATTCTGTGAGGAAACGGCAGGTTCACGTATCACGCTGGCTTGTGTTTTAATGCATTTTCATTTTGATATAATACACCTCCTAGCTGACTGGAGAACCCCAAGAGCAAAGCAAAAGAACACCATCCAACTGGGACGAGTCACGGATGGTGGATGAACAGCATAAACTGGGCCTCTTGGATTATCATCTGTGGCTGTTAGTTGTAAGATGCAGGACAGCTGCAGATGGTCATGGCATACCATCCAACATTTCACAGAGGAAAACTGGGACACCTGTTTCCAAGCAACATGATTTTGGTCAACATGACAAAAGTTATTAACAAGGATGAACAGACTAGATAGGAGAAGCTGCAACAGTTTGCTTTTCCCTGAGTCTACTGGGAAGGGCAAGATCCTGCTCCCTTCTTTCTTCTCCCCTCTGCTTTTGTGATTTGACCTAAGTTTATAGTGACTGAAGCAAGTTGAGGACAAAGGGGAAAGTGGGAGGAAGAGAGGGAAACTGGGACATTTTAAAAGCTGCCTAAAAAGAGGATTAATGGGGACTGTCCCTGCCAAATCAGGACAGTTGGAGGGTATGTCATGGCACCTCCAGATTTGCCATAGCCTGAATTTCACAGAGTTTAGACCATACCAATCAAACTGGAGGATGGAATGCTGCTGCATTAAAAAATAAATACAAAATAAAAGTACTAGAAAACTAGCATGAGCAAGAGACAAAGTCCTATCTTATCCTTGTACTGTGTCTACCCCAGTTTTATTCTTTTGAATTTGTCTCTACAAAGCAACTTTTGAGTCATGTAAGTCCCTCATAACTGAAGCTATAGAACCAAGATACAGGTTTACCATCTTAGCAACAGCTATACTAGAAAAGGGGGCAACAGATATATGTTTGTTTTCATTTAAAGAATTAACTTGAAATGAGAATAACTAAGTATTTTCTGATTAAAATTGCAATCCTACATCCAAGCTACTGCTCGGCTTAAAGGGGAAAACTTACAGATTTCCTGTGAGGATCTCCTTTGGGCCAGCAGCAGCAGTGAGTGTGTGTGAGAAAGAGAGAGAGAGAGAGGCAGAGAGCGTTGGGGAAGAAATTTGGGTCAATGGCATAGAGGTAGAAGTTATGTTGTTCTTTCAACAATGCTGATCTGATTATGCACACGTTCCTGTTGTTGCAGGGTAAAAAAAATTGGTCATTTTCACTTGGTCTGCTATAGCCTATGCAGCACTGAGGTTTAAAAGGGAGTGTCAGGTCTCTTTCATACTAGCCAATTATATAGCAGTTTGATAACACTTTAAATGCCATGGCTGCATCCTATGGGATTTGGAGTTTGGTGAGGTATTAGAGCAGAGAATTCCAAATAGTTAATAGGGCCTAAATACTCTAAAGGCACCAGATCCTGTCTGATCTTGGAAGCTAAGCTAAGCAGGGTCAACCCTGCTTAGTACTTGGATAGGAGACCATCAAGGAATAACCAGTGCTGTAGGGTATATTTCAGAGGAAGGAGCTGGCAAAACCACCTGAGTATTCCTTGCCTACACTCACATGCAATCCAGTGAAATTAAAGGCAAAAGAACAGGTGCGAATTAGACCCACGGGTTGTCAGCTTTTGCACAGGAAGGATACTTAGATAACATTCTCCCATATCGTGTGATTTGCTCTAGTTGAGCTAGGAGAAGTCTAACCAATACAGAACCTGAGAACCTAAAGAGGAAGAGAATGTGATAAATGTTGCATTATCTGGATGCATAATGGACTCCTTGCTCCACAAATTTCTCACAGCCCTTTGTGTGTGTGTGTGTGAGAAAGCAAACTGTTACAAAACTGTTGTTATGGCTATGCCAGTTCCATGGGAAAAACTTTCCCTCAGTGTTATCAGCTTGTCCGGAACTGGTACACAGCTGCGCCATCATATGTGTTTTTCCTACATGACATGTTATGGCTATGAACTTGTTATTCACGCTTACTGTTGTGAGTTCAAGGTGCTTACAGCATGTTTACTGCATATCATATAACCATGCCTTGTGTACAATAGGCTCTGTTCTTTTCTCGTTGCACTCTGTTGCTGATCTGTCATGATGTTGGACAGAATAGATGTTTCTGCTGTAACTTAAGCTGTTAGAAATTCTTTCTAGTTAATAAATGTAGTCCATTTGCTAGTTTGGCTTCAGCAGTGTTTTGTTTACTTACTCCGTGAAGCAGGTATGAAGTCTAAAGCAGGCAGGAGTTTTTATTATTTTTTATCAGCAGGAGTTTCTAGACTCCTGTTTTGCAACAATAAATGCTTTAGCAAGCCCAAACTCTCTTTTGTCCAAAGTAAGAGTACTAATACATTCGGTTGGCTTAAGAGACAACTGGAGAGCATGGACAAAGTTTTATGACTTCTGAGTTTGCTTTATTTATTTTCCTTTCTCCCCTCATCCCTTTTTCTTTTTGTGTCATTTTTAAAGGGTGTATATTTGTTGAAATATAGTGCTGCAGATGAGCTCTATGGATGCTGTGGACTGCTAAAAAGACAAATGAATGGGTCTTATAGCAAATTAAGCCTGAACTGCCATTAGAAGTGAAGATGACTAAACTGAGACTGCCATTCCTCAATGAGATGACATGACTCATTGGAAAAGACGATAATGCTGGGAAAAGTCAAAGGCAGTAGGAAAAGAGGGAGACCAGACTACAAGTAAATTGATTCAGTCAAGGAAGCCACAGCCCTGAGTTTATAAAACCTGAGCAGGTGAGTTGAAAATCCCTCATTCAATAGGATCGCCATAATTCAAAGTTACTTGATGGCAGCTAACGACAATATACGCTTGTGAAAACAGGGCAATGAAGAAAGCTGACAAGAAGAGGATCAACTCATTTGAAGTGAGGTGCTGGAGAAGAGTTTTGTGTAGACTGGGAAAAAGCCAAACGAATGGTCTTGGAGTGAATCAAGGCTGAACTCTCCCTGGAAGGGAAGATGACTGAATTCAGGCAGTCATACTTTAAACATATCATAAGATGACATTGAAAAGGATGATAATGCTAGGTAAAGTGGAAGACAGTAAAAAAGAAAAAAAGAAAAAAGAAAGACCATACTACAGGTTAATTAAATGAAAGAAACCATGCCTCTGATTTTTCAAGACCTCAGCAAGGCAATTGATGACTGAGGATCTTACAGGTCTCTTATTCATAAAGTGAGATTGTTTTGACTTTGATAAGGTGTTTTTTTTTTTTGGTAAGCAATCTGAAGAGCCTTTTTGGCTAAAGGGTATGCTAAGCGGCGAGGACAATGGCTGCTTTCACTCCAAGTCTCTCAGTCTTTTTTCCTTCAAATTTCTGTTGAAATGCACCAACTGCATGGTGTGACTATGGCTATTTTCTCACTAGACTGTTATAGTGCTATTATTCCACTTTCAACATCCTATGGAATCCTTAAGGGCTGCTCCCTAAACTGCAAACCCCAGGATTCCATAGGATGTTGAATGTGGAGTAATAACACTATAACAGTCTAGTGCAGAAATGGCCTATGTTACAGTCTATCCTGTCTTCACTGCTGACAGCCATTGATGTCTGGTGGGAACAAGGAGATTCACAACACAGGAGTTCCACATATTCACATATGCTCAGCTAGAACCGAGTGGGAAGTATAAGGCCCAACACACTTTTTAAATCTCCAAACCTTCAGAAACTCATTTTAAAAAAATGGGTGAAAGAGACATCCCCAAACAGGAAATTAGAGTGGCAGTTTGACCAAACCAGCCCTAAACCTGAATGAAATTCCAGGAAGTGCAAGCTAGAAAGAGACTTCCCCATCAATTCCAGGTTGCATTTTCAGTCAAAAATATGGCCATGTAATGTATGGCAGGTATAGAGGTTGGCCCTTTATACACTGGTACTGTGATCAAGATGGTACCAAGAGGAAAATGCAAAGTGATACGTATAACAGCAAGAAGCATTTAGGCAGCCCTGAGAGGAGAAAAGATTGTCAAATAGCTGAGGGTGCAGAGTGTGCAAAGAAAATTTCAGGGTGGCAAATGTCCTAGAGAAAGCACCTGTGACCCTATTACAAGAAGAATGGCAATTTTGGAAAGTGGATTAAATAAAAAGTTGGCTCTGGGGGGTGGGTATATATATATATATATATATTTGTTTTGTTTTGTTTTGTATTTTGTATTTTTTATTTTTATTTTATATTACGCGTGTGTGTTAAACTTGTGATCTATTGATGAAATTGGATATGTAATGTTTAATTTTTAAAAGGAAAAAAAAAAGTTAAAAGTTAACTGGCTTTGAAGTAATAAGATTATAATTAATAATAGTAATAGGTTAAATGGAAGCTGAAAATATAGAATTAGGAATGAAACTATAATATTAAAAATGAATATAATGAAAATAAGATTTAAAGATAGGTAACAAAAATGTATAAGCTGTATGATATGGAATAAGCTGAATAAGGTTATGATTTCAAGTGTAAAAGAGAAAAAAAATAATGTAAGTTTATGTTCTTTAAAGGAAAAAAAATTTTTTTTCTTTTTTTTTCACTATTATGTATAACACATGGTGTTTAATTTTTTGCTTTTGTTTTCCAGTTATATAATCAATAAAAAATTATTATAAAAAAAAAAGAGAAAGCACCTGTGATTCAGAGAGCCAGAACAGGGTCAAATGCAGAGATCCTGTAGGAATTGTGGTTGATGCAGTACAGAATCTGAGCACAAAAAGTAGTCCAAAGCCACACAGAGAGTCACTGGAGAGAATAAAGAACAAGCCATAGGTCAAGACATCAGTAAGCAGGGAACGTGGCACCATGCCAAGCAGAAATAGTAGATCTGATGTTTTGCAGCAAAGAGCTGCTAATTTATACAGGGCTCTAAATCAGCACAGCTAGTCTAATTAGTTCAACATTTCCTTTTTAAAGCACACCAAGATAGGTCTTGTTCCTTTGTTGCTATTGCTTTAATCTCCAACGTTCAGAATGGTGCAGTCCCTCTGACTCCTGCTCTTCAGAGTCTACGTGAGATGGTCCAGATTCCACTTCCATGACAGGGAATTCAGCATCCTCTGTCTCTGTGGTAGAGCCACTGGTCACTTCTGGTTCTGTGTGGAGCTTCCCATCTGGGCCTTCCTTTTCCTCTTTCGCATCAGAGGCAGCCTCCTCCAGGTAGGACACGATGCAGAGCTTGGAATAAATCCATTGGAAGACATGTTTTACTCTTTGGATAGTAAGGATACAACAACTTTTCTTTAAAAAAAGAACATGAACTTGATGGCTAAGTCATTGGTGCTTTTTTGATGTAACCACTAATAATTTCTTGTTACTTTAAAACTTTGGCTGGCCTCCTGTTTGTGACTTATGCATGTGTAAGTTCCCTTACATATGTGGTTGTGAGTTTTTTGGCAAAGATGTAACATCTGCATTCAGTTGCAGATTGTGGAAGCAGAGTTGTGTATCAGTGCCATTGCATGTGGTGCCATTGGGGATTGTGCATGCATATGCTCATTGTGCATTCTACCCTGCAGTCATGCATTTCATGTTTGCACATTCAGTTGTACACTGTTGCAGTTCACTAATGCACTATCATTGCACAACTCTGCAGTTATACAGTTATACCTTGGTATTGGGTCTTGGCCTTTATTTTGGGGGATCATTTTGGGAAATATTATAAGCAGTTTTCAAAAATGTTAAAAGTAATGTTTTTTTAGTAAGTAATGTTTGTAGTCATGAGCAGCATGCAACAAATCACTTTAAAAAGTGACAACAATTCTAACATAGATGTGATAGATTTTGCAAGAGTTTACAGACTGTGTGTGAGTGTTGGTGATACTGTTTTAATCAACCAAAATAGTGATCTGGACAATATCAGAAATTCTCTGAAACCATGCCCAGGAATTTCAATATTGGTTAAACAAAAATATTTTCCTATGGATTGTGGCCCACACACTATTGCCTAAAATTATCACCTCATGGCAAGGCCTGCTTTTTCTAAAAACATATTTAAACTCTACAATTCCAAAAGTCCCTGTAGTTTGCAAAAGATGCCATTTCACAGAAGATACAAGACGTTCTGCATCTCCTGCCGCTTATAATCATTTTATTTTCCTGCTAGTGGGAAACATGCCATATTTGCATTTTTGAGCCTGAATAGTTCTAATTTCCCGTTTTTTAATTGCAGAAGCTCAAGAGGAACATTTACTTTGTTTTCACTGAGCAGTTATACAATTATTCCTTTTCAGATACTATGTGAACCATGAACCCTAATAGGCTAGGCTTTGTTAATGCAATTTGGCAGAGGTATTTACATGAAAACAGAAATCTAATGAATTTTTCAAATGAGTACATTGGTAACATATCGTAATTACCTTTTTCTGAGGAAGGAGGAGTTTGGAGAGACCCAAAATTCATTAAACTTTTTCTCAATTAGTAAAGAGACTTGCAAAACAATCTGAGGAAGAAAAGAGTAATGTTTTGTTATAAATATTGTATTTTCCCCCTCCTAGCCCGCTGTCCTCTGCAATTGTCTTAAATGGCAGGGATGGCCCAAGATATTCTGCTGCCTGAAGCAAAGCAAGCCTGCCTCCTTAAGAAGCATAACATCAAATCTCAGTCAAGTGATTTTGGCTCTTGAGGCAGAAAATCCCACAAGCGCTTCTCCTCATCCCTGGCAGGAAAGAATAGAATAATTATTGTAATACATTAAGTATCTACTGATTTTTGTTGCTTTTTCATGATACCCTAAATCGGTTGTACTTCCAGACTGTCAATGCTGCATGTTATGAATTTCAATTATCCCCTTATTGCTGTTTTGAAAACCTGGCAACACTAAATATGTGTGATGAGCTTTGGACCATGAGCTGGAACCTGGACACAGCACCCAACATCCTTAGGTAACTGATGTCTGGCTCTGGATCCTTACTTGTAGGTCTACCTTTTCATTTTCTAATCTCAGAAATGGGGTACGAGTCTATGGCCATTTCTGCACTAGACTGTTTTCATGCTGTTATTCCACTTTCAACATCCTATGGAATCCTGGGGTTTGCAGTTTGCAAACCCCAGATTCCATAGGATATTCCATAGGATATTGAAAGTGGAGTAATAGTACTATAACAGTCTAGTGCAGAAACGACCTATTACAAATAGAAAGAAAGATCCAAGAGAGGTGACAATAAATGACCACTTCAATTTGCCACAATGCCCCATAGTGATATACCTCTGCAGTGTGGTGGGGTGATGATTTCCAGTAAATCCTTCATTACCCCACTTTCTCAACTGCTTTAAAAATGCCCTGGTTTCTCTCTCCTCCTCCCATTTTCCTCCTTTGTCCTTAGCTTGCTTCATTTGCTGCAAACTGTGTTGAAAGTGCAAAAGTAGTTTGTGCTTTAGCAGTAGGGAGAGGAGAGAAAGTGGCCGAGTCTTTCCCTTCCCAGTAGACTAATTTGGGGTTTCCCCTTTAATTTCTCCAAGCTTTCCTAAACCTTGTATGAAAATTTCAGGGCTTCTCTGCTTCAAACAATAGCTTTGTATTCTTCCCCTTTGTTAACTGTTGGCTCTTTATTGCCTGGCCACATCCTTTCGACTGCATTCTGGTGCTGCTTAGCCACACATATCCTGGTTTTTAATCTGTGAAATGTTGCATGGCATGTAGTGATGCTACAGCTGTGGAACTGTGGGAAGTTAAAATGATCACGTCTACTGCTGTCTGGATATAAAACCACAGCTGAATGTCCACAAAATGCAAAACAGAAGCTGGCCCAGCCAATAACCTTACACTGTTATAGTGCTCTTATTCCACTTTCAACCTCCTGTGGAATTCTGGGGTTTGTATTTTGCTGAGGCCAAAGAGCTCTCTGGCTGAGAATTCTAAATGCCCCTCTCTGTACTGCAAACCCCAGGATTCCATAGGATGTTGAAAAGGGAATAATAACACTGTAACAGTCTAGTGCAGAAATGGCTAGGAAAAGAATAGGAATAGGTACCTACACCACAAAAAAGAATATCAGTTCAACATGTTTCAATAAACTTTTTATTCAGAACTAACAATATGCTCATGTGAAAGGAGGTAAGCAGGCCAGGCGAACCTTTCACAAAAAACCTCTAGAGGACATCTTCCCAAATGCATCCAGGGCTAATTGCTTTCTTTCATTAGCCTGCACTTTTTAATTATTTCCATTTTGGTGGCCAGACTTATAGATCTATACTTCTTTAAAATACTGAGGATATCTGGTGAGCCAGGCTTATCTCCTTCTCCCTTTTCTCTCTGTTTTGTTACTCATGCATGCATGCTCAGTAACAGATTCTGGAAGTGGCTGCTGTCTACCTTCCCTGCTGGAGCTGGTTACTCACAGCAGCAGAAGGCTTGACTAGAGCAAAATTCGATTCTTTCCCAGCAAAAACTGTATTGTATAGTTTACTACAGATGTGCTGCTGCAATCTGTCATTGAAAGTCTGTGTTTCTGCAGCCCTCCTTCATTATTCTCCCAGTGCTGATGTTGCTAACAAACCCTCCAGCTAGACAGAGAATGAAGAGGAAAAGAAGGGGCTTGGTGCCTGTAAAAAGACTGTAAAAAGGAGCTTCTTGCTCAGAGACTTTGTTAACTGAGGTATGCATGTACTGCAGTCCTAATGAAAATCAAGCGTTCTCCAACACCTAATCTAATTGGAATATATCTCTGTTTTCTCTCTGCAAGCTCAGGTCAAACTGGTTTTGCAGGTTTGGTGCATGCTTTGAGGCAGAAGTTGTGCAACCTGATTCTTCCTCCTCCTCAGATATAAAGGTTGATTTTTCAATCATAAAACTAGAAGTGGAAGTAGAAAAATAGAGATACTTACAAAATCTGGGAGTGGCAGGTGGGACATTTTATGAACATCGTTTCTTCTCTTTGACATCTATAGGAATATTGTTTACAAGATGGCAAGGGGTTGGTCTAGATGGCCCTAGGGGTCCTTTTCAACCCTATGTATCTATGATCCTAAAACAGGAACCGAGCCCAAGACCCTGTAACTTTTTGTGTAAGATAAATATGCACCAGCATAGTGAATACTGGGCCCCACATTTGCTTTTGTGCAGCTAATTGGTGGGCATTATGGCCTTGAAGTTGCCCAATGTGTAGGGGCTGAATAGCTCCCCATTCCCCAAAACAGAAATGAGAGAAAGGGTTACGTGTGTGCTTCTGAAAAGGTGTACTAGGGACTACATTTGTGCAACCTCTGAAAAAATGCAACAGCTTGTGCACTATTTTATGCCAATGTTAATAAAATCACATGCTGTGATAATCAGATGTCTTTCACCACTTGAGGTAGCACTTCTTCTAAAAATATGCTAAGTCTATATATAACTATTTCACTTCTGGTTGGACTAAGGGGCTTTAGGTTGGCTTGAACTCTTGTCTTCCCTTTTTCAGAGCAAAAATACTTCACAAAAAATCTGTACTCCCTCAGGTCTCCTGTAGAGGAAATAATTTTTTTTGTGCAGAAAACCCATTTTCTGTGTATCTTGTTTTGTGAAAAAACCTACGTGTTTTTTTCCCTGCAGAATAATTCATCTGCAACACTTTGGAACATTTGACAACGAGGAGAAAATTCTCAGTGTTCTCTTATTCTTCCCAACAGAATTTCTCAGCTGTCAGGGATCCCATTTTTCGATCTATGAATGAATAATTGAAATACATTTTCATCTCTACTATGTCCTAGATACATCATCATCATAGTTGTCATCATTATTATCATCAGTCATCATCATCAACAACTTTAATTATACCCTGACTTTCACCTCAAATTGGAAATCAAGCATTGTTTTTTTCTTACAGATTATTTACAGGTGTGATGTTAATGGTCAAACAAGATTCTGGAAGCAGACAGAGATTTGGATTCTATGGGCAGCTATAGTGGCAAAGCACATCATAAAGAGCTGGAAATCCCTGACTCTCTGCCACAAGTAGACTGCTGGGCAGAGGATCTCGTAGGACTGGCAACAAAAAGAGAAAATAACATTTAACAGGTAAGAGGTGAGCAACCTCCACCCCTATACGTGTGGTCTACACTTTTGGAATTGTTTGATTGTTAAGCTTGATTGGTGAGGGAGCATGGAAAACGCAAACTCACTCACTGCAGAAGACAGACTACTGTGTCCCTTTCTGGGCATCACGTTTCAGGAAGATATAGAGATAAGCTAGAATGTGTTCCAAGGTGGATGTGTGAGGTGGTAAAAGGTGTGGAAACCAAGTCTGGCAAGGAACTTAAAACACCTGAAGGGATGCTACATAGAAGGTTGAGCAACCTTGTTTTCTGTTGCTCCAGAAATTAGGACTCAAACCAATGGATTCCAATTACAAGAAAAGATACTCCACTAAACATTGGGAAGAAAGTCCTGATGGCAAGAGATATTTGACAGTGGAACAGACTGCTTTAGAAAGGTGGTGGACTCTTTTTGAACCAAGGTTATACAGCAACTTCTTACAGAAGTTGTCAGGAGACTCAGCTCCTGTCATGTTAACAAGTGAAAATATGTTCAGTTTAGGCAGTAGGCAGTAGATGAAAGGGAACAGAGATTGCTAGCGCTACAATGTATCCATTGCTAATTGCTTTCTGGAACAATGTATAATTACCAATTGCTATTTGCAGCTTGTATGACAGGACTGACGTAAGAACACAGGGCCATTTTAAATTTGGAATGCATATGTGGTGGAATTGTAATAGGATAATGGAATTTTGGCAAAAGGTTTTTAAAGAGATAAAAGAGATAATAGGAGTTGAGATACCAATATGTCCAAATATAGGGTTATTGTCTATATATAATAAGGTTGAGTGTACCCAGGTAATAAAGGAATTAATAACAAATTTGTTAACTGCAGCGAGGTTAATAATAGCAAAAAATAGGAAAACAAATGAAAAACTTCAAATAGAGGAATGGTATAAAAAAGTGTGGAAAATTGCAATTAATGATAAATTAACTTGTAGAATTAGATTTGTGAAAGGTCTTGTGAAAGGGAATGATTTTGAAGAAATTTGGAAAATATTCTTGGGAAAAGCTTTGATAAGAGATGGTAAAGCTACCCTTTCACAAGAAGAATGGCAATTTTGGAAACTAGATTAAATAAAAAGTTGGCTCTGGGGGTGGGTTTATTCACCTTTTTTGTTAATTATGTGGTGTATTGTTTATATTGGATTTGTGTTGTTTAATTTTTTTGTATAACAAAAAAAAAAGTAAGTTGAAACGTAATCGGCTTTGGGGAGTGGGTTTACCTTTAGAAATAGTTTGATATGTTAAGTAATAAGATTATATTTAGTAATAGCAATAGATTAAATGTAAGGGAAAAATATAGAATTAAGAATGATATTATAATCATAATGAGTATAATGAGAATGAGATCTAGAGATAGGTAACAAAAGTGTACAAGTAGTATGATATAGAATAAGCTGAATAAGTTTATGATTGTAATGGTATTGGAGAGAAATAATAATGTAAGCTTGTTTTTGTTGAAATTTCTTTGTTTCACTATTATGTGTATCACAAGGTGTTTTACTTTTTTGTTGTTTTCTTCTGTATAATCAATAAAAATTTAATAAACATAAAAAAAAAAAGAACACAAGGCCATTTCCGCACTACACTCTTATAGCACGATTAGCTGGCCCCACCCCAAACTGCAAACCCCAGGATTCCATAGGATGTTGGAAGTGGAATAATCGCGCTATAAGAATGTAGTGTGGAAATAGCCAGGAATTGTCTGAGTTCTCAGGATGAAAGTTATGTTAACCTTGGGAATGTCTGGGAAACTTTGGATTCTGGTGGAGTGATACGACATTTGTGACTTTCACTAATCATTGCTGTCCGTACCATCCAATATACGCCAGTCTTAACGACTCTTACAACTTGCTGTGTTGCTTGCCAATTACAAAATAAATACTGCTGCTAAATGTCTGGCCCCTCCCGACACTGCAAACCCCAGGATTCCAGAGGATGTTGAAAGTGGAATCATCCCGCTATAACAGGCTAGTGTGGAAACAGCCCTAGTTGTGTTTGTTCACAGAGGGTTATAGCCAAGAATGGGAGTGGCCATAATGTTGGAGGTTGTGGGTGTGTTGAAGATAGTGTTTGGTGTTCTTTTAGTGTATTAATCAGAAGACTAATAAAATTGCTTTTAAAAAGTTGATATAAAGATGAAGAGTAATTTGGGATGAATATTTTGTGAAATTATCTTTTGCCCAGTATCGTTTTCCTCAATAATTTTACTGATTCTTTAAAGAGTTTACTTTACTCATTCACTAGCATCCTCTGTGCTCCATAAGGTTTCATTCTAACTGGAAATCTGTTAATTCTCTTCTCTCTCCTTCTTCCCTGCTTAGAAATGTTGTGGTTTGCCTTTAAACTTTGGAGTTTGCTTTCAAATAAGTGTCTTTATGTTTACTTTCAAATGAATAATCTTTTGCAATATAATTTTTACGAGAAAGAAAGCAGGCAGCTGGTTAAAAATGTCAGCTGGCTGTGGTTGCTAGTAATTCTAGTAGGATTATTTAATTGGATCTGTAATGGTAGAATAATATTTTCCCATTACATTTTGTGTTTCAGTAACTTAGTGTTTAGTGTTTTATTTAGTTGGTGTTCTGTGTTTTGGTTTAGTGTCCTAGTACTGTGTTTTAGTTCTAGCTTTAGCTTCCCTCTACCCTTCTGGCTGCTTTTTCTTGTACTTTTACTGAATGTATATATCTTTGATTGTGAATTAGATTGTGTTAAAAATAATACGTAAATAATTTTTTAAAAAATATCAGCTGGAATTAAGCATCTCACATCTTTGTAAGTGAACTTGTACGTGTTGGAAATAAAATGGATTAGTTTGCAAGTCTGTATTCACCTTCTGGCCGTTACAATGAATGGGTGTCTGTTGCACAATGGTAGCCAGTGGAGTGGCTGATTAACTAGTGTGCCATGGCCCTGATGTGCAAAGGGGACTGGTTTGCATTCTTGCTGCACAACTGGACATCAGTGAGGAAGTGCCCAATGCACAACAGGAGTGACCAATGCACATCAGAAGAACTCAGTGCACATTGGAAGTGCCTGAAGTTTATCAGGATCACTGGATCACCGGCGACCATAATGGTGAAGGTTCTTGAAGCCATGCCCTATGAAGAACGCCTTAGGGAGCTGGGTATGTTTAGTCTGCAGAAGAGAAGGCTAAGAGAGGACATGATAGCCATGTTTAAATATTTGAAGGGATGCCATGTAGAGGAGGGAGAGTGCTTGTTTTCTGCTGCTCCAGAGACCAGGACAAGGAGCAATGGATTCAAGCTGCAGGAAAGAAGATTCCACCTGAACCTCAGGAAGAACTTCCTGACGATCAGAGTTGTCTGACAGTGGAATATGCTGCCTCGGAGTGTGATGGAGTCTCCTTCTTTGGAGGTTTTTAAGCAGGGGCTGGATGGCTATCTGTTGGGAATGCTTTGATAGGTATTCCTATCAAAGCATTTGGACTCGATGGCCCCTGAGGTCTCTTCCAACTCTGATTCTGTGATTCTATGTGCACCCTGTGCTTTGGAAGCACCTGGTGCACATCAGAACACTCTTGCCAATGCAAAGATGAACATCTTCACAATTCAGTAGGGGGACTTCAATGCATTCCTTGCAAATTAACCCTATGTTCACTGTCCAGTGACCAAACACAGAACGAGTCATGCTAACTACAAGTTATAAAGATGAGGAAAAACATCTGCTAGATACTTTTTACTGCTTGAGGGTCAACTCTTCTAATGCCATATTAAATCTATTGTCTAATTTGACCCTCAGATTTTAGGATGCTGGTTACCCAAACAGCCATTGACTTTTTAGTTTCTTTTCTGAACTTGGAAATGGCCAGGAACCTCTACACCAACGAAAGAAAGTCAGCTAACTGTTCCTCTAAAAATCACCAAGCTTGTAAGGCGGCTCCCAAAGCTGTAGAGCTTGCATTAAACTTGCAAAATAGTTGACGCTTCATATACATTAAATTTGTTGATTGTTTCTTTCAAATTTTTTAGCCTTTGGAACTAGTTGTTATAATGTTTTTATTAATAATTTTCATTAAAACTACAAAAGAGAAAAACTTACAGAATAAAAATAGTGTAGAAAAAAAAATCAATATGTTAGTAAACATTCAGACATTAACAGAGCACAAACATAGAAAAAAGAAAAAAAAACCACTAGAAAATCTATTTAATACAAAAACCCAAGTACCTAAACATCGAGCAACTTTTAACATGAACTTCCCACTACCTTGATCATAGCTGTTAACTTCTGAAGATTTTACTGCCTCAGATTATCATCCTTTTCTTATTATATTTGATCAGATAGTTTAGAATCAATAATAGAAATATATAGATAAATCTATACAATAAGTAAAAGAAAAAAGTAAATGAGAAAATTTAGAATATTCTAAATTCAATTTTCAATCAAATTCAAGTACAGACAAATTAAGGCTGGCATTTTTCTGGGGACATACAGCTTCCTAAGTGGCCTTCTGTGTGTGGAAAAGTGAACTGAGTAAAGTTCTGCAACATCCACATTCACCTAGGGCTGCTGTGACATTACAAAGTCCAAGCATCCATTTGACAATGGCAGCCAGTGGTATGAACGATGCCCCATAGCCTGCTGCATAGTGGGCACTCATGTGCATCAGATCACTCCACAGTACACATGCGGACACTGCCTTGGAAGTACCAGAGCAGACTGGGAGTGCCTGATGGGCCTCAGAAGTACCCAGCAATGGGCATCAGAAATAAATACACTCTTCTGTTGCCCAGATCTGCAGCTTTGCAGTTCACTAACAGGATTCTATCACGTTTTTTGCAATGTAATTACAGATACGAAAAGTTGCACAGTGTTGACTGCAATATAGAATCTCTGCATCAAAATAAAATAAAACAAAACGTAGAATGCATCCAGCATAAAGTCTGTTCAGTGGCTCATGATGCATGGAGTTAAACATATAGGTTTAGAGAAATCCCCTTACTGTACTCTGACCTATAGAAGATTGTATAAAGAAGGAGTGTACTTGTGTCACTGGAACTCTTTCTTTCTTTCTTTCTTTCTTTCTTTCTTTCTTTCTTTCTTTTTTTTGTTTTAATTCTCTCATTAGGGTGGAGGGGTGCACATCAGAAGGGCTAATTGTCAGAATCTTTAATTGGTACCCTATGACCCTGGCTTCCCTTGTGTGATAGTGGCACACTCTTGGGGCTAATAGTGAGAAAATTTGACTGTCACTCTGGCTAATGGAACACTTTCCTCCCATTTTCTCTTTAGGGTGGCTGTAGGAGTGCAACCTTATAATTGTTGCTCTTACGGTAATTGGAGGTAGTAGGAGTACGTATAATTCCATTGTCTTTCCTGTGAGGGGGTAGGTTTATTTATGACCTATTTTACGCCTCCTAGCTGGCGGCAGAACCACTGTGAGTTTTGCATTAGCTTTGCTTTCTGGTTGAGCAAGGGCGACCAGAAAGCTATTATTAACTTGGTGGGGGGAACGGGGGAAAAAAAAACCTAGTAGAGATGTAAGCATGGAGCAAACATTAACAACATTAGGCGCAAAAGAAGGTGCTGTTGTATCCAAAGCATTTGGGAGCTGCAATGGCAAAGCATTGCCGTACTGTGTTTGCACCAAATGTCTTTCCGTTTTGATTTTTGGGGTCAAAAAACAGGGCTTCCAAAAGGTGGAATATTCTCTGTTTGAGGTGGGGGAGAAATAAACTCAAGAAACCTTCACTTTAAAAAAAGTCCCATTTGCTGCCATTTTTCCTCCAGTTTCTTGAGAACCTTCTAGATCTTCTTGCAAAGGGATCCCACCTAAGCTGATCCCAGCCAGTCAAGGATGATGCCAAGTTGCCAATCAGCTTGCTCTGGGGCAGATGGCTTGCAAATAGCAGCTAGACTGCTGACTGGAGTGCTATTCAGAAAGGATATAACATTGGTTTTAAAGGAATTGCACTGGCTGCCAATATACTTCTGGTATGAATTCAGGTTGTTGGCGATAACATTTAAAGCCTTAAATGACTCACGACCTTGATACTTGGACCTCTCACTATGGGCTTATACTTTAGTTAACAAAGCCTCTGACAAAGAACCTCCATTTTACAAAGGCTTTTTAAATCCATGTTTTTACGTTTTTAAGGCCTCCTTTTCTTCTTCTTTGTTTATTGGAAATTGTTTTTTTTTTAGCATCTGTTACCCTGTTCTCTGGGGGTCTTGGGAGGGGTGCCCAAATAAGCAAAACACAAACACAATTTTGGGGAGAATTAGCTGGAGCGCTCACTAAAGCTAGTGAGAGGCAGAGTAACGTAGCAGGATCTTGCAACCCAGCATCTACGGGGTCAGGTCAGTCAAGCAGTCAGACAGTTTTAAAATAGCAAAAACTATGTTTTATTGAAAGACAAACAAACAATAAAGACACCACAATCACACGGCTAATGGAAAAGTGGGAAATAGGGATTTTCGGGGGGAAATGGGTGATACCACACCTGTCTTGTAGTCCTGAAGGAGTTTGAAGATTGAGTTCGTGGATATGGAGTCTCAGTACGTGGTACTGAGGGGACGGCTCGCCAGACAAAGTGGCAGCAAGGCAGGATGGAAGTCCAGAGCGATCCAAGGTGTTCTTGGAATCGGGGGCTTTTTATAGGGTGAATTGTGACTGAAGACCATGCCTTACCCGGTGAGAACAATGCGAGTTTGGAGCGGGACAAAGCTTTGGAAAAGTTCAAGTTTAACATGATCGGCTTAGCACGGAATCAACAATAGTATGCAAATGCAAGGTGCTTAGCTTGGCTTTGTAAGACTATCGGCTCAGAGCTGGGCACCTTTGTTAGTATCACACTTAAGCAAAAGGGTGTTTGCAGAAGAGGTCCCTGAAGCAACGGATTGGCTCTGTTTTGCCTGCCTAGGTGGAGAATGGAATGTCCAACAATTACCGGCCGTGCCTGTTTACGTGCTTGTCCGGAGGCCTCGCAAACATGTGGAGCGGAGTGGCAGAGGAAGGCCAAATGGTTTTGATATCAAAACAGATATCGAGTGCTATCACCGGGTAGGCCTGGGCCGAAGTAACACATCATCATCACTGGAAGATGTTGAAGAAACACAGACTTTTGTTATCTGGTTGCAGTAACATTTCTACAGTAAACAGTGCAATAAAGCTTGAGCTGGGAAACAATGAGATTATCTATTATTATTATTATTATTATTATTATTATTATTATTATTATTATTATTATTGATTATAAAGAAAAGAACAAAAAGAAAAAGAAAAACACCATGTGATATAACATAAGGAATTTCAACAAAAACAAGCTTAAATTGTTTTTTCTCTCCAATTCCATTACAATCATATACTTATTCAACATATTCTGTATCACACTGCTTACATACTTTGGGTACCTTTATCTAGATCTCATTCTCATTATGCACATTATTATTATTATAATAATTTCATTCTTAACTCTATACTTTTCAATTACATTTAATCTATTACTATTACTAAATATGATCTTATTACTAGACATATCAAACTATTCCTAAAAATAAGCCCACCTCCCCCAAAAGCCAATCATGTTTCAATGTACTCCATCTTCCAGAGTTGTAATTCTTCTTGTGGAGGTATGTCACCTTCCTCTTTTATTAAAACCTTTTCCACAAATATCTTCCATATTGCTTCAAAATTGTTGCTCTTTATTATTCCTTTTTTGGGCTTAATTCGACATGTTAACTTGTCATTAATCACAATTTTCCACATTTCATTATACCAATCCAACAATGAGATTATATTCCTGCCAATCCTCTGCAGCCTTGTGTGCTTCTCTACAACAGACAGAGGTAAGCAGCAGTTCAAGAACCCCTTTCTGAACATATTTGAGCAGCAAAACAGAGAAAAGGAGAAAGCCGAGAAGCTTGCTTCACCAGCTACCCCCAGCATATTAAAGCAGCATAGATCTATATATTGTAGAATCAGAGTTGGAGGAGAGTACTGTTACTCTGTATTCTGGGGGTCCCAGGAGGGGCGCCCAAATAACCAAATACAAACACAAGATGGGGAAATTAACTCAAGCACTCTCTTAAGCTAACGAGAGGGAGGGTAACTTAGCAGGGATCTTGCAACCCAGTTTCTACAGGTCAGGTCAGAAGAGCAGTCAGACAAGTTTTAAAAACAGTAAAAATGATAGCTTTATTAAAGGACAAACAACAGAAAAGACAACACAAGCGCACAGCTAACTAGAAATTAGAAATGAGAGTTTTTGGAGGAAATGGGTGATACAACACCTTATCTCGTAGTTCTGGAGAAAAGCGGAGGATTCCAGGGAAGAAAGCTCAACGCTGTTCTCTGAGGGGAGCTCATCAGACCGAACGACAGCAAGGCGGTATGGAAGTCCAGAGCGATCCGAGGAGGTCTCGGAATCGGGGGCTTTTTATAGGGTGGATTGTGCCTACAGGCCATGCCATACTCGGTGAGAACAATGCGAGTTTGGAGCGGGACAAAGCTTTGGGAAAGGTCAAGTTTTACATGATCGGCTTAGTGCAGATTTAACAACAGAGTAGCCAGTATGCAAATGGCTTAGCATTACAAGAGTGCCGGCTCGAGGCCGAGCATCTTTGTGTTAAGCAAGGTGTGTCTGCAAGAGAGGTCCCTGAAGCAACAGAGTGGCGTTAATCTGCCTGCCTAAGTGGGGATTGGAATGTCCAACCATTACCGACCGCGCCTGTTTACATGCTTGTCCGGTGGCCTCACAAACACATGGAGCAGGGTGGCAGAAAAAGGTCAAGTGAAGGCCAAATAGGTTTGATATCAAGAGATATCAGTAGCTGGATAGCAGTACGTGTGAAAGGGATCTAGGAGTCTTCATAGACCACAAGCTGAACATGAGTCAGCAGTGTGATGTGGCAGCTAAGAAAGCCAATGCAATTCTCGGCTGCATCAATAGGAGTATGGTGTCTAGATCGAGGGAGGTACTGGTACCACTCTACTCTGCTTTGGTTAGACCCCATCTTGAATACTGTGTTCAGTTCTGGGCACTCCAATTCAAGAAGGATATTGACAAGCTGGAGCAAGTCCAGAGGAGGGCGACCAAAATGGTGAGAGGCCTGGAAGCCGTGCCCTATGAGGATAGACTTGGAGAGCTGGGTATGTTTAGTCTGCAGAAGAGGAGGTTAAGAGGGGACATGATAGCCATGTTTAAATATTTGAAGGGATGCCACGTAGAGGAAGGAGGGGGCTTGTTTTCTGCTGCTCCAGAGACCAGGACAAGGAGCAATGGATTCAAGCTGCAGGAAAGGAGATTCCACCTGAACCTCAGGAAGAACTTCCTGACAGTCAGAGCTCTCCGGCAGTGGAATCTGCTGCCTCGGAATGTAGTGGAGTCTCCTTCCTTGGAGGTTTTTAAGCAGAGGCTTGATGGCCATCTGTTGGGATTGATTTGAGGTGTTCCTGCATGGCAGGGGGTTGGACTGGATAGCCTGTGTGGTCTCTTCCAACTCTACATTTCTATGATTCTATGATTCTATGATATCTAGTGCTATCACCGGGTATGTCTGAACCATAGTAACAGTACAACAGCCATCAAGTCCAGCCCCCGGCCGTGCACTCCCAATAAATGGCCATCCAGCCTCTGTTTACAAATCTCCAAAGAAGGAGACTCCACCGCACTCTGACGTAATGTATTCCACTGTCAAAATGTTCTTGCTGTCAGGAAGTTCTTCTTCGCGTTTAAGTCGAATCTCTTTTCCTGTAGTTTGAATCCACTGCTCTGTCCTGTTCTCTGCAGCAGCAGAAAACAAGCTTGCCCCATCTTCCATATGACATCCCTCCAAATATTTAAATATGGCTAACGTGTCTCTTCTTAACTTTATTGTCTCTGGGCTCCAGCCTGGCCGCCACAATGGAAATTGTGGAAAAAATGAAGTTTGGTGAAAGAAAAGGTAATCCCTGAATATACTTTAGAAGAAGCCTTCCAGTGGTCTTTAAAAGGCTCATAGAATCATTGAATTGGAAGACACAACGAGGGCCATTGAGTCCAACCTCCTTCTCCCATGCATTCCTGACAGATGGCCATCCAACCGCTGTTAAAAAACCTCCAAGAAAGGAGACTCCTTTATATTCCCAGGGAGTGTATTTCACTGTTAAATTGCTCTTGCCATCAGGAATTTCTGCTTAATGTTTAAGTGGGGTCTCTTTTCCAGAAATTTGAATCCATTGCTCCATGTCCTAGTCTCTAAAGGAGCAGAAAACAGGCTTGTTCCATCCTCTATATGACATCCCTTCAAACATTTAAACACAGCTATCATGTTGCCTCTTAACTTTCTCTCCTCCAGGCTAAACATACTCAGCTCTCTAAACCGCTTCTCATAGGGCCTGGTTTCCAGGCCTTCTATCATTTTGGTCCCCCTCCTTTGGACAAGTTCCAGCTTGTCAATATCCTTCCTGAACTGTCATGCCCAAACTGGACACAGTACTCCAGGTGGCGTCTGACCAAAGCAGAATAGCGTGGTACTCTACTATCGCTTCCCTTGACCTAGACGCTGTACTCCTTTACAGCCCAGAATCGCATTGGCTTTTTTAGCTGCTGCATGACACTGCTGACTCATGTTCAGCTTGTGGTCTACTAAGACTCCCGGATCCTTTTCACATATAATAAAATTATTTTGGTTACTTATACAAGGCTTACCTGAGCTGGTTATTTCGTTCCACATGTGTATATTGTTAGATTTGAATAAACAGTTGGCCAAAACATGTTGAAGTGCCTTTTTTGGTGGGGGGGGGAGTAGGACCTTATCCCTATTCTTTGCATGTTACTTCTTCTTCAGGTGCCAAATTATCTATTAATTAAGGAGTAGTGCCCAGGAACGCATCTAGTTTGTTAGTTCATAGCTGTATATGCTTTCTGTAGAATTCTGTAGAATTGAGGTCTATTGGATCAATTATCTATTGAATCTTGCCTTTCCCAGTAGGCTCTGGCAAGAGCAAACATCTGCAACCTCTCCTAACTTGTCTGTTCTTTGTTGTTCCTAACTTTTGCTATCTCAGCCACTCTCCGACGTTTCTTGGCCGCACGTTTCCTGGTTTTCATCTGTGAAATGTTGGTGGGTATGCGTATGAGCCAGATCTCTCTCTTGCAGTATTGCAGGTGCAGAATCCACACTTTCATGATGGGTTTTCATCTCCCCACACAAATGTCACAGTCATTGGGATAGTTAATCAGCAAAGCATGAGGTTGTCTGCCTAGAAGCATAGAAGTTCCAGCTCTAAATGCAAAACCTGTCAATTTTAGCTGTGTCGCTAATGTACGTTCAATGCAAAAATCTATTCTTTCTTTTGCTTTATCTTATCCTTCCCCCCTTCCCTCCCTCTTTTGCTAAGTGGAGAATCTGGGTCATCTTGTCTCTCCCCTCCTCTTCTCTGCATTTTCTTGTTTGCTTCTAAATCCATGGAGAGGAAGAGGGGTGAGCTGAGGAGGGAAAGGAAAAAAATGGCTTTCTATATATGTTACTCCATTTTACATTTTCTGCTTTGGTGGCAAGGGAATTGTCTTGATTTTCCCTTACCTTTAAAAGGCAATGGAAGGGTAGCTAGGGTTTTCAAAAGAGGGACAAGAAGTCCAGACGACTAGATGTTGTCTTCCAAAATGGCATATATTTTGTTCTGCAAAACGACACAAAGCTGGATTTTCGTTGCTGGGTATTTCAACAAGGTGGATGCAATTAACTATCTTTCATTTTATCCTCCAAATCACCTGTGACAGTAGATTTGGTAGGGAAAAGAAGTTAAGAGAGATTGCTTGTCTTTCATAGTACATTTTACATCTCAGAGCTCAGAAAAATGACTTTATGTATTACAGTCCCAAGAATCTCCAGGTATGGCTATGCTGGTAAATGGATGCTGGGAGTTGTAGTCCAATCAGTCTATGTATATCCCACCTTTCACACCAGCACAGGATTAAAACTATACAGATTCATAGAATCATAGAATCATAGAAATGTAGAGTTGGAAGAGACCACACAGACCATCCAGTCCAACCCCCTGCCATGCAGGAACACCCTCAAATCAATCCCGACAGATGGCCATCAAGCCTCTGCTTAAAAACCTCCAAGGAAGGAGACTCCACTACACTCCAAGGCAGCAGATTCCACTGCCGGACAGCCCTGACCGTCAGGAAGTTCTTCCTGAGGTTCAGGTGGAATCTCCTTTCCTGCAGCTTGAATCCATTGCTCCTTGTCCTGGTCTCTGGAGCAGCAGAAAACAAGCCCTCTCCTTCCTCTACGTGGCATCCCTTCAAATATTTAAACATGGATTAAAATGAAGTGCCACTAAAAACCTGCTAATTATAAAGTTTTAAAAATATTTTAAAAAGCAATCCTGTTAAAAACACTAATTAAACCCAGAAATATATTTATTAAATATGCTTCACACGATAGATCAAAACGTAAGGAAAAACTATTGGAGAATTATGCTGTATACGATAACTGTGGCTAGAATTGAATATGCTAAATTTTGGAAAAAAGAAGGGATCTCTAAGATAGAACGAGTTCAAAGCCTGTCAGAAATAAAAAGAGCAGACATTCTGTCACAAAGACTTAAAGGTCTGACAGACAAAAAAAATAGAAAAAGACTGGGCTCCCTTGAGTCAATTTCCCCAAAAACAGAACATAAAACAAATAGACAAATGTACCTACTGGGTTTGAGCAGAAATGGTTATGTCGAAATAAAAGTGAGGTAGCAAATACGCAGATAAAAATGCAAAGAAAGAGATGTTATTGACTACGGAACTTAGCAAAATAGAAAACAGTTCGAGATATATTAAATTTGATACATAAGACATTAATGAGCATATTTATGGACTTGGTAGATAGGATTAATCAGGAGCAAACATGCATAAGATTTTCTTTTTATAGGGCTACATACTTATGACAGACATATTAATAACCATGTACTCTGGTAAGGATGGGAGGAAGATTTTTTTTTGGAAATATTTTTATTGAAATTTATAATTGAAAATTTAAAAAAAAACCCTTCCCCACTTCCAAGCTTATTTTCTAGTTGAATCTGCTTGTTTCCATACCATTCATACATAATTACTACTTACTCAAAAGAAAAAATGTTCTTACATTGCTACATCTTTAATTATTATCTTGTTACATTATAATATTGTTACTTTGTTACATTGCCTTATTACCTTGTTGCTTTACTTTCCATACATTCTTACTTTATCCCTTTCCCTTTCTTATACTATGTCTTTATCCAGTTTAAAACCTCTCTCCATTCCCTTTCAAAGTTCTGGATAGGTTTATTTTTCAAAGAAAATGTTAACTTTTCTATCTCAACCATATCCAGTACTTTGAATTTCCATTCAAAGGAAGATTTTAAGACATCAAATGAGCTACAATATGTTGTATAACTGTACTTTATTTATTATGTATTTTTTTATTCATTGAATTTGTAATAAAAAGTATTTTTTTAAAAAAACAACAGTAATTTAAAACATAATCTAAAAGTACAGTAACTGCCCTGAAAACTCCTTCCTGACATGACCGCCTCAAGAGCCAAAGGACTGCCTAAATAATGTCTTTGCCTCCCCCAAAAAATGAAGACCCTTCCCCCCAAAATTTCCACTTCTGCTCAACAGGTTTTGTGGGCTTTCTTTGGAGGACCATATCTCCCTATATGAGCCTGTTAGAGCTCTCAGATCTTCGAGAGACGTCCTCATCTCTGTACGTGTGAAAGGTATCTGGGAGTCTTTGTAGACCACAAGCTGAACATGAGTCAGCAGTGTGATGCGGCAGCCAAGAAAGCCAATGCAATTCTTGGCTGCATCAATAGGAGTACGGTGTCTAGATCGAGGGAGGTACTGGTACCACTCTACTCTGCTTTGGTTAGACCCCATCTTGAATACTGTGTCCAGTTCTGGGCACCCCAATTCAAGAAGGATATTGACAAGCTGGAGCAAGTCCAGAGGAGGGCGACCAAAGTGGTGAGAGGCCTGGAAACCATGCCCTATGGGGATAGACTTAGAGAGCTGGATATGTTTAGTCTGCAGAAGAGAAGGCTAAGAGGGGACATGATAGCCATGTTTAAATATTTGAAGGGATGCCACGTAGAGGAAGGAGTGTTGATCTCTCTTTGCTTCCAAAAATCACCTTATAGGTTATTTGTTTTTCAAAATAACTTTTATATTTATATTTTTTTTTACAGATGCTTTGATAGAAATAGCAATAGCATATGTATTTCTATACCGCTTATTAGGCAAGTGCTCTCTAAGCGGTTTACAATGTTTTTTAGCTAATTGCCCCCAACAAGTGGGGTACTCATTTTACCGACCTACGGAAGAATGGCAGGCTGGGTCAACCTGGAGCCCAGCAGGATCGAACTCACAACCTTGTGGCTGCAGTACCGGCATTTAACCACTGTGCCACCAGTTTTAAATCTTTTTATTAAGTTGTAAGCCACCTTGAGTCTCATTGTTCAGAAATGGGTAGGATATAAATGAATTAAAGCAACCAGTAAGTTTTTATATCATTTCAGAAACTTACCTGACCTAAACTGAGTTGTGTGTAAAACCATGGAAACCAAAACTTTTCTGAAGTGACCTTCAGCTCTCTGAAGGTAAGAAAGAACCTGCAGTATACAAAAGTGTGCTCACAGAGTAGCTCTCCACTATAAATAAGCCTGATTTCTTTCTGACATTGCAACATGAAGTAACAGTCAGACAGAGCAGCAAATCCAATTCTGCCTCAGTTACCCTTTTACATCAAGGGGGCTGTGAGTCTTTTTGTATTGTCTCTCTCTGTCTGTGTATATGCCTTCAAGTTTCCTGTCGACTTGTGGCAACCCCATGAATTTCATAGGGTTTTCTTAGGCAAGGAGCACTCTGAGATGATCTTGCCAGTTCCTTCCTCTGAAATCAAGCAATGACTAACCAGAGCTGACTGTGCTTAGCTTCTAAAATCAGACAGGATCAGTTGCCCTTAGGGTATTGTATTGGGTTATTTATAACATCCTCCCTCCCCCCAGAAAACTCCTGGGGTTGAAGTGGCAGCTTTCTCTTTGAAAGGGCTACAGGACCATTTACCTGGCACCTCATCCCTTTATTACAAACTTCCTGCAAGCAAGTAAAAACCTTTTACTTTACGGTATTTTATTCTGGCAGGCCTTGTATAATGTGCTAAACTTTTAGTTGTTGCTGTTGTTTTAATTTGTTTTAAATGGTTTCAAATTTTAATATGATTTAACTTTTTTTTTTAACATTTACATGCTATTAATTTTTGTACTACATCGTTTCAACTGTTTTAAGGTTTCCCAAGTCCCAAACTTGGGGAAAAGGTGGGATGGTGGTTGTGTTGGTGATATAAATTAAGTGGACACTTCCTTCCCCCTCAAAATGGCAAAACTGCTCAAAGAAATATGAAACTGTTCTGGGTAACATAGCCATTTCCGCTTGCAGCGAGGGAATCGCTCCCTGTTGCTACTCACTGGATCTTCTGGTGGTACAGTCTGGTCCAAGGTGAGGCAGAGCAGTGCGTGGTCTTAGATCCGCACTGCTCCAGCGTCCAAAATGGCGGCTTCTGGTTGGTTGTGGGTCTCGACCAACCGCTGAAGCTCGCCAGCCTAAAGCCCGCCCTCCGCAGATTGCAGGCTTGCATTGGTGTGAGCCTGCAAATCTGCACCAGAGAGCAGGCACGCAATGGCGCTCACCGGCATTCTGAAAGACCAGAAAAATCAAGTCTTTCAAAAACACGCTGGAGGACCACTTGGGGTCATTCCGGAGTGGACTGAGGTGCAGGTCTATGGTAAGTAGTCTGGACCCAGTCCGCTCCAAGGTGCAGGCATCCTCTGTGGAGGACGCCCTGCACCGTTTTACTTACCCTGTGCGGAAATGGCCATAATTGGCGCTAATCAGTTGGTACTGTTCATAGTTGGCCTCTCTGCCTCCAAATCTGGCTTCTGTTTTTTCAGAGTTTGAGGCAGAACAGAAATGCACTAAATGTAGTGTGTTGGACCTCCAGAATTGGTTCACTATTCTAGAAGTGCTAGGAGCAAGATTCTACACTGGGGCTGTGTAATGGAAAACAACATACATGGAATTGAGTATGCCATGCAACCCTTGTGTCAAATAACAACATTGCGTACCTGAACAAATGCACATCCTATGTGCGTACAAATCTGCATGCTCAGCGCCATTGCATATGCAGTCCTGCTTCCACATCCTTTAACAGAATGCAGACATTTTGCACTGGACAAAAATGCCCAAGCACTAACACAGAGAAACTTATACATGAGTAAAGTATCAGCAGGCTTCTGCTAAGATGTGTTTGTACCCTTCAAAAGCATCCTTTATCTTCACCCAGTGATATGTAGGAAAATTAGTGAGAGTGGGTACTTGGCTCAAAGCCTAGAATGTCCAAGAGACTCTAGCATTGTTTAAATATACAGTACATGTGTTCCAAGATAATGCTTTGATGGTGTATTCCTGAATGGCAGGGGGTTGGACTTGATGGCCCTTGTGGTCTCTTCCAGCTCTATGATTCTATGATTTTATGCTGAAATATCCTGGTTAGATCCAGGCAGTGGTGTGACTCTCTTTTCTGGGTGAACTAGCCACAATAAGCACTTTTTGAGCACCTAGGAAAACATGATATAAATAAACACTACACAGTAATAAGGGCATCAGCAGCATGGTGTGTAGTGTTATTGTCCATGTTCTCCATTTTTAATCCCCTTAGTGTCTGGATTAGCTCTACTGGCACAGGGTTTGAGAGCAAGAATGATAGGAAGACGTTTGTAATGGAAGGACTCAAACAAAAGCAACAGAGAGAGGTTGATAAAAGTATACGAACAAATATATCTTGCAAACACAGACTTCTTCCTAGCTGCTCTTGCAACATGCCCTAATCTGAGGAGGGTCTATAGGTGTGAAAGAGGCAAAATACCAGATATTCGTACTGCTACCACATCCTACCACAGTTCAGGAAGGATATTGACAAGCTGGAACATATCCAATGAAGAGCGACCAAAATGATAGAAGGCCTGTAAAACATGCCCTATGAGGAGAGGCTTAGGCAGCTGGGTATGTTTAGCCTAGAGAAGAGAAGGTTAAGAGGTGACCTGCTGGCTATGTTTAAATATTTGAAGGGATGTTATATGGAGGATGGAGCAAGCCTGTTTTATGTGGATCCAGAGAGTAGCACACGGAGCAATGGTGTTAAACTTTAGGACAAGAGATTCCACCTAAACATTAGGAAGAACTTCCTGATGGCAAGAGCTGTTTGACAGCAGAATATGCTGCTACCTGGGAGTGTGGTGAAGACCCCTTCTTTGGAGGTTTTTAAGCAGATGCTGGATGACCATCTGTTGGGAATGCTTTGATGGTGTATTCCTTCATGGCAGAAGAGGGATAGACTGGATGGCCCTTCTGATTGCTTCCAGTTCTGTGATTCCATTAAATCTCTTCACTTTGATTTCTAGTCTGTGGCATTTGGTGTCTTCCATGATAATGGGATGGCAAATCTGGTTTTGGTTTTATTCCAAATTTTAAAGGATCTGTCCAATGGGCTGAGCCAATGTGGGAGAGCACTTTGCAGCTTCTTGAAAGTTCAGGCTAGAAGCCAGAGCAAATTCACCACCCTCTTAGCATGGGAGCACCCAGTCGCCACAGCTTCTTGTCTTCCTAGGAGGCTTCATTTACCTTGCAATAGGAGGTGCACTTCTGCGTGGGGCTGCAAAAGCTGGACCATCGTGAAAACTGACAGGGAGAGAATTGACTCACTTGAAATAGGGTACTGGATGAGAATTTTGTGGATACGATGGACTATAAGTGGACTATGAGTGGATCTGAGTGCAGATCAAGCCTGAATTCTTGCTAGAAGCCAAGATGACTTTTGCCATCTTGACCATACTTAGCCATGCATACTTAGCTATGCAGGTACCAGTTTTTATTTGCAGAGATGAAGATTGGGCCAAGCAACATCCAACTGTGATAAAGATTGGAAAGTTATTAGTGAATGAGGACACAGAAGCTAAGATAGGTTACAGCAGTTTGTTTCTGCTTGAGCTTGCTGGGAAGGGCAAGAGTTTGCCTTATATTATATTTTTAAAATTTTTGTCAGGATCATTTGTTTGAAAATTGTATGGTATAGTTTTATTATTCCTTCCTTCTTTCTGGGTTTCTGTGAATCTGTACATATATTTCAGATTATATGCTTTCAGCTGATTGTACTGTTTTTGGATGTTTTACTGCTAAAAAGCTGTTGCTATTTGTGCTTGTTCAGATAGAATTTGCCTTTTCTTCCTTTGATGCTGAGAGAGTATAACTTGCCCAAGTGGCCAAGCAGGGATTCCAGCCCTGGTCTTCAGAGTCCTAGGCCCTTTCTGCACAAGGCTGATACATCACGGTAACGTCATATTGTCGCTTTTACATCTGCAGGTTAAACCGGCTTGACGTCGTTCTGTCCTCTATGGTTCCACACGAGTTGAGGTCTTAGTGCAGTTAACATCGACGTTAAACCGACATATTGTAAAAACGGAAAAACTCTGATGTAAACTACCCAAACTGTTTCTGCTGTGTTTTTTCCTACATGCAGAAGCATTACATCGATTCACACCACTTGCGCTAAAACTAAGCAATGATTTCTAGAATTTTTTTTTTTAATTGATCAAAATCAGTGGTGGTGGGGTGGAGCGAGGGAGGGAATAGGAGTTCCATGAGAATTGACGATGCGGAAGCTATAAGCGATTTTCTCCGCTTTACTTTGATAGAAACTGGAGAGCGTGCAGGTAGGAAATCAGGGTAAATCAGAGTAAAAAACACTGCTCATGACACGCAGTGAAACACTCCTTCATTCTGGTGCAGAAATGGCCCTAGGCTAACACCCAAACAACTATACTACACTGGCTCTCATGCCATGTACATAGATGGCGTTGTATAAATAAACAATAATTCCCATGCCTCCTCTCTTCTCCTCCTGCTTATTTAATGGCATGCAAACACACTTTGAACTCAGTTTGCAGGAACTGAAGTAAGCTGAGGATGAATGAGGGAAAGTAGGAGGATGAGAGAGAAGCTGGGGCATTTTAAAAACAGTGGCAAAAATGGGATGACAGAGAATTAATTGGGACTGTCCCTGCCAAACTGGGGCAATTGGAGGGCATGCAAATCTACTGGAGCAAATGTGTTGAGTTTATTTGTGAAGCATAGCACCTGGGTGGCATGCTATGAAGATGAAGTGAAGAGGGCTAAAAATGAAGAGAGCTGGCAGAGATCTGAGGAGGAGGAGGAGGAGGAGGAGAAGGAGGAGGAGAGGAAGAGTGGGGAGAGGAACAGGAAGATGGCAGCTGGGGTACCCAGGCCACATCTGGACTCCTGTATTGGCATTTTACATTAGCAAACCCACATCAGCTACGTTCTTAGCTCTGACTTCTTCTAGTGACTCGTGAAGTAATTTCTGAGCCAGTGAGCACTACAGGGTAAATCTGACTTCTACTTTTAACCCCGTTAAGAGATAAGAAATGATTATTCTCCTAATTGCCGTGCCGCTACTTTATTGGTTAAATTAACATTCAATTGCAGGGGGTTTACTGTGCAATATACAATATTATTTTGCCTACTGTGCGCTCAAAGTCTCCTTGTCACAGCAACAGCACGCCAGCAGGAGAAATCCTTTTAACAAATAGGTAAATATAAGCCTTGGGGGGAGAAATAAGGGGAAAAGAGGGGTAATTATTTCAGCTATGTTAGTGGGTGAAGGAAAAAAGGTGGCTAAAAATAAGTCAAAAAACGCTGAAAAATTATGAGGCATGGTCCACAGCAAATGTGGCTGTGATTTGAGAAGCATCACCGATGTTAGAAGTTTAAGAATATAAGAAGAATACTGCTGGATTGAACAGAAAAAGTTTGTTGTACCCAGGATCCTGTTTTTAAGAGAGGACAGCTTTCCGAAAAGCATGAAGGACAGGAAAGCAGGACAGGGATCAGATGGCAGGACAGTTTTATGCTAAGTGTGAAAAGTGGTGATGCAGGAGAAGGATTTCTGGGGGTTGTAATCCAAAAAAGGAACTTTTCCCAGATCTGGTTGTGTGTTCCTAGAATTTACTATTGGGCCATATGGCCTCTTTGGTAGTGGAGGTTCTGTTTAGAAATCATGTCCAAAATTAATATCCTCCCCTTTGCTGAATCAGTCGAATCCCTGTTTAGTGCCACCTGAACCATTCTGTCACCCTGTCTTGTGGTACTGAGTGTCCTGGGCTGACTTACTTACTTTCTTTCTTTCTTTCTTTCTTTCTTTCTTTCTTTCTTTCTTTCTTTCTTTCTTTCTTTCTTTCACTGGTGCCGAATCCATGGCTCAACTGTTTTCCAGCCTGGGGTCCTCCCAGTATGCTGGAATATTACCCTCATCATCTCCAACCAATGGGTGGAGATGATTGGAGTTGTAGTCTAACATGTCTGGAAAATGTCAGGTCAAAGACGGTTGCCATACCCGATTGATTCCACAGGTGGACTTGCATCACAAATTCTCATTCATGCCTCTTCCAGATTAGTCCATAGGAGCATGAATTCCTGGGATATTTTGTTGTTCTTGTGTGCCTTCTAATCGTTTCCTACTTACATTGACCCTAAACTGAACCTACCATGGGATTTTCTTGGAAAGAAGTGGAAGAGAGACTGTGATGATTTGTAAGACATCATTGCCCACAAGCCCCTTGTCACGAGTGGTGATCTTTCATTAGCATCTTTTGAAGTGACAAATAGGTCATTTCCTAGTGGCAAAAGCTGAGATTGATAGGCCCCCTCGAATGAGTGGGACCTTCTTGGAAGACTACTCAGAGTGGTAAGCTACATTTGTGTCTTTAACCCTGTTCGAATTATTTGTGTGGATTTCAAGAATCATCGAGATACATGTTTATTTTCTCAGAATTTTTTCTCCCCACTAGAAGTTTTCAATCTGGAAATCATGGAAAGCCCTCCCACTCATGTAGGTTCCTAGATATTGAACTGGATGAGGTTATAGATGCAAGGATGCCAGATCAGGCACTATGGGAGTAGTTGGATTTCTTTGTCTGATGCAGAACGGTTTCAGGTTGCAGAATTGCAGTTGCACATACAGTGCCATTGTGCATGGATGTGCATATGCATGAATGCTCAGGAGCATTTGGTTGTGTTTTTGCTGTCTTTGTTCATAGAATCATAGAATCATTGAGTTGGAAGACATGAGAATGGCCATCCAATCAACCCCATTCTGCCGTGCAGGAAGACGCAGTCAAAACACTACTAACAACCTTTGTTTAAAAACCTCCAAAGAAGAGACTCCACCAGACTCCAAGATAGAGTATTCCACTGTCAAACTGCTCTTACCATCAAGAAATTCTTCTTAATGTTTAGATGGAATCTCTTTTTCTATAGTTTGAATCCACTGTTCTGTATCCTAGTCTCTGAAGCAGCAGAAAACAAGCTTGCTTCATCTTCCCCGTGCCATCCTTTCAGGCATTTAAACATGGCTATCTTGTTACCTCTTAAATTTCTCTCCTCCAGACTTAACATACCCAGCTCCTAAGCCACCCCTCATAGGGCATGGTTTCCAGGCCTTTTGCCATTTTGGTCACTCTCCTTGGGTAATACCTTTCTTGAACTTTGGTGCCCAGGACTGGATGCAGTATTCCAGATATAGGTCTGACCAAAGCAGAACAAAGCAGCACTTCTATTCCTCCATTTTGGTTGATATATTCCTGTTGATGCAGCCCAGAATTGCATTGGCTTTTTTTTTGGCTGCTGAACCACAATGTTGACTCATGTTTAGGTTGTAGTTTACCCACATCTTTTTCATTTGTCCTGCTTTCAAGCCAAGTGTCACACATCCTAAAATTGTGGTTGACTGTGCAATGCAACCATTCAACACAAAGGCTGTGTAGTGCAATCAATGCAAAACTCCACGCATGCAGAGATTGCGCTATGACCATACTGTTCCTCCAGTTTCTGATAATCTGGATTGATAATTTCTCCTTTTTTGGTAGCTGACAACTTGTCTGTTCTCCCTTACTAAAGACCAAAGGCATATTTAGAAAAAGCTGAATTAAACGTTTATTCTCGGTATCAGTGCTCAGAGTTATTAGCGATTTAGCTTGAGAATGTAAAGATGCATTTCACAGTGGGTTCGATGTGCAGAATGGATGTAATTTTCTTTTGCTCCAATAATGTGCCCTTTGTTCAGGCCTAGCTTTGCTATTTCTCCCCTTCCAGCCTCTGACTCTTGGGAATGACTCTCTTCAAGCTGGTGGTGAAAGGATTTTTCAACGCACTTTGCTTGTTCCAATTTGCTCTTCAAGGTGGACAATCAGGACTGCGAGGGAAGGCTGTAAAAGGATCTCATTCTATTAATTTGGCCTGGTCATTTCTCTTGTTTGAGTCAGATTTAGTTTCTCCAGCAGTTCCACTTGGTGAGCTCGTTGAATTGAGAAGACCATTGCCTAGTCCCACGTGTTGGTTTACGGTTTCAAGCTCGACCCTGAGCTTGGCTCTGGGGTGACAACAGATACAATGCACCTGTTGAAAAGGTGAGGAAAAGTAGCAAAAACTATTTCAGGGGACTCTTCTATTCTGCTTCATAGCTGCAGGTTTTCCAGTCTTCCTGAGAAGAATGGCCATCTTTTTCCTTCCAAAACAGATTTGGGATTGTACTCAAGGAAAGCAGTACTTCCAAACATTTTTGTTGTTATGTGCTTTCAAGTAGATTCTGATTTATGGCAACTCTGACCTGGAGTTTTCTCAGCAAGGATTCTTCAGGGGAGGTTTTCTACTGCCTTCCTTTGAGGCTGACAGCATGTGACTTGCCCAAGGTCACCCAGTGGGATTCCACAGCTGAGCTGGAATTTGTACCTTGGTCTTCCAGAGTCCTAGCACAACACTCAAACCACTATAACATGTTGGCTCTCTTACATGTGTCAAATAATATTGCATGCAGTTAAAATAGACATTAAATTAGATGTTGTATATTTTCATTTCTAATATATGAAAACCCTAAAGCAAACTTGTAATAGAGTTGCAGAGGGGGGTTGCCACTGCTAATATGTAAGGCTGAGAGAATGTGACTTGTTCACAGTCACACATTTGGTTTCCATGACTAAGTAGAGATTTAGACCCTGATCTCTCAAAGTCCTAGTTCAACATTCATACCTCTGCACCACACTGTCTCCAAACAGGACTGATGCATTTATGGGGCACAGGTAGAAGTTTACTTCCAGCCATTTCCAGTTCCATTTTTTTTTTTTTTGAGAAGATGAAACCCATGGCAGGTTGAGGAAGGGATGTTTAAATATTTAAAGGGATGTCATGTTGAGGAGGGAGCAGGCTTGTTCGCTACCACTCCAGAGACTAGGACAAGGAGCAATGGATTCAAGCTGCAGGAAAGGAGATTCCACTTGAACCTCAGGAAGAACTTCCTGACGGTCAGAGCTCTCCAGCAGTAGAACATGCTGCCTGGGAGTGTGGTGGAGTCTCCTTCTTTGGAGGTTTTTAAGCAGAGGCTGGATGGCCATCTGTTGGGAATGCTTTGATGGGTATTCCTGCATAGCAGGGGGTTGGACTCGATGGTCCCTGGGGTCTCTTCCAACTTTATGATTCTATGATTCTATGAAGAGGGAACTGGCTTCTGGTCTCCTGGAAACTGTTTCATCCTTGTTACGTGTCTTCAAGTTGATTCTGACTTATGAAAACCCTATCCTAGGGTTTTATCGACAACCTTTGTTCAGAGGGGGTTTGCTCTTGCCTTCCTCTGAGGCTGAGAGAGTGAGACTTTTCCAAGGCCACCCAGTGGGTTTCTGTGGTCTAGCAGGGATTTGAACACTGGTCTCCAGAGTTGTAGTTCAGTGCTCAAACTACACCATGCTAGCTTTCCTCACATGTCACAGCAGTGAAAATAGAATGCCTTTGTTTGGGGATATGAGCAATTGAAAGTGTTCCCCTCTGTTGGTTTTTCTTTCTGCTTTCCTCTTCTGGGACCTTCTTCCTCTCCCTGACTCTCTCATTGGAGCAGCGGTAGCTGTATATTGAGGAAGAAGACTATGTTTTCTAATAGGTTGTGGAGGTAAATCAGATGGTTGATGAATGGGATGTGGAAGCAGTGTGGCCACAGACTGCACTGACAGAATGATGGCAACAAGTTAGCGTAGGTACAAGCAGAAGTATACTCTAGGCTGATTTCCTAGAGTCCTAGTCCAACTCTCAAACCACCTTCTTGTCTTCAATTCTTTTCCAACTTACGGTGACCCTATAGTGACCCTATCCAGGGTTTTCTTGGCAAAAGTCGGTCAGAGTGCATTTGTCTTTGCCTTCCTCTGAGACAGAGAGAATGTGACTTCCCTCCCGACTGGGGATTTAAACCCTAACTCTTAATTTGTAGCAGTTCTTGTATGCTGCAAGGTGGCTCCAATTTGTGGCAACCCTCTCCTAGGGTTTTCTTGGCAAGATAGAAGAGATTTCCCATTGCCTTCTTTTGAGGCTGAGAGAGTGTGACTTGCCCAAGACCACCCAATGGGTTTCTGTGGCTGAATGTGGCTGGTTCTCATCCCCATACATTGGCTTAAATCTCAGTCTTAACTACAGCAGAGGCACTGAATTGAATTTACCTACAGGTTGACTCTCCAGTCCATTGTGACGACGGGTCGACTCTCGCTGGCTTCTAGTCATTGCATTGCTTTTGACTTTGTAACTCTCTTATACTCCAATTGCCAAGACAGAAACAAGACAGACTAACTTGTTATAAGTTACATGGACTCAGATGTGAGCAGGGGAAATGGTTGTTTACCTTAAAGGAGGCTGTATACAACCAGCTGATGCCTAGTCAAAATTTCTATCAAACTTGTTGACCTGATGGAGATTTTCTAGCATGTACACTTTACAATAGTGACTTGGCAACCTGGGTGAACTATATTAGAATATACAAGCTTGAGGTTCAGGGCTCCCATTCTCTGCAGATTCTGCTTTCTTAGTATAGGAGACAGAAATCCATTTCTTTCCATAAATAAAGTTGGATTCCTGATTCACCAGGTCTGGTTTTCTAATTTTTTCTAGAGTCATCGGGGAAGGAGAGTCCCCTTCAGTATGATTCATTCTTGATTTTGTTTTAAACAGATCAGTGTATGAAATTCCTTGATTTTTTAATTTGGTGAGGTGATGATGATGATGATGATGATGATGATGATGATGATGATGATGACGACGACAGTGACAAATAATAATAATGAGAGAATCCCCTGCACATCATGGCTGCTTCCCAGCTTCTGGGTGTAAGCTGAGTAATTTCTCCAAGCTCTGAAGAAAAAACATTGGGACATACTGGGCAAGATCCAATATTGCTTCATAGAATCATAGAGCTGGAAGAGACCCCAGGGGCCATCCAGTCCAACCCCTTGCCATGCAGGAACCCACATCAAAGCACCCCCAACAGATGGCCACCTAGCCTGTGTTTAAACACCTCCAAAGAAGGAGACTCCACCACACTCCATAGAGGCATCATATTCCACTGCCGGACAGCTCTGACCATCAGGAAGTCTTCCTGAGGTTTAGGTGGAATCTCTTTTCCTGTAGTTTGAATCCATTGCTCCTTGTCCTAGTTTCTGAAGCAGCAGAAAACAAGCCTGCTCCCTCCTCGACATGACATCCCCTCAAATATTTAAACATGGCTGTCATATCCCCTCTTAACCTTCTCTTCTGCAGACTAAACATCTCCAGCACCCTAAGCTGCTCCTCATAGGGCTTCATGGCTTCCAGACCCTTCGCCATTTTGTTGCCTTCCTCTGGACATGCTCCAGCTTTTCAATATCCTTCTTGAAACCAGGTGCCCAGAACTGGACACAGTATTCCAGATGAGGGCTAACAAATGCAGCATAGTGCAAATAACTGCTTGCAGAAATATGTAGCAATATGCAAACCTTAAACAGACTGCTAACATGGGGAAACGTGTGTGGATAAATGATCAATGGACATGGCTGACAGCCCATTGTACAAGCATAGTCCATGCACTCTGAGCGCTTTGACACACAACTGCATGGTCAGTGGTTCCACATGTGCAACTCTGCTTCTGCTGCCATCAGTTTGCTACGACTATGGTGCATTCTCTACAAAATTCACTCCACTTATGTAGCACAGTATCTGCCTCTGGATGTGTCACAGCTGTGTTCTGGTCACTATATTTAAGAGTTTCTTCACAAATCCAATGTCTGAGTTGCCCTGTTTCTCCAGTCAGTTCTTTTGCTCTTGGGCACTTTTGCTTTCTTTCGCTAGAGGAGAGTGACAGAGAGAGAGAGAGAGAGAGAGAGAGAGAGAGAGAGAGAGATGAGCACCAAGTAAGGTGTAAACGGCCTGTTGTGAAAACAGGAAGGAAGGCTGAGTGCGTCAGGGATGTGAGCAGGAGAATTTTGCACTGAAGATCAAAAGTTAATCAACAGTGCAGTGGTAGATTTTAAAATGCAAATAGTCATCATGGGGGGCCCCTTAGCTGTACCCCGAGGGCAGCCCCAAAACACTGGCAGCTTTATGGAGAGAGATCAGAATATCTCATACAGTCGTAGAATCATAGAATTGAAAAAGTTGTTATGGCCCATCTAGTCCAACCCCTGTTCAGTTCAGCATCTCCACCTAAAGCATTTCCTGTCTGATTAGACAAAATCACCTAAAACGAGCTCTTAAACTTTCTCATCTGTTCTAACAGTCCCCATCCAGAGCAGGTCTTTTGTAAAGCCAATGGGTCTTCAGTCTTCTTTCCTTTCTCAAAAGAGTTTATTTTATTTTTGTTAGCAATCTATTGCCACTGGGCATGCTCAGTACTCCTGTACAAGACCCACTGAAAATACTCTATATAAGCACAGGGACACCAAATTGGGAGGGCTGCTAATACGCCAGAGGACAGGATCAAAATTCAAAATGACCTGGATAGACTGGAGAGCTGGGCCAAGGCTAACAAAATGAAATTCAACAGAGAGAAGTGTAAGGTCCTACACTTAGGTAGAAAAAATGGAATACAGAAATATATGTTGGGGGACACACGTGGCTGGATAGCAGTACGTGTGAAAGGGATCTAGAGTCTTAATAGACCACAAGCTGAACATGAATCAGCAGTGTGATGAAGCAGCCAAGAAAGCCAATGCAGTTCTCAGCTGCATCAATAGGAGTATGGTGTCTAGATCGAGGGAGGTACTGGTACCACTCTACTCTGCTTTGGTTAGACCCCATCTTGAATACTGTGTCCAGTTCTGGGCACCCCAATTCAAGAAGGACATGGTCAAGCTGGAGCAAGTCCAGAGGAGGGTGACCAAAATGGTGAGGGGCCTGGAAGCCATGAAGCCCTATGAGGATAGACTTAGAGAGCTGAGTATGTTTAGTCTGCAGAAGAGAAGGTTAAGAGGGGACATGATAGCCATGTTTAAATATTTGAAGGGATGGCATGTCGAGGAAGGAGAGGGCTTGTTTTCTGCTGCTCCAGAGACCAGGGCAAGGACCAATGGATTCAAGCTGCAGGAAAGGAGATTCCACCTGAACCTCAGGAAGAACTTCCTGACAGTCAGGGCTGTCTGGCAGTGGAATCTGCTGCCTCGGAGTGTAGTGGAGTCTCCTTCTTTGGAGGTTTTTAAGCAGAGACTGGCTGGCCATCTGTCGAGAGTGCTTTGATGGGTGTTCCTGCATGGCAGGGGGTTGGACTGGATGGCCCCTGTGGTCTCTTCCAACTCTACATTTCTATGATTCTATGATTCTATGATTATCACAGTGTAATGTTGCTGGGAAGATCCCTCCCTCCCTACAGTGGGTATTGCAGCTAAGCTCAGAGGCAACAGGAAAGCCTGAGAGTCATGTGACAGGTGACATCGTCATCCTCACTAATCAAGAAGCCCGTGTATCCCGTCCTTGGTGCTCTCAGACTCCACTCACAGAGCTTCAGGCAGGGTCCAGGCTTTGGGAGAAACAGCAGTGGCAGTTGATGGCTTCCATGTCATATGTGGTGGCACCTTTGCTCTGGGATTTAGTGTGAACTTTAAGGGGCTGTCCAAGGTGCTGAACCTTACTTCCTTAAATAGGTTCAGCATGTTTGGTAGCTCTTTCAAGTTCAGACTGAAACCCAGAGTAAGCTCACCATCAACTGTCATGGAAACCATTAGCCATCTCTGAGAAGTGGTAAACCCATTGCTGACGATTCTTAGCTCATACTGTTTTCTCCAGAAGCTCATAAGATCAGAGTGCACAGTGCAGAAGTAATCAACCAAACATGTGTATGTCTGTGTGTGTTTGCAAGCTGCTGGAACTCTTACCCTAAAAGGTGGGGGACCTTGATGTCCTCCAGCAGTGCAAGCATCTCCTTAGAAATTGGGGAAATCATAGCTCAAAGGACGCCTGTGAGGGGGGGAGTAATCATGGAACCTTTTCACCTGTGTATACCAGTACTAACTGTAGAACACCAGTTGAAAGTCAAAAGAATGTCTTTATTGGAGGAAATCACAAATACAAGCAAGAAATAAGTCTCATGAATCATACAAGGCCAGCAGAAAGAAAGGAGGGAAATGTTGGATAGTGGAGATTTTGGGGTAAAGAGGGCACTAATTACCATTCCTGAAGCAGAAGAGGATTGAAGCAAGGTGGTCTCAGACAGGGGGTGGGGTCTGAGGGCAGTACAATGAACAGGGGGTCTGGAGGTCGTCACACAGCATAAGGCACCAACGTGCGTCCAAAGTGCTAGCAAAAAAGCCAAGGTCTGAGCCAGGGTTTAAATACCCTTTTCTGTCCTGAATGGGAATATGTTAATCGCTCCCTAGCAGAGCTGACAAGAAGTTTCTCATTGTCTTGGCAGGTGACAAAGCACTGAGGGAAATCACAGTAACCTCTTAATAACTGGAAAGGTGAGGGAACAAAAGGACACTTTCCATGGGAAAGAGGTAACAGGATGTTGACCCTTTGGATGCTCCTTCTAGCAGATTCGTTCACTATTGTTCCCTAGGCTTGGGTTCTTTAGAGGACCATCTAAGACCCATCAGGTTGGGCTCTCCGACTGATTCTCCTGAACTTGCAACCTGGCCATGCCAAGGTTCTTTGTTCCAGCCTTGAAGCTTCCAGCCAGGGTCCTTTCCTGTCTACATGGCTTTTAGCCGCAAGTGTAAGGTTTATATTTCTTTCATGCCAATTAAACAGTATTTATAGCTAATCATACTGTATCACAGATTGAGGGGTATACGGCATGGCAACAGAGCTTATGTACATGTTGAACATGCAGTGGGTTCCAAACTGTGCAACAAGCGACAAGTGTCGGCAGCCTCTGAGAAATAATTTGATACAATAATCAAAAGCAAGGAAAGTGGTTAAAGTATTGGACTTGGTAAACCAAGCCTGACTGTTTCTTCTGTAAATGAGTAACAACATGGAGTTTACCTCCTTCCAGCTGGGGGAATCTAGAGTGTACATTTGTGGGGCACTACTGCCTTAAATCAACAGGCAACTTGAAGACATAGACGCACACGTTGGGCTAAATTCTCACCATCAGTTCTTAGCTGAGTTAAAAGAGATTTAGGAGCCTTGGTAGATCACAAGCTGAACATGAGTCAGCAGTGTGACGCGGCAGCCAAGAAAGCCAATGCGATTCTTGGTTGCATCAATAGCAGTATGGTGTCTAGATCGAGGGAGGTAATGGTGCCACTCTATTCTGCATTGGTTAAACCTCATTTGGAATACTGTGTCCAGTTCTGGGCACCTCAATTCAAGAAGGGTATCGACAAGCTGGAATGTGTCCAGAGGAGGGCGACCAAAATGGTGAAGGGTCTGGAAGCCATGAAGCCCTATGAGGAGCAGCTTAGGAAGCTGGGGATGTTTAGTCTGCAGAAGGTTAAGAGGGGACATGACAGCCATGTTTAAATATTTGAAGCGATGTCATGTCGAGGAGGGAGTGGGCTTGTTTTCTGCCACTCCAGAGACTAGGACAAGGAGCAATGGATTCAAGCTGCAGGAAAGGAGATTCCACTTGAACCTCAGGAAGAACTTCCTGATGGTCAGGGCTGTCCAGCAGTGGAATCTGCTGCCTCGCCTCCATGGAGTGTGGTGGAGTCTCCTCCTTCTTTGGAGGTTTTTAAGCAGAGGCTGGATGGCCATCTATTAGGAATGCTTTGATGGGTGTTCCTGCATAGCAGGGGGTTGGACTGGATGGCCCCTGGGGTCTCTTCAACTCTATAATTCTATGAACCTTGTTTTTTTTTTCTATAATACTACACAGGCTATTGTTAGCAGGAGTAACAGATTAGTACCACCTCAGGCCCTGAAATTTCAGGGCAAAAACCGAAAGGGATGGTCCATGACGATCTCATTAAAGAAGATACACTAGGCATCAACCAGAGTTGCTCAGAGGATGTCCTTTAAATGAGGAAGAAAAATGCTAAAGCCTAACAAAGGAGAACACACAGAGAAAACTTTCAAGACAGTGTGTTCTTGCCTTGAGATTCTTCATTTGTAGTCTGGAGAAGATAAACCAGGCCTGAAATCTGGGAACCTAATTGTCTCCTAGTAGTAGCAGTAGTACTTTATTAAGGTCCATAGTTCTACTTAACAGCATGTAAGATAAAAGCACAAAGAGAAATGGGGTCAAATTGTACAAGCATAATTTATTTTAGATGTTTCCTTAATACAGAAGTTAACTGTTCTCTAACTGTGACTGCCTCAGACAAAATCATGATAACAACCAAGGTCACACTAAGAATTTGAAGTAAACTTGGGCTGATGGTCCTGGTAGATTCAGAAATAATGGATTAATCATACATTATTGTACCTGCTTGTAATTGTCATCTGACAAAGCAAGAATACAAATGAAGGCGAGGGGAAGCAGCCGAAGGGTTTGTCATAAGTAGGCCATACGTCAAAATGTTGCCATGCTGAGCACCCCTGTTCTGTGTTCCAGACAGCCATGGTCTCTTCCATGTATTCCATCCCATTCCTCTTCTTCTTTTTCCCTGCCAAAAGTTAGCATTCCCTTGCCACTGAGCATGCTCAGTACTCCTTTGGGAAGTTCCTTCCCTTAGGATTTTTGTCGAAAGCTTTTTTTTTTTTTTTGCATGATTGTGTGAGAATGTTCCTGTTTTATTTCTGTAACTACTTCCAGAATCTCCCAGTATGCAAAACCAGTAGGATTATATATAGGATGGGGGACACGTGGCTGGATAGCAGGACGTGTGAAAGGGATCTAGGAGTCTTCATAGACCACAAGCTGAACATGAGTCAGCAGTGTGATGCGGCAGCCAAGAAAGCCAATGCGATTCTCGGCTGCATCAATAGGAGTATGGTGTCTAGATCGAGGGAAGTACTGGTACCACTCTACTCTGCTTTGGTTAGACCCCATCTTGAATACTGTGTCCAGTTCTGGGCACCCCAATTCAAGAAGGATATTGACAAGCTGGAGCAAGTCCAGAGGAGGGTGACCAAAATGGTGAGAGGCCTGGAAGCCATGAGCCCTATGAGGATAGACTTTCATCTCTCTCCGGGAATCTTTAATGGAAGAAAAAGAGAATTTTGGAAGCCAAGATTTTAGGATCCATTGAATACTTGTGTCCAGTTCTGGGCACCCCAATTCAAGAGGGAGTATTGACAAGCTGGAGCAAGTCCGAGGAGGGCGACCAAAATGGCGAGAGGCCTGGAAGCCATGCCCTATGAGGATAGACTTAGAGAGCTGGGTATGTTTCATCTGCAGAAGAGAAGGCTAAGAGGGGACATGATAGCCATGTTTAAATATTTGAAGGGATGCCATGTAGAGGAAGGAGAGGGCTTGTTTTCCGCTGCTGCAGAGACCAGGACAAGGAGCAATGGATTCAAGCTGCAGGAAAGGAGATTCCACCTGAACCTCAGGAAGAACTTCCTGACGGTCAGGGCTGTCCGGCAGTGGAATCTGCGCAAGCCCTATGAGTGGAGTCTCCTTCCTTGGAGGTTTTTAAGCAGAGGCTGGCTGGCCATCTGTTGGGAGTGCTTTGAGGGTGTTCCTGCAGGGCAGGGGGTTGGACTGGATGGCCCCTGGGGTCTCTTCCAACTCTACATTTCTATGATTCTATGATTCTATGATTCTAGGAGCTGTAATTCCAGCACTTAGCATTCTGTTACGGCTGAGTGTGCTTAGTTTTCTTTTGGGGAGTTCCTCTCCTTAGGACTTGTAAAGATTGCAGTGTTGCTGTTATTTATAAATAAAGTTGATTTATTTATATCCCTTTGTTTATATATGTATGATATACATACAGCCTGGAAAAGAGAAGGTTAAGAGGTGACTTGATAGCTATGTTTAAATATCTGAGGGCATGTCATATGGAGGATGGAGAAAGACTGTTTTCTGCTTCTGCAGAGACTAGGACACGGAGCAATGGCTTCAAACAACAGGAAAAGAAATTCCATCTAAATCAGTGGTTCTCAGCCTTCCTAATGCTGCGACCCCTTAATACAGTTCTTCATGTTGTGGTGACCCCCAACCATAAAATCATTTTCTTTCTTTCTTTCTTTCTTTCTTTCTTTCTTTCTTTCTTTCTTTCTTTCTTTCTTTCTTAGTTAGTTATTTCCAACATCAAATAGATTGGAAACACTGCCCTAAATCACTGTTCTGGATAGACTTCTAATGCCTAAAAACTGGTAACCCTCCCCCCTTTTTTAAGCACAGAAAGCGTCCATCAATGCCAGAATTAAGGCAGTAGTTCTAGTTCTGAATGTTGGGTTTCCACAGTTCAAAAAGCCAGTCACTCCCAAAGGCAATGCCGAAACAGCCCACATTTTACACGAGGCGCAGGGAGGAAAGGACAGGGAGAGAGGAAAGATGGCGGCGGCATAAGCAGATGAGTTTTGTTTCCCCCTCCCTCCCTCCCTCCCTCCCTTAAAGGGAGTGCAGATGCTGAACATACAAAAAGCGAGGAACGCAAGACAGTCCGGGCGAAGAACACAACACGTGCGTGTGGCAAACGCCAAGGGTCCACGCACAACAAAAGCGAGAGGAGAAAGTCATCCTGGCTATTTCTGCACTAGACTGTTATAGCGCTATGATTCCACTTTCACCATCCTATGGAATCCTGGGGTTTGCAGTTTGAACCCCAGCGCAGGGGTCTCAGAAGCACTGCTCCCATTGGCTGTGAGGCCACCTTCTTTTAAAAGGGGGGGCAGGATTGAGGAGCAGCGACCCCTGGAAAATGGTGTTTGACCCCCAAAGGGGTCCCGACCCCCAGGTTGAGAACCACTGATCTAAATATTAGTAAGAATTTCCTGACATTTAGAGCAGTTTGACAGTGGAATACACTGTTGCCTTGGAGTGTGGTGGAGTCTCCTTCTTTGGAGGTTTCTCAGCAGAGGTTGGGTGGCCATCTGTTGGGAATGCTTCGATGGTGTATTCCTGCATGGCAGAATGGTGTTGGACTCGGTGGCCCTTGTGCCTTCTTCTGACTCTACGATTGTATGATCCTATAACTTGAGAATGTTACTCTTTTTGGCCAACAACTCCCAGAATGCCACAGCCAGCAAGACAAACACGATTCAAGGAGCCGTAGTCCAAACAAGTAACTTTTCCAAGCTCTGTTGTTTTAGCTATTTGAGGAGCTGTGTCCACCTTGGAACTTTGGAAAGCAAGGAAATGTTTCTGGGTATTCTATGACCACCAGGGGGCAGGCGTGGCCTTTTGAAGAAGGTGCTCACTCACTGTAAACAGTGCGCAAGCCCTATGATAGCCCTGTGCTTCTCTAATGCTGCCGTTTTCCAAGTCATTAGGTTAACCTATTATGGTCTGTAAAGGAGACTGTGGGAAAGAATGGGATATACTTTGGCTTTAGAGCCAGCACACAAATGACTTTTACCACACAGCTGAAAACAACCTCCCTGGAGCAAGCTGTCTTGCTTTTCCACAATATCAGTGGGTGCAAACATTGTGGGTCAGAGCCTGTGCTGTAGTCTGGTCTAAGATGACTGGGCAACTGCCTTTGGGACTTGGGCAGGGACGTAAAACAGGCATCAAATGCCATACCCAGCTTGTTGGGGGCAATTAGCTAAAATACATTGTAAACCGCTTAGATAACACTCAGTTGATAAGCGGTATAGAAGTAAATGCTATTGCTATGTTGCTATTACTGTACTTTGTCGTTAGGTGACCTTAAACTGTGTGATGTTTCCGCCTGTGGTTGGTTGGCTAGTTGGTTGATTGTTGATTAGTTGGTTGGTTGGTTGGTTGGTTGATTCTTTCTTTCTTTCTTTCTTTCTTTCTTTCTTTCTTTCTTTCTTTCTTTCTTTCTTTCAATTTTTTCCTCCCTCCCTCCCTCCCTCCCTCCCTCCCTCCCTCCCTCCCTCCTTCCTTCCTTCCTTCCTTCCTTCCTTCTTTCCCTCCTCCCTCCCTCCCTCCCTCCCTCCCTCCCTCCCTCCTTCCTTCCTTCCTTCCTTCCTTCCTTCCTTCCTTCCTTCCTTCTTTCCTTCCTTCCTTCCTTCCTTCCTTCCTTCTTTCTTTCCCTTCCTCCCTCCCTCCCTCCCTCCCTCCCTCCCTCCTTCCTTCCTTCCTTCCTTCCTTCCTTCCTTCCTTCCTTCCTTCCTTCCTTCTTTCCCTCCCTCCCTCCCTCCCTCCCTTCCTTCCTTCCTTCTTTCCCTCCCTCCCTCCCTCCCTCCTTCTTTCCCTCCCTCCCTCCTTCCTTCCTTCCTTCCTTCCTTCCTTCCTTCCCTCCCTCCCTCCCTCCCTCCTTCCTTCCTTCCTTCCTTCCCCCTCCCTCCCTCCCTCCCTCCCTCCCTTCCTTCCTTCCTTCTCCCTCCCTCCCTCCCTCCCTCCCTTCCAAACAGCACCAGTCCAGCTCCTTGTGGTTTGTTTCCTTGCAGCCTAACACAATAAAGCACATTACGGTCACTCTATATGTTAGAGACCTTTTCATAGAGGAGTGATCTAATGATTTCACCCAAGTCTGTACAGTTTTTAAACTATTTTAATATCTTTTTTTAAATGGTGAAATGGTTTAAGGTGTTCCAAGGCTCTTTGAAATTTTCTTTGTTGTTTCAAGTTTGAATGGTTCTCAGTTGTTTTTAGGTGATTTTTATCTTCAGTTTATCCTGAGATCTAATGGTATAAAGTGGAGTATAAGTATTTTAATCAAGAAAAAACATTGCAATACAAATGTTAACAGTAGCCATGTTGACTTTCAGGCAATTTCCAAAGTCTTTAATATGGCAGGACCTTTGTTAGGTCAACAAAAAAGCACAAAATCCTTGCTGTAAGCTTATATTGTCTCTGTTATATCTCCTGCATATTATTTTGTGGATATTGTAGGCTGGGATGCAAGGATTTGTGGAATAAGAGGACAACAAGGGCCAGCTACATTTTATGCACAAGACAAATTGAATTGGGGTAGTCTAAGCAAGTTGGCAGAGAGATGATTGCACTTCCTTGGGGTGACAGTCTCCAGCCTAGGTGAGAATTTCTGAGAATTGTAGTTTTCTTCTCTTCTCCTTCCTCCCTTCCCCTTCCCCTTCCCCTTCCCTTCCTTCCTTCCTTCCTTCCTTCCTTCCTTCCTTCCTTCCTTCCTTCCTTCCTTCCTTCTTTCTTTCTTTCTTTCTTTCTTTCTTTCTTTCTTTCTTTCTTTCTTTCTTTCTTTGAATAGGCATTTTGAAATTCGGGTCAGACCTATCTCGGACATTTCCTCAGACCTGCGTGTACCCTCCACCAAACGACACAAATCAAATTCTTTCAAAAATGGGAAAAGTAATTGGGAAAAATCCTCCAGATTTGTGTTGTGGTTCGCTATTCCATCCTCTGGCTTCTTGGCAGAAAGGCTACCATTGGGAAAGCTTTCTGGAGAAGGAGCCATTTTTGTTCTGCCTGTCATAGCTAAAACCAAACCAGACCAAACCCCCACAAGAGCCTAATTGTCCTTTGAAGATTTCTCCCATTTCTTGCCGTGGAACAGAGGCCCAGTGACTGGACGTAACTGCCTAGAGAATCATGTCTCCCTTGAAGGCTGACCAGACCCAAATGTGTTGGTTTGAATGGAAGAGATATTTGTACACAACGCTTTCCTCGGGCTTTCCTAGCAGCGGCTGCCTCTCTCCTTTGACCAAGTGTCACATAACTCCGAATTTGGCCATTTCTTAAAAGGGGATTTGTTTGCAAAGCCCACTACACTGTAATAGGGCTTAAGCTGTTTCTGTCGTGGCTGTAAATCCTTCTTAGTTTATGTATTATTGACCCAATAGATGGCAAGGGGGGGGGTCCTTCTACAACTCACTGCGTCAATCCAAAGGCTATCCAGCTGCTCACGTGGGAGCCCTTGGAAGGACTGCAAAGAGACCTAAGTGGCAGGACCTGCTGGGGAGGATGGGCTGAAGGGAGAGGGTTGGTGTTGGCGGTACTGTGAAGCTTTGGAAAAGTTTCTTTTTGGACTACAACTCCCAGAAGCCCTCTTTTCCCCAAGTTCTCAACTGTGCAAGAACTGCAAGAAACTAACTTACACTGAGTCAGATAACTGATCCATGATACATATTTCGGGGCAGCCTAATGTAGAACTGGACCAAGTAACTCTGTCCTGCCTATTCAGCTAGCAGTGTCTCTCCAGTGTTTCAGGTGGAGAGAGACTTCTCCTCATCTTTTTGAAGGGATGCCACGTAGAGGAAGGAGGGGGCTTGTTTTCTGCTGCTCCAGAAACCAGGACAAGGAGCAATGGATTCAAGCTGCAGGAAAGGAGATTCCACCTGAACCTCAGGAAGAACTTCCTGACAGTCAGGGCTGTCCGGCAGTGGAATCTGCTGCCTCGGAGAGTAGTGGAGTCTCCTTCCTTGGAGGTTTTTAAGCAGAGGCTTGATGACCATCTGTCGGGAGTGCTTTGAGGGTGTTCCTGCATGACAGGGAGTTGGACTGGATGGCCCGTGTGGTCTCTTCCAACTCTACATTTCTATGATTCTATGATTCTATGATTCTGTGATCTGATCCTAATAGCAGGAAATTAAATGGGAAACAGTTCTACCTGCAGTGTGCTCCCTTCTTGCACTGCCAATGCGATCCTTCCTGAAAGATGTTAGGATGTCTGTCCAGCCCAGCAGGGTCAACTTGGATTGTCAGGGCTTCAGGTTGAGAATTCCCTCCCCCTTGTCACCAGCTTCTTTTTCATTGCAGATGTTAGTAACTGAACCTGGGATACTTTGCATTGCAAGCACATTCTCTTGTGGTGGCTGCTTTGTTAGTGGAGTGGCGAATCCTCTCTAGGTTTTAATCTCAGCTTTAAAGGAGCTGTCCAAGGTGCTGAAAACTATTTTGGGGATATGTGGAAGGTGTTTGTGCTGCCCTGTGCAGCACATAAAACTTTTAAACTGGGATTTCCCACCCACAAATTCTGGCAGCAGATATTATGCCCTGAATTATCTGGGTGCAAATTTAGGGGGGACAGCTGGAATCCTGGAGGTGGCTTCCACATACATAAGCTCCTCTATGGAAGCAGCTGGACATTTTCATCCCATGTGTATTCAGTCCAAGTTGCAGAAGTGGAGTTGCACATGTGATGCCATTGGGCATGCAGATATAGACATGGCATGAACAAAGGGATGAGTCTGTGTGGGTCATTGTGCGTTCGGCAGCACATTCAGGTGTGCACCTGGCCACACAAATTACCATTGAACATAGGCTCTGTGTTATACAGTCAATGCATATCGTCACATGCAGAGATTTATAGATGATATGGGATCTTGACCAAAATTAGTCCATCCTGGTATATGTTGGTATTAAGGGTGGAAACAAGGCCTGGAAACTATGAAGCTCTATGAGGAGCAGCTTAGGGAACTGGGTATGTTTAGCCTAGAAGAAAGTTAAAAGGTGACATGATAGCCATGTTGAAATATTTGAAGGGATGTCATGTTGAAGATGGAGCAAGCTTGTTTTTTGCTACTCCAGAGTCTAGGACATGGCAATTCAAACTACAGGAAAAGAGATTCACCTAAACTTTAGGAAGAACTTCCTGATGGTAAGCACAGTTTGACAGTGAATACATTGCTTGGATGTGTGGTGGAGTCTTCTTCTTTGGAGGTTGTTCAACAAAGACTGGATGGCCATCTGTTGGGAGTGCTTTCATTGTCTATTCCTTCATGGTAGAATGGGGTTGCACTGGATGGCCTTTGTGGTCTCTTCCCACTCTATGATTCTGTCATTCTTATTCTAATATTAGAATTAGAATGGCTGAAAAACATGCTTTCTGAACATTGAGAAACTCTGACAAGAGGAATTCTGGACTGATGAGAATTTTCACAGTTTGGGAATTATCTCTGTGTGGAATTTGCAGGTGGGTGCAGTATTTATTATGCAGGAAGCAGCCTTTTTTGCATAGAAAATAGTTCTGTGTAGAAATACCGTTGTCCGTGCAGAAAGTGCTGTTTTATCTTCAGGAAATGCTCTTCTGCATCCAAAACAACATGCACAGTGGCACAACTCTGCTTCTGCAAAATTCAACTGAATACAGACATTAAGGCCATTTCTACACTAGACTGTTATAGCGCTATTATTCCATTTTCAAAACCCTATGGAATCCTGGGGTTTGCAGTTTAGGGAGGGGCTTCAAAGGCCATCCTCAAAAGCCTTCTTCAAAGGCCCCTCCCTAAACTGCAAACCCCAGCGTTCCATAGGATGTTGAAAGTGGAATAATAGCGCTATAACAGTCTAGTGTGGAAATGGCCTAAGTCATTAACAGAAAAGTACAGTCACATGGGGAAGGGAATTATCCACATGGTCCAGCCTATATCTCCTACTGGTGGCAAGCCACGAGGTTTTCTTTTTTTAAAAAAAGGAAAAGAAAATATGTGAGTAAGTGAAATGGGCAGAATTACCCACCCAGCCAGAGGACTTCAAGTGCTTTGTTGTTAAAAGCCTGGCTTTCAGTCCCAGTGTATTTAATCACATTTGACCTGCTGATATAGGCATGGCACCTCTTTATTTTTCCATGACTAGGGTGGAAATTGTGCCTTTTGGCCATTGTAGATGGTGGAGAATTTTGTTTCATTCTTTTTTTTTAATGAATAACTTTCCAAAATTTGCACAATTTTTGTAAATTTGCATTTTTTCCAAAATTTTGCCAATAATGTGATGTTAAAAAAGAAGTGAATATGAGAGAAAGTGGAACTGACATTCATCCACCCCTGTCAGGCGCTCATCAGATAGATGAGTTCAAAATGCTCCTTAATAATGATGCTCTGTCTATAGAACTGATGCTACGTCCTCTTCTACAAAATTGGTTAAGATGGAGTTTTTGTGAAAAGCTTTCTCCTTCATGTGGAGGTCCCAAGTGCAGAAAAACACACTTGATGCCTTGATTTTTTCCCCCTCTTAATGGTGATTTATGAGATAATTGTGGATGGCTTTTAAATATTCTAAATTGTATTGCTGAAATTTATTTTTTAATATATTGTACTCCATATTCTGTAAACTGCTTTGAGACCATTGCTGGGAAATTTCATTCACAAGGATAAGACTGAACTGAGAAGAGAACAAAAACGGGAGGGAATTGCCTATTGATTTACGAAATGGAGTCAGTGCTTAGCTGGTAGCAGCAACTAATACTGCGTCAAATAAAAAGCTTAGCAAACACTGTGTTATATATAACCAATTTGGCTGCTTCAAATGAAGGGTGTAAAGAACATTAGCCAGTTTTCCTATGCTTGAAAGGGGTGTTTTGACACATTGAAATACTTCACTGAAAAATATATGAATTTCTTATACATTTTTTGTCTTCGATAGAGAAAAAGAGCTAGTGCTTTTATTTCATTTTTTTCATTTTCTTTTTTTTTAAAGCTGTGCATTTTAGTCAAAATATGCTGTTTTTCTTCAGAAAGCATTGCATTTTCTTTTCTTTTGCACAAAAGGAGTTTTGTAAAAAAAAAAAAAACTACAAATATGAAAATGCTTTTGTGCAAACAGAATTTTCACAAAAAATGTCCTGAAATACAAAAAATAAACAAAAAAAATCTGCAAAATTTCTCATACTTTCTCCTACAGAGGAAAAAAGTTCGTATTTTTCGTTCTTGCTTGTGAGAATCAGCTGGGTAAAGGTTTGCCTTTCTACTCTTGGAAAAGCTGGCGTTTGGTGGCATGGCTACGAATTCGTTTTTCCAGCATTGTGCAAAGATGAGGAGCGGCTAAGTTTTCCTCAATAAAGCAATGCTTCCAATGCTGCCACCTCTTTGCCCTCCCCGCTGGCATGCCTGGCTCTAGTTTGCGAGTCAAACTTCAATGGCTATTTGGTTGACTTTCTAACTCAGAAACCATCTTCAAATACTGCAGTCAGACAGTATTCCAGGCTCCTTTCTTGTGTCGGTGATGAAGGGGAAGGTTTAGGAGAATGAAATGCACACCCTGGTTGCATCCTGGTTGTCCCCCTGTCTCTCTCTCTCTCTCTGCCGCCAGAACATCCCCCCCCCGTAATCTCAGTTGCACTTTGTCAGAACGAGGTAACTGCTAGTTAAGTGAAATACCCTAGATCAAAGGGGGATTAATCACCAACTGAATCCGCACTGAATAAACCTGCCATTCAAGAAAATTATTTCCAGTGAACTTAGCCGGCGGATTGGAGACATTTGCATAACAGGGGCCCAAGCATGCTCCAGCCAGGTTAAAAGGTTCCGAATCCATCCAGCGGTTGGGCATTCTTCGCCGTCCTTTTTCCCTTTCAGCAGCCGCGTACAATGGGGGGCCGTCTTAATCTGATCACACAGCTCCCTATCTCAATGATGTCAGGAGGGCCCAAGTATTGCAAAGTTTGGATGAGGGATGGATCAATTTCAGTTTCAGTAACTCCTAAATCTGATTTGTCGGAATTTAAGATGTAATCCTTAAAAAGAAGAAGAAGAAAGCGCTTTAAACTCAAAGGCTGTTTATTAACAACCCCCCACCCCTTCTTTCCTCCTTTCTTTCTTTTTCTGTCTTTTTATTTTTCCCTCCCCATTTAACCTTTGTCTTAGGAACGGTGGCTCTGGATCGGCTGTTACCCTGACATTCAGCCGCAGTCACATTCAAAGCCACATTTCTTTAAAAGGATAGCTAGGAAACAGGGACATTTAGGTAGGTAGGTAGATGTATTTTTTTAGGTTAAGGAAAAAGGCAGCGTCATCATGAAACCAAATGAGATGGCCTGACTTTGGCTGGAGATTATTTTTGGGGTGTGTGTCTGTGTATCAACCATTATAGGACAGCGAAATGTCAGGTATTTGTTGTGATAGGACACATCCCGGCCAGTTGAGACGTCCCACCATTTTGCTCCTGTTCTTTTTAGTTTTATACTGGTTTAAAATGAAGTGCCCTGGGGAACTGGTCTTAAAAAGTCTGTGATCGTACTGGGAGCTGAAAGAAAATATTCTGGGAATGTTATATGGGAATATTATATGTATGCATGTTATGTATGTATATTATATATATATGAAAATATGTATGGATTGCTAAAATAAAATCAGAACAGGAACAAAATTTAGGACTTTCTTCTTTTTCTTCTTTTTTTAAATCACTGGATGTGCCCATAGTTTTAACTGTGTTGGGGGTCCTGGTTTTGGGGAAAAGGCAGGATACAAACAAATAGGATGATGATTTTCTGTGTTGGTTGTAAAACCAAATATTGCTTGTTATCTGCCTGTGTGACCAGCAAGACTTGCTGGGATTCCCTCTTCTACACAACCATTAAAGGTACAGGAGTCCTCTGCAGTTTTCTTTCTGGCGACCCTGGATTTGAAGCTACAACCAGGAACAACCTTGCTCAACCTTTTTTTATCCTAAAGCAACCCTTGAAATAATTTTCAGGTCTCAGGGAACCTCTGCATAAAAATTATTATGTCTACAGCTAAAAATAAATAAAAATAAAATCATTTTTTTAAAATCATGAGCTCTCACAGTACCAGGGAACTATTAAACTACTAAAATTCCAGGGAAACAGAAAAACCCTGTTTTAGGGGGATGCACATCTTGGATAAAAATCGGTGGGGAAAGCCAACATCTTTCTATCTGTCTGTTTGTCTGTCCACCTCTCTCTTTCCCTCTCATATTAAACATTTATATCAGCCTGTCTCAAAAACAATTCTTCCTTTGAAACAAAGGAAGTATTTTTGGGGACTACCGCTCAGACAGTGCTGGCTGTGGCTGCTGGGAACAGTAGTCTAAAAAATAGTTCTTGAGAGCTCCCTTTCTTCCGCCATATTATCACCACGGTGGCCCTACAGATTAAGTTAAGCTGAGAAAGAATGACCACTCTGAAGTCTCTTGGTGAACTTAACAGCCCCTTGAGGCTTTTGTCCCGGGAGCCTCACAATTCTAATCTGACGAGCTAACCACTATACCACACTGCACCAAGAATATCCTCGGGGCATACTTTGCCCCCTGCAACTCCAGCTTTGCCTGGCAGTGTAGGCAGCTCTGCAGAGGTGTGCCAGCTAATTTGGGTCCAGCTATGGGCATCAGCAGCTGTCTTTGCCTGACTGGTGACAATTTATTTTCACTGTTTAAACTTTTCAAATGATGGACAGATTTCCTTTCCCAGTGCTTGGAAGCAAGAAGTTATTTGTTTATTAATTCATCCAGTGTCTACCCTGCTTTCTCCTGACGTGAGACTCGAGGCAGCTTGAAATAATTTAAAATAAAACTTTAGCAAAGATGTTATATTACAAAATTTAAAAAATTAAGCAGCAGTTTTGTTTAAAGCACATACTTAACAGTATAAAATACAAACTGTTGTTGTGGTGGTGGTGATTATTTTCTTTTCTGTCCCATCCTTCTCCCAATAATGGGACCCAAGGCAGCCCACAGCATTAAAACAATACAAATTAAAAACACAAAACATTCCTGAAAGGAAAAGTTAAAACATTACATGTTAAAAATATTGAGATACATTAAAAGACCATGTAAATCTTAAAAACAAAATTGCAGAGCATTAAGACCCCAAACATAGTCAAAATATAATTGAAAGCATATAAAATAAAAAAGGTGTTTTTTAACTTTCCTACCACTTTCAAATGCTGTTCTGCCATAGGATTAAAAATCAAGGGGTAACCTAAATAGGCCTTCTTACTGCCAGCATGAAGAATCGAAGGATCATAGAATCATAGAAATGTAGAGACCCCAGGGGCCATCCAGTCCAACCCCCTGCCATGCAGGAAGACCCTCAAAGCATTCCCAACAGATGGCTATCCAGCCTCTGCTTAAAAACCTCCAAAGAAGGAGACTCCACCACACTCCGAGGCAGCCTATTCCACTGCCGGACAGCTCTGACCGTCAGGAAGAGAGCAGGTAGGGGACTAACCAGATCTCCTGTGGAAGGGAGTTCCACAGCCTGGAAGCAGCGGGTGAACAGGCTCTCTGCTGTGTCCTCACCCAACCCGCCTGTGATGGTGGTGAGACTGAGATGAAGCCCTTCCCTGAAGATCTTAAAACTCAAGTTTGCTCAAATTGGGAGATACCCTCTTTTAGACAGTCTGGACCCAAGCTGTGTAAAGCTTTAAAGGTCATAACCAGCACTACTGAGAAATGAGGATGACATTATTTCAACAGAGGAGTTATATCATTCCTGTAACCAGGTCCCACGTTTTGGACCTGCCAAAGTTTCTGAACAGTTTCCAAGGGCTGCCCCATGTAGAGTGCATTGCAGTAATCTAAACGGGATGCAATCATGGCATGGATCACCATGTTGTTGTTGTGTGCCTTCAAGTTGTTTCAGAGTTATGGTGACCCTGAGGCAAACCTATCATGTTTTTTTTTTCTTGGAAAGATTTGTTCAGAGGAGGTCACCATTGCCTTTCTCTGAGACTGGGAAAGTGCAACTTGCCCAAGGTCACCCAGTGGATTTCCATGGCCGAGGGGGAGTTAGAACCAGGCGGAGGGTTGTAGTCCAATGCTCAGACCGCTACACTATACCCATATCTAGTTTCTCTGGTAATGGGCACAGCTGGTGCACTAGATTTAAGTGCACAAATGCACTTGTGGCCATGGCTGAAACCCAGGCATTCAGGCTCACATATGAGTCCGGGTAACTTTGTCTTGTTTTCTCTCTGGCAACCCAGGGTATAACAGAGTTACAAACTTAAAAGCAATGCAGTGGTTAGAATCCTGTTGATAAATCATAATTAGAGTAAACCCGTTGTCATAATGGTTGACTGGAGAGTCAACATGTTACCCTGTATTCTAGGGGTCCCGGGATGGGCGCCCAAATAAACACAAGATGGGGAAACTAACTCGAGCGCTATCTTAAGCTAACAAGAGGCAGGGTAACTTAGCAGGGATCTTGCAACCCCATGTATATGGGGTCAGGTCAGAAGAGCAGTCAGACAAGTTTTAAAATAGCAAATTAATAACTTTATTAAAGGACAGACAACAAATAAGACACCACATGCACACAGCTAACTGAGAGATAAGAAATAAGAGTTTCCGGGGGAAATGGGTGATACGACACTTTATCTCATAGTCCTGGAGGAAACGGAGGATTGCAGGGAAGACAGCTCAGCGTGGCTTGCCGAGGGGACAACTCTGCTGGACAGAGTGGTAGCAAGGCTAGATGGAAGTCCAGGGTGATCCAAGCTGTCTGAGGGAGTGATCCGAGGAGGACTCGGAATCGGGGAGTTTTTATAGGGTGGATTGTGCCTACAGGCCATGCAATACTCGGTGAGGACAATACAAGTTTAGAGTGGGACAAAGGTGTTGGAAAAGGTCAAGTTTTACATGATGGGCTTAGCGCAGGTATAACAATAGTGTAGCCAGTATGCAAATAGCTTAACATTGAAAGAGTGCTGGCTCGAGGCCGAGCATCTTTGTGTAAAGTCGCGCTTAAGCAAGGTGTGTCTGCAAAAGAGGTCCCCAAAGCAACGGAGTGGCGTTAATCTGCCTGCCTAAGTGGGGATTGGAATGTCCAACCGTTAACCGGCCGCGCCTGTTTGCGTGCTTGTCCGGTGCCCTCGCAAACACGTGGAGCAGGGTGGCAGAGAAAGGTCAAGTGGAGGCCAAATAAGTTTGATATCAAGAGATATCTAGTGCTATCACCGGGTATGTCTGAACCGTGGTAACAAACATCTAGGTAAATCCAGTTCAGTGTCTTTGCTATAGTTAAGACTAAAGACGAAAGGCTTTTAGTCTAAGACTAAAGGTCTTTCTGCACTAGACTATTATAATGCTATTTTTCCACTTTCAACATCCTGTGGAATCCTGGGGTTGCAGTTAGGGAGGAAAGTTTAGAGTTCTCAGCCAGAGAGCTCTTTGACCTCAATAAACTACAAATCCCAGAATTCGACAGGAGGTTGAAAGTGGAATAACAGTGTAGTGCAGAAAGACGCTAAGATAGAAGAGATGAGTCAGCATGATATTGTGGTTTGAGTATTGGACTACAACTCTATAGAAGAGGGTTCAAATCCCCACTCAGCCGTGGAAACTCACCGGCTAACCTTGGGCAAGTCACACTCTCCCAGCCTCAGAGGAAGGCAAAGGCAACCCCTCTCTGAACAAATCTTGCAAAGAAAACCTCATGATAGGCTCACTTTAGGGTTGCCATAAGTTGGAAATGACTTGAAGGCAAAAACTGCAAGAAATATTTTAATAAATATGTATAAATATTTTAAACTAACACATCTGGAGATTTTGAAGTGTTGTACCATCCTCTTATCAACCTTATTTTTCTTTTTATTTATTTACTTTTATACAAAACATAAGTTTAAAACAATTTCTCCGTCATAGTTTTATATATATACATGAAGGTTTACTGTATTTTCTTTCTTCCTGCATTTCTACCTAAAATCTAAGTATTTTCATCAATGCTACCAATTGTTTACGTACTTCTACAATTGTCCTTTAATATCATTTGTTCCAGGTCCTTATATTCTAGATATTCTATTGAATAACTTTGATACTTTAATGCATATTTTCTTAAAACTCTTTATGATCTTATAATGTATTTTCCTCCTATTACACATTCCTAAATGTTCCTTATATTTTTTTTTCAGTCTTTATATTGGAAGTAACTTTCTATTGGAGCCCACTCGTTTTTTATAAAAAAAAAAATGGTAACAATGACTGCTGGAATTGCCCTAACATTTCTGCACCTTCTGGCAAGGAATTACTTGCTAAATGATAGAATATAATCTATCTACACCTATAAGCTAGAAGCTGCACCTTCCCCTGGTCTGTCCTTCCTGCCCTCTTTGGCTGAACAAATCGTTTATTCTTGCTTTGACCCAGGTCCATTTCTTTGGTTAGCCAAGTAGTAAAGATTTACATTGCTGTCTATGGCCCTTTTTGTACCTTACCTTGATAGCGCGATGAACTAGAGCCCTCACGGTATTGCCAATATTGCAAGAGGCCCAGTAGAGAGCCCCTTGCAGTCTGCACACGGTAGGGCATTTGCGAGAGAGCACCAGTCCCCGCCCGGTGCCTTGTCCACATGTCCACGCCCCACCGCCCCTGATTGGTTGGTGGTTTTTCTTTTTTGTATTGTTTCGTCAACTATCGTGCTAATGTTAGCCCGATAGATCCTGCTAACAGGCTGTTTCATACTATGTTGGTAACATGCTAACATGCTAACGTGCTAAAGATAGCGCCGGGTTTAAAAAAACCCACAATTGGCTGGACCCCGGGGGCTGCTATCGTCTCGAGTGTGAGTGGCAACGCAGTCCCAGGGTGGCCTCTCGTGGCGACGTGTCATGCAGTGTTCCCTGCTGCGATGGCTGAGCGGCCGGCCTGCTGCTGGACAGAGCATCCCCTGGGAGCTGCGGCATGAGGGACAGGCAACAGGGACTGCCCACATCCTGCTCACTCCCAGGTCCTTCCCGGAAGCACACCGGACGATGGCTCTGCAGGCCCTCTGGTCGCGCGACCGATACGTGAAAGGGAGGTTATTTTCACCTTTCAGGCAAAAATAAGAAAACGCGCTATCAGCACTATCCATGGCTGTGATAGCACCTGGTTCGCCAGAACGTCATGCGGTACAGTGGCTTGTGAAAGGGAGAGGGAGCATGCCTAATACGCTTTAAAAACGCCATGCAAAAAGGGCCTATGTGTCTGTACACACCCTGTTACTTTTCCAGGTTGGTTACCCCCCCACCAGCTTCCTTTTATCATTGATGGTTTAAAAATAACTCTATATGGTCATAATATTCATAATAGTCCCTTTGGGGGAAAAAAAAGATAGAATAGGATCAAGTATAAAGATATATCAATAGGTAGCAAAGTCAGAGTCCATTTCCGCACTACACTCTTCTAGTGCGATTATTCCACTTTCAACATCCTATGGAATCCTGGGGTTTGCAGTTTAGGGAGGGGCCGATGTTGAAAGTGGATGTTGAAAGTGGAATAATTGTGCTAGAAGAATGTAGTGCGGAAATGGCCAGAGTCATCCATGGCACAGTGTTTGTGATTTCTGTGTCTGGTTATGAAATCTGGACAGTGAAGAATGCTGAGAGGAAGAAAAGCAACTCATTTGAAATGTGGTGCTGGGAAAGAGTTCTGCTGAAGAGACAAGTGAATGGGTCCAAAAGCAAATCAAACGTGAACTTTCCCTAGAAGCGAAAATGACTAAACCAAGGCTGTCATACTTTGGACATCTCATGAGATGGTGCGACTCATTGGAAAGAATGGAAATTTTTGGTAAAGGCAATAATAATAATAATAATAATAATAATAATAATAATAATAATAATAATATTTATTTATATCCCGCCTCTCCCAATGGATTGAGGCGGCATTACAACAGTATATAAATACATTAAAAACACTAAAATGTAACCCATCTTCCCCACCCACCAACCCTTCTAACCCCCTAAAACACATTAATTCCTAAACACAATGGGAAAAGCAGGTACCATACTGTAAGTGGATTGACTTGATTTTCTGATTTTCCAAAGCTGGAGCAGGGTTGATAACAGAGTGACTTGGAGGTCTTTCATCTTAGGGTTCCCATAAATTGAAGTCAACTTCATAGTGTAGAGGAGGAGGAGGAGGAGGACGAAGAGGAGGAGTGGAAGGAGAAGGGGAAAGGAGAAGGAGTGGGAATGTTAAACAGTGGAATCTGCTGCTGCCTCCATGGAGTGTGGTGGAGTCTCCTTCTTTGGAGGTTTTTAAACAGAGGCTGGACGACCATCTGTCAGGAATGCTTTGATGGTGTCTTCCTGCATGGCAGAATTAGGTTGGCCTGGATGGCCCTTGGGTTCTTTTCCAGCTCTACGATTCTAAGAAGAAATGGGAATCAACTATTTTATAAAAAAAGATAACTTCTTAAGGACCTGGTTTATCTTTTACAAACAAAACATCACAGTACAGAAGCAATTTGACCCCCCCCTGCCTTCATCTAACAGGGAATCATTCTGGAATTGGTGCAGCAAGTGGATGCCAGCCCTCTTCCAGACTTTGGGCTGGGACAGATGTTGGCATCACAGTTTCAGAGGTGTGGAGACAGGCTTGGCTAATCTCCTTTGGAGTTGGGACCTTGGCTTTCAGGAACATAGTCTTGGCTCGGATTCCCAGTGACCTAAATGTGCCCCTTAATCCACGTCCTACACATGTCCTCTTAGGACGCCTCCCACGTCTGTGGGGGCTAAACAAACATCAGAAAGAGTCCGTTTCTCTCGGCTGCAAAAGGATTAGGCCTGCTGTGTTGCAAGGCTAGTTCTGGTCCAGGGACTGAGCGGTAGACCTGAGATTAGATTGTCTTGGCTGCAGAAGAGGGAACGCTGGCCACCTGAAGCCAGACTGTCTGGAAAAATGTCAAAATGTTTAACAGGGATTCCTTAACCTACTTCAAGATAATTAACACCTTCAGCATGCTAAGGAAATTCACAATGACTCATTTGGTGGAGGGAGTTCTCCTTCTTTTTGTCTTTAAAACATTTTGCTGTGTTTATTTGGCTCCACTGTTTTTGTTACTCCAAATTTCATACCCTCTGGCAATTCACAAAATAAAAGATGAGTGATACCTGGCTCGGCCACAGTACATGTAAACGGGATCTAGGAGTCTTAGTAGACTACGGGCTCAACATGAGTCAATAGTGTGATGCAGCAGTTTAAAAAGCCAATGTGATTCTGGGCTGCTTCAATAGGAGTCTAGGTCAAGGGAAGTGATAATACCACTCTGTTTTCTGCTTTGATCAGACCTCACCTGGAAATGTTACTGCAGTTCCTAGGCCGCACTTAAGGTGACATAGATATCATTTTGATATCAGTAATTTGGCTCTCTTCCACCACCCCTCTCCACGTGTTTGTGAGGCCCCCGGACAAGCACAGAACTAGGCTTGGCCACTAATCGCTGGACATTCCATTCCCCACCCAGGCAGGCCAGAAATAGCCAGATCACCGCTTTAGGAGACCTCTCTGCAAACACCCTCATTATGTATGCACGCTGCTCACAAAGAACTCCCTGCCCCGAGCAGGCAACTTGGCAAGCTGAATACTCAACTGTCAAGCGTCATGTATTTGCATACTGTCTACCTCTTTGTCAATTCGGATCTAACTCAATCATGCTAAATTCTGACCTTTCCAAAGGTTTGTCTCACGCCCGAAATTCATTGTTTTCCCCAAAGTACGGAATAGCCTGCGGTTACATTTCTCCCTATAAAAACCCTCAATTCAGAGACCATCCTCGGATCGCTCCTGAGTTCCATCCCGTCTTGCCACCGCTCTGCTTGGCGAGCCTTCCCCTCAGTCATATTGGCAACTTTGGACCTTCGCAGTGATCTATCCGGGCTTCAGGACAGGTGTCGTATCACCCAATTCAACAATCCCTCTCAAAAATCCCTCTATACCTCTCCAACCTTTCTTCTTATAACTTGGTGTGCTCCTTGGCCTGGCCTGACCCCGTAGACATTGGGTAAAAGATTCCACTGTGTTGCCCTGCCTCTCGCGTTGCTAGCTTGTGCTCTTAGCTAATTTCCCCAAACTTAGTTAATTGAGAGCGCGTATAGGTGTCCCTCCTGGGATCCCCAGAAATCAGGGTAACAGAATAGTGTGTCCAGTTCTGGGCACCACAGTTCAAGAAGGATAGTGACATCTGGAGGAGGGTACCCAAAATATTAGAAGGCCTAGAAATCATGAAGGAGTGATTTAGGGAACTGAGTATGTTTAGCCTGGAGAAGAGAAGCTTAAGAGATGACATGATAGCTATGTTTAAATATTTGAAGGAATGTCATGTCGAGGATGGAGCAAGCCTGTTTTCTGCTGCTCCAGAGACTGGAACACGGAGCAATGGCTTCTATGGGAAAAGAGATTCCATCTAAAGATTAGGAAGAACTTCTTGACAGTAAGAGCTGTTTGACAGTGGAAGACAGGACTGCCTAGGAGTGTGGTGGAGTCTCCTTCTTTTGAGGTTTTTAAGCAGAGGCAGGATGGCCATCTGTTGGGACCACATTCATGGTGGATATCTGTAATACCAAATGGGGTTGGACTGGATGGCTCTTGGGATTTCTTCCACTTCTATGAGTCTGTGCATTAATTGGTCATGCATCCTCTTGTAAGATTCTCCAGTCCTTGGTCCATAACCCAAGCAGTTTCTCAGGGTTTTGGGGAACAAAATATACTATGCAACCTTCACAGTGTCAGCTTGTTCTTTAGGAAGAATTTCCTTAGCATCAAGATACACAAATAACAGAAAGGCAAGCATTTGGGGGTTACTACCTGTAAAGCCATTTTAGGCTCCCCTCCAGATGCATAAATACGTAAGAAATGAAGTGCTTGGATAAACTTCCTTTTTTGGACTACATCTCCCAGAATCTTCCAGCTGGCAATTGCCACTGACCACAGTCAGAAAACTGCCTCATCAAATAGGTGGTCCACATTGATTGGTAACAGCATTGATAATAGCTTTCCGTTGTTTGAAAGATGTATTTTCCCTGGTTTTATGGGGAGATGCCATGGAAGTGACCCTAGGAATTTCTGCATGCAAAGGACACTGAGCTGTACTACCTTCCTAATCAATCAATTTTTATCATTGTCCTTTTGTTAAAAAATAAGAATAGGATGGATGTCCATGGATAAGCAGAGGCACATATTCATACTTAATCTCAAATGGAAGCTGTGCTCTGTGATGGGAAATACATGGCTGGAAATACCAGAACTTGGAAAATGTTAACTTTTTCAAATGACAGATGAAAGAATTCACACTAGGCCAGGATGGCTAGGGGATTCTGGGAAGGGTCATTCAAAAAAGTTAACATTTTCCCTGCTCTGCACTTTCTGTAGGTGAGGGATATGAATTATACCTGCAAATTTTCTCATCCCAAATAAGAAAAGATACTTTGGTATGTTGGGGGACTTTATCAAGAAAGTGGCCAACAGCTATGAGACCTTTTTTGTAAGATTTGTTTCCTTAGATAGATAGATAGGTATAGATATGTGTGCAAAAATGTGTGAGTATTTTTCACAGAACTTTTTCTTTTCTGTGGAATATATCAGTCAAGATCCTACATCACATTCTACATTTGTAACTTTAAGTATCTGTAGTTGCGTTGCAGAAATGAAACAGAACTCTGATTGTGAATTATGACAATGTGTCTCTGGGCACCAGCAGGAGTACTCTGATCGACATTGGCCCTTTTCTGATGTAGAATCATAGAATCATAGAGTTGGAAGAGACCCCTGGGGCCATCGAGTCCAACCCCCTGCCATGCAGGAACACCCATCAAAGCATTCCCAACAGATGGCCATCCAGCCTCTGCTTAAAAACCTCCAAAGAAGGAGACCCCACCGCACTCCATGGAGGCAGCCAGGCAGCTCTGACTGTCAGGAAGTTCTTCCTGAGGTTCAAGTGGAATATCCTTTTCTGCAGTTTGAATCCATTGCTCCTTATCCTAGTCTCTGGAGTAGCAGAGAACAAGCCCGCTCCCTCCTCAACATGACATCCTTTCAAATATTTAAACATGGCTATCATGTCCCTTTTTAACCTTCTCTTCTGGAGACTAAACATACTCAGCTCCCTAAGCTGCTGTTTGTAGGACATAGCTTCCAGACCCTTCACCATTTTGGTTGTCCTCCTCTGGACACGTTCAATATATGGATGTGTATTGGGCCCTTCTGATGTGCATTGTGCACTCCCATTCTGCTGTGGCCAGTGCCTGGATGTGCATTGGGAAGCACTCCAATGTACATTTGTGCCCATTGCACATTGGACTGTGGTGCATCAGTCTCTCTGCTGACCACCATTGAATGGCAGATGTCTCTGTTGTAATGTCATGGCTGAATACAGATGTTGTCAGACTACTCAATTCAATTTTGTATGCACACACGTCCATTTACAAAATCCCAAGAAGAATGCTAGGCATCATTTTTGCTTTTGCTTTCTGCATGTATGAGTTTGACATCACTTGGAGTATTGTGTCCAGTTCTGGGCACCACAATTCAAGAAGGATATTGAAAAACTGGAATGTGTCCAGAGGAGAGCAACTAAAATGGTAGAAGATCTGGAAACCATGAAGCCCTAGGAGAAGAGGGTTAAGAGGGGACATGATAGCCATGTTTAAATATTTGAAGGGATGCCATGTAGAGGAGGGAGTGGGCTTGCTTTCTGCTGCTCCAGAGACCAGGACAAGGAGCAATGGATTCAAGCTGCAGGAAAGGAGATTCCACCTGAACCTCAGGAAGAACTTCCTGATGGTCAGGGCTGTCCGGCAGTGGAATTGGCTGCCTCCATGGAGTGCGGTGGAGTCTCCTTCTTTGGAGGTTTTTAAACAGAGGCTGGATGCCCATCTGTTGAAAGTGCTTTCATTGTAGATTCCTATATGGTAGGGAATTGGACTGCGTGGCTCTTGTCTCTTTCAGTTCTCTGATTCTCTGATTCTATGACTTGAAGTTCCCTTTTGCACGTGTTGTGCATGAGACAAAGTTGCTCAGCTCCTTCACTGGATAGTTTTATCTGCTGTACAACATCTCCATTCATTTTGAAATTGGGGGAGTAGTGCTGCTCATGGGGTGCCATTGAGCATGGGAACGTCCATTCAGATGTTCATTCAGCTACCCAACAATGCCATTTAACACAAAGTCCACACAGCCCAATTGGCACATAAAGCTGTGTGTGGAAATTGACGCTGTGTAATCCTACTGTAGGATCTCGGACACTAAATGAAAAACATAATAAAAAAAAACCCTGTGCTGAAACTCTTGGACAGACAATGATTCATTCTGGCATATAAGGATAAAAATAAAGAAAGGTTTACATCTCATAATGCTTCAGCCAGTATAGGAAGTATAGGCCAATCTATCAAGATTGAAGAAAGCTATGGTGAAGTCTGGTGAGTAGATGTGGTGTTTGCTTGCATAGGCAAGTGCACCCTTTGGTCACACAGGAACATGATCAAGCCTTAGGTGACTAGTGTACTGATTATTCTGGAAGCTATCTGAGATGGCCTGAGAGGCTGGGCTTAAAGCTATCAGGAAGAACTCAGGACTGAGAAGAAATCTGAACCCAAGTGTCATGACTTGCCCTCTCCTCTAGAATATGAGGATGCAGAGGAGTTGGATTGCAAGGCGTTTCTGGCTCCAGATGATGCCTTCACCCCTGAATCTGAGAAGCTGATGGCCAAAGCAATTGAGAGTCTCTCCTCAGCAGGCCTTGGTGGACTTTGAAGAGGTATTGCCATCCCTTGGAGTCTCTAGAACAGAGAAGGAACAGCATTTCAACACCTATTAAATAGGAAATGTTGAGTCATCAAGTACTTGATGTCCAGAGTCAGCCATCTATAAATGCTCCAGCAGCTGCTGGGAGTCCTTTCTTACCCTGATCTCTGGGGGTCCCGGAAGGGGCGCCCAAATAACCAAACAACAATAACAACGACTTGGGGAGAATTAGCTGGAGCACTCACTAAAGCTAACGAGAGGCAGGGTAACTTAGCAGGATCTTGCAACCCAGCATCTACGGGGTCAGGTCAGTCAAGCAGTCAGATGGTTTAAAATAGCAAAAACGATGTTTTATTAAATGCAGGCAAACATTAAAGACAACACAGTCACACAGTTAACTAAAGAATTGGAAATAGGGATTTTCGGAGGGAAATGGGTGATATGACACCTGTCTCGTAGTCCTGGAGAGATATGAAGATAGAGTTCGTTGGGGTGGAGGGAAGAAGCTCAGCGCGGTTCGCTGAGGGGAGCTCGCCGAACAAAGCAGCAGCAAGGCGGTCTGGAACTCAGGAGCGATCCGAGGAGGGTCTTGGAATCAGGGTCTTTTATAGGGTGAATGGTGACTGCAGGCCATACCTTACTCGGTGAGAACAATGCAATTTAGGAGCAGGACAAAGCTTTGGAAAGGTCAGAGTTTAGCATGATTGACTTAGCGCCGATTTAACAATTGTGTAGCCAGTATGCAAATGCAGAGCACTTAGTACAGCTTTGTAAGGTTTACCTGCTCGGGGCAGGAGCCTTTGTTAGTATCATGCAAAAGCAAAAGGGTGTTTGCTGGAGAGGTCCCTGAAGCGACGAACTGGCTCAGTTCAGCCTGCCTGGGTGGAGAAAGGAATGTCCAGCAATTATCGGCCGCGCCTGTTTACGTGCTTGTCCAGAGGCCTCGCAAACACGTGGAGTGGGATGGCAGAGGAAGGCCGAATGGTTTGATATCAAAACAATATCAAGTGCTATTTCCAGGTAGACTTGGACCGCAGTAACACCTTATTACTCACATTCAATCTCCCTGACTGGCAGTGCTCTCTGTGCTTGTGTATTTTTTTGGGATGCTTGACTGGCTATGTTTCACATCTCCTTATCTTCTCCTTTCAGTTTTGGTTGCCCGGACAACTGGCTTTGAGTAAGAGATTCTGGACCAAAGGAGACCTTGCCCTCGTCCCTCCCTTCATCTTTCATGAATTTCCTGGAATTACCTGTGCACGGTTTACCTGTAGCTCCTTCCTCTATGAAACCCTGTCTCTTTGGGCACTTGGCGCCTCTAACCATGGGATACCATGTCCCCAACTGTCTTTGACATGGTTATCATGGGGAATGTGCAAGTTTATGAATGTGTTATCAAAGACGTATATAGAAGTGGGCACGATTGTAATGGCTGATGCCTTCTCTCACGTACATTCTGTATAATTAGATTCTTTTCTCAACCGATACTGACCTACAGAAACTTCTTCCTGCTTAGATAATGAAAGTGATCTATAGCCATCCTGACTAGTGACCACTGATGGCCCCATCCTCTATAAATATATCTAGTCCCCCTATAAAGCCGTGAAAGTTAGGGGGTGATTGCTACATCTTGTGGCAGTGAGTTCCACAGCTTAATTATTGCCTTGAGTGGAAAAAAATGTCCTTTTATCTGTTCTAAATCTCTCACTATCCAACCTTACTGGAGGAACTTAGTATTATCAGAGAAGAAGTATTTCCTATTCTGAGAAGGTAAATTTTAGAGTTTTTTAAAAATAAAAAATGTCAAGTGTCTAGCCCCACTGACAAAATAGGTCTGAAATTATGTAGAGTGTGAGCAACTTTTTTTGAAATTTGCAAACGCCTGTAACACAACTGTGAAATTTCCACATTGGTTTTCCAAATTGGTTTTCCTTGAGATGCCAAGTTCCATACTCAGAATAAAACCTCCATGTTATACCCACCTAAATGACAGCGAGCCCAGTAGAGAAAGAGAACAAGGGGGAGAAAAAAACTGAGTTCTTATTCCTTGAGCAAATACATGTTGTAAATGATACATATTGCATCTAATCTGTATTGTGCATGTCAGAAGTTCAATTTTCCTTGACAGAGTTTCTTTCACATTGCATCAGGCTGAATATTAACACAGTATTAATTGATTAATTACAGCATCTCAGAATGGATGCTTCTGCAAAGCTATGAATCAGTGCTGTTTTCCCCTTCAGCCACACTCATATTTAACACGTTCCTAGAATTACGAACATTTTAGAATTCTCAGGAATAATTTCTAATAATTCTTATCACACAGTGTGATAGTCATGAGTTCTGGGAACATTTTTCCTTAAAGAGAGAGGGGAACGCAGAGAGAGCAAGCTAGCTAAAATTCTCATCCTTATACAGTACTCTCCCCTTATCAGTGGGGCGTACATGCCGAGACACACAGACTCCCATGGATGTGTGAAACCACGGAGAGTCCTGACCCCTGTACCTTCACCGGAAGTAGTCCTCTAGCTTTGCAGGGACCATAGAAAGGTTTCATATTAATGGGTGGAATGAAGGCCCTTTTCGCACCGGCTTTCTGTCGCGCGAGAGCCCCCTGAGCCTCGCGGGAGTGGGAGCGTCACTCTGCACGACGCACTCCCACTTCCGCTGCACTCACGGGGCTGCAGCAGCACGATCGCGGGTTTTTTGATTTTCGCCTCAAAGCAAAAATCACCCGCGCTCGCGCAACGCTCCCGGCGCCCACACGCACTTACCTCCTGTGCGGAGCGTCGGGGAGGCGTCCGGGTCGCGCTTCCTTCCCTCTGCCTCGCGGAAGGAAGGGGCGGGGCGGGGCGCTAGAGCAACGGACGCGACAGCCTCCTGCTTCGCGTGAGCGGGGGGGAGACAGACGCGACAGTCTCCTGCTTCGCGCGAGCGGGGGGGGCGGCTCACGCCAGCCTCCTGCTTCGCTCAGGGGGGAGGGCGGCTCGCGCGAGAAGGCTCCTCCGGGAGGCTGCCAATTCCCCCTCGTTCCTTCGCCTGCGGAAGGAACGAGGGGGAAACGGCAGCCTCCTGGAGGAGCCTTCTCGCGCGAGCCGCCCTCCCTGCTCGCGTGAGAAGCCTCAATGCGAAAAGGGCCGAAGCTTCTCTTTGGTTCCTGCAAAGCTGGAGGGTTGGTTCTGGTGACACCGGAGCCATTCCATGAGGCAGTGTTGGTGGAGGAGCAGTTAAATTGGGAGGTGGGCAGGTGGTACTGGAGAGAACCCAGCAGAATCCAAGGAGGGGAAGGGAGATATGTTTCCAGGTGCTCAGCGGGTAGTAATTTACTTATTTATTGTTTGAGAACAAGCCCACTGAGTTTTGACACAGACACACACAGAGACACACATACGTACATATATATATATCAATGACCTTCAGGGGCTACATAACAGGAAATACAAATAGAAATGTCAAATTAAAAATCAAAAGGACAACATGTAATTATACCATAATATCTACATAAAACAGCATAATACATTTGAGTTTTCAGTCTGTCTTCCAGCCTGGTTCTCTAGTTCATTGTTGGTCTAACAAATGGAATGAGATTTCCAGCTCCTGAAATTTCTGCTGCTACATAGAAAGTGGAAACATATACATATTTTATATTTATTTATTTGTATCCCACCTCTCCATATGAATCAAGGCGGTGAACAACTTACAAATAGCATGTATTTCGAAACACTTCTATACAAGCCCCCAACAAGCTGAGTACTCATTTTACCGACCTGCGAAAGGATGGAAGGCTGAGTCAACCTTGGAGCCGGGCAGGATCGAACTCACAACCTTTTGGGCTTGCAGTACTGGCATTTAACCACTGTGTGTGTGTGTGTGCGCGCGCGTGTGTGTGTGTATGTATACACATATGTATATGTATGTTTATATATATAATATATACTGTATTTGCTGGCATATAAGACTCACTTTTTCCCTGAAAAATACTGTTTGAAAATAGGATGCATTTAATATGCTGGTATGTCTTATACACTTATAAATGGACTGCATCTTATATGCTGGCAAATACGGGTACACGTGTGTGCATGCCATTAAAATATATATGTAGGCCGAAACATGTTGGGCTTGTTCTAAAATAATAAAATAATAAAAAATAGAAGAAAACAAATAAAAGAAAATAATAACGAAATAAAATATCCTGTGCTCAGCACTTGGAGAGGCATTTCCTCCTTTTTTCCTAGGATCACAGGGGTGCCAAAAGACCAAAATCTCCTTTTCCTGGCATTTCAGTTTTAATGAAACCTGAAGCATTGGCACCCATAATATTTAATCTGATTTATTTTATTTTTGTTTATAAAAACCAATCTCAGCATAGTCTGTCCTTAGATGTTCAGTTGCCCTTATGCCAGGGCCAGCTAGTGGCTTGGTGGGGGGACAGTGAATCCACGTAAGGCTTTTGTTTTGTTTGTTGAAAAATAAATACCGCTTTAACTGTCATGGCTCCATCTCATGGAATCATGGGATCTGCAGTTGGCGGGGGACTCCAAACCCTCTGCTAGAGGGCTCTAATGCTTTAACTCAGGGGGGTGAAACAGAGAGTTCTACGTATTCCCAGCAAACTACAAATCCCAGGATCCCACAATATGGAGCTGTGGCAGTTTTTAAGCACATTAGGAAAAGTGAAAAAGAATGACAAGATGCATAAAATCAACATGACAAAAACCCCTGCACAGAACAGAATATTATCCAGTGTCACCCAGACTGATTACAGTACTTAACAATTAATTAGCAAATCTTTCCACAGATTATTAAGTGAACCAGGTAGGCAATACAGCCTGCTATTATGGTTGGAATAATCCCCATTGGGGAGAGAGTCCAAAGTTGGCAAAGGGGAGGACTATTGCTGAAAAATTTCAACCCCCCCCCCGCCCCACTTCCAACTCCCACTGTTGAACTTTATTTATGGAATGAACAGACCTCCAAGCAGCCTTAGCTGGGGACTCCTTGGGCAATAAACCCACTTCGAGCTTTAGTCTAAACTTTAAAAGGCATGGTCCATGGGGCTGAACCCCAGCCTCAAAGCAAGTTCAGTGCCCAACTGCAGCTTCTTTAAAATTCAGACTAAAGCACGGAGCAAGCCCAAGGGCTTTATCCCGGGATAGGTTTGTCGCACAATTGCACTCGCTTAGTTCCTTGTTTGATCTTTCCTTATCCCGCGACATCGTGAGTCTCCCATTGTTGTTTTGCATTTCCATTATTTTTGGATCAGACTTTTTCACTGATAGGAAAAAAAAAAAATGTTAACGGCTCCAATTCAGCTATTGCTTCTGGTGCGAATGTTTCGTTCTGCTACCGTTCCGAGATTCTGGCAGAGTGAAATGGGAGCAGCAAAGGAAATGGTGAGGCGTAGCCAGTCTTGAGAGGGATTGAAACGGCGCAATTGCACAATTGCTGGGGAAAAAAAGGAAAAATAAACACTGCACATGCTTCACTTAAGGTGGACACAGGTAGGAAGACAGGACCTGTGAGACAGCACAGAAAACGGGTAGCAGGAACATGCATGACTGAAGTGACACCATAATGCCGTTATTGAGAGGCATGAAAGCGATTGTTTCCATGCTGATATGTTTCCATTTGCGTAAGCAACATGATTGTTGCGCGACAACAGGCTGATGTGATACAGCTCAAAAAACAGAATTTCTTTTTCTAGCTAGCCAGCAAGAGAAGAAAAACCTTATAATTTATTCTCTGTAATATGGGACCCATTTATCATCTTAGGAAGCCTGTCTCACTCCAAAGTTTGCAGAACTTTTTAATGTAAATTTTAAATCTTTGAGGGCAGTTTTGTCTCGTTTCTGTTCTTGTGTGTGTGTGTAATTTTTATTGAGAGTTTGTCTTGAAAAAATAAACAAACCCACACTTCCATGCTTAAATCTTACAGTTGAAATTGCTTATTTCCATTCCATTGCAAACATAATTTCCATCTTACAGAGAGAAGAACGGTTACATTATTTTTTCTTTGATTTCTCATACATTTATATCCTTACCCAGTCCAATACACTTTTCCATTCTTTCTCAAAGTTCTGGATAGATTTATTCTTCAAAAAAAAATGCTAACTTTTCCATCTCTATCATATCCAGGACTTTTAACTTCCATTCTTCTATATCAATATGTTTCTTTTCTTTCCAGTGCTGCGCATATGTCAACCTTGCTGCAGTTATTAAATATAAAAATATCTTCTGATAACTTCTTATTTCCCTTTGTTGCCCTAGCATATTTAACAAATAAAGCTCTGGTTTCATTTTAAAATTCAGCTTACAAATTCTTTGGATTTTGTCATGTACCCCCTTCCAAATTTTTTTTGCTGTCTTACATTTTGTTTGTGTTCTTACTGTTCTCTCTTTTTGTTTTAATTTGGTGCATTTTACTATAAGTAGTGTTGAGGTGGTGGGAATATCAATAGTTTTTAAAACTTTAAATAAATGTATTTGTTATTATGTGAGGGCCAACCCTTATGAAACTGTCTCCATAGCCCGTGGAGTTGGCTTGTCATGTTGCTGGGTGCTTTCAAGTCATTTCTGACTTGTGCCGCACTAGCCTGTTATAGTGGGATGATTCCACTTTTAACATTCTCTGGAATCCTGGGGTTTGCAGTTTTGGGAGGGGCCAGCAGGATTCCAGAGGATGTTGAAAGTGGAATCATCCCGCTATAACAGGCTAGTGCGGAAATGGCCATGGAGACCCTAAAGCAAACCTGTAACTGTTTTCTTAGCAAGATTTATTCAGAGGAGGTTTGCCCTTTCCTCCTTCTAAGCTGAGAGAGTGTGACTTGCTCAAAGCCACACAGCAGATTTCCGTAGCCAAATGAGGATTTGAACTCTGGTCTTTCAGAATTGTAGTCCAACACTCAAACCACTCAAACCACTACACAACTCTGGCTCTGAAGATATGTTCAGAAGGGATGCCAAAAAAAGTGTGACTTGCTCAAAATCAGGCAGGGGGGCTCTCTTGGCTGATTTGGAATTCAAGCCCTGGTCTCCTAGAATCTTAGTCCAACTCTCAGACCACTGGTCTCTGGCATGTAATACAGAATACAGAACTTGATAAACAGAAAGGTAGGTGGCACATGTATGTGTATAAACATTTCAGCTCCCCCTCTCTTTCAGTTGTTCATTCGGTTGTGTGTTTGGTTGCATGTACAGTCGTTTATTAGTTCTCCACTCAGTGGTGCATTTGGTTGTGCGTTCAGTTTCACATTCAGTTGTTTATTTGGTTGTGCACCCAATGGCATGAATCAGTTGCACATTTCAGTTGCGCATTTCATTCCACATTTTGGTTGCAGTTTCACTTGTGCCATATTGCCATTTAACACAGTGCAACTATCAATGCTTAAGTCTACTTCCAGAGATTAATCCTATGCATGCCTAGTATAGGATCTTGGCCACAGAACATATAAATGAGAGGTCTTGTTCTGTGTGGAATCTGCCACCAAACATGAAAGAGTGGGACTAAAATGTCTGTGGCATGAGGGATGCAAAAGAACCTTCAGATGCTGCTAGGAGAGATGCATTTCATATAACCTTCAGGTAGGCCCTCTGCCTGAGCTTCTGTCCAGAAGTGTGTTCTGGTTAAAAAGGCAGTCCTCTTAGGGGAATCCTCTGTTTGAAGGCCAGTCAAGTCCAGGTTTCATCTATATTGTGTCCAGTTCTGGGCACCCCAATTCAAGAAGGACCTGGTCAAGCTGGAGCAAGTGCAGAGGAGGGCCACCAAAATGGTGAGGGGCCTGGAAGCCATGAAGCCCTATGAGGATAGACTTAGAGAGCTGGGGATGTTTAGTCTGCAGAAGAGAAGGTTAAGAGGGGACATGATAGCCATGTTTAAATATTTGAAGGGATGCCATGTAGAGGAAGGAGAGGGCTTGTTTTCTGCTGCTCCAGAGACCAGGACAAGGAGCAATGGATTCAAGCTGCAGGAAAGGAGATCCCACCTGAACCTCAGGAAGAACTTCCTGACAGTCAGGGCTGTCCAGCAGTGGAATCTGCTGCCTCAATGGAGTGTGGTGGAGTCTCCTTCCTTGGAGGTTTTTAAGCAGAGGCTGGCCGGCCATCTGTTGGGAGTGCTTTGAGGGTGTTCCTGCATGGCAGGGGGTTGGACTGGATGGCCTCTGGGGTCTCTTCCAACTCTACGTTTCTATGATTCTATGATTCTATGATCTAAAAAGAAAGAATCATGAGGGAGGTATGAGACCTTGAAGTTGTCTATCCATCCTTAGCTCTCCAGCTGTCAGATTCAGTAGATGTCAAAGTAGCTTCTGTGCCAGGGAGGGGGCAGTGAATCTGCTCCAAGTTTTGTCCTGAAATGTAAAGGAACTATGCAAGGTGCATAACCTATCTGGGGGATATAGAATTCCCCAGCATGAATACTGCCTCCAAAGTTCACACTAAAACCACGCATGTACTACAGGTTGAGTACTCTTTATCCAAAATACTTGGAACCAGAAGTGTTCTGTATTTTGGATTTTTTTAAAATTTTGGAATACAGTATCTTTTTGGAATAGCCTTGCGTCATTCATTTTCTACTTGTTTTGTGTATGAGTTGCAAGACTGGGGAGAGACTGAGGATCTGTGGGATGGAATCCAAGCATAGTGCTTGGTGTAAATCCATGCTTCCTGCCATTTCACAGATCCTCAGTCCTTCTCTTTTTGCCATAAGCCACCTGCTTCTGTCTTCGAGGTGGTGGCTGTGGTGCTTCTCCTCATTTGTTTCTCAGATCCTCAGCCTCTCCCTTTTTGCTGCCAGCTGCCCACATCTGCTTTAGTGGCTAAAGAAAGTCATTATTTTTATTTAAGGAAGGGATAAGGAGGTTTATCGTTTCGAGTCTCCGGTCCCAAATTACAGCTGGTCTTTTTTTCTTTTTTTTTAATGCTCACAGTTCATAGACTTTACACCTAAATGTCTGGTTAGCTCTTGGACAATTTGCTTTTGGAACTAGAACTCTCAGAATCTGTAACATGGGGAATTCTGGGAGCTGTAGTCCAAAACAGTTACTATTGAAAGCTCAGTACCTGACCTTGTTCACATGGGAGCCCTGGTGGCGCAGTGGTTAAATGCCAGTACTGCAACCACAAGGTTGTGAGTTCGATCCTGCCAGGCTCCAAGGTTGAGTCAGCCTTCCATCCTTCCGCAGGTCGGTAAAATGAGTACCCAGCTTGTTGGGGGCAATTAGCTAAAATACATTGTAAACCGCTTAGATAACACTCAGTTGATAAGCGGTATAGAAATAAATGCTATTGCTATTGGCTGTAGGCATTTGTGTTGGCTATGAGGAACATATGGATGTCAACCCCAGGTTCTTCCAGCTCCAATTAATACCTAAGCAGACTCAAGGATGTGAAAGGTCTCAACTTCTTCTCACCTGGAGAAATAATGCCCAATCTGGATAGCCCAAATTAGCACAGCTTGACAAAGTTACCTCTTTTTTTGCTCGACAGGGTCTGGGAGCAGTCATGTCGTATGGAGGATTTGAGGAGCTGCAGGCCAAAAATGTAAGTTTTTCAAGTTCTTTGCCCTCATGAAAGCCGGGCCAGAGCTGTGGGTAACCTTACATGTATACAGTCCCAGAGTGCATTTGAGGTTCAGATCTTGGACAGGTTACTCTTTTGTGATCATATTAGCTTGTGGGATCATGGTGGAGTTTTGCAAAAAAGCAACTTTTGTAGGCTCTGCTTCAGCCTGAAGCTTAGCAAGAGGAAGGTCATGTCTGTTGACCATACTAGGGTAGAAAGGCAAGCTCCTAGCACTTACATGAGGGGCCATTTGGTGCTATGCAATTACATACGCTCAGAAATTTCATATACCCTTCAACTGATAAGGGCAGCCCTGAATAATCCTCTGCTATCCCACATTTTCAGCTACTTTTGAAATGTCCCAGTTTCTTTCCCCTTCTCCCACTTTCCCCCTTTTTCCTCAAGTTACTTCATTTGCTGCAAACTGAGTTCAAAGTGTAAAAGTAGTTTGCAGGTAATGAAACATGGAGGAAAGAATAAGGAGGGGGCAGAATTTTGCCCTTGCCAGTAGGCCCAGGCAAAAACAAACTGCCACAACCTCTTCTAGCATGTGTTATCTTCCTTATGAATAATATTTGTCATCTTGATCACACTTTGATCACATCCTATGGAATCCTGGGATTTGCAGTTTAGGGAGGGGCATTTAGAATTCTCAGCCAGAGAGTTCTAGTGCTTCCCCAAAGCCCAGGAATCCCTATGATGTTGCCAAGTCAGTTAAAGTGGAAGTAGTGTGAAAAGGTCGCTGGTGAATACCTTTGCTGTAAAGGCAACTCAGAGGAATTACATACAGGTGAAAGTATTCATGAAAATCAATTTATACACTTGGGCTAGGAGCAGGGCCAACTTATCCATTAGGCACTTTAGGGACATTGCTTTGGTCCTACGAAAATTTTACAGTCTATGAAAACATCCCTAGTGGAACATCGAGGCAGGGTGGGGCAGGAGTTGAATACAAGAATACCTAGAGCCTACGAAAACCTTAATGAGGCATCGGCTAGAAGTTTTCCCAATGGGACTAGAAAGTAATGAGACTTGAAAGTCTGTTCCTAGAAGGAATCATAGAATCATAGAGTTGGAAGAGACCCCAGGGACCATTGAGTCCAACGCCCTGCTATGCAGAAACACCCATCAAAGCATTCCCAAGAGATGGCCATCCAGCGTCCACTTAAAAACCTCCAAAGAAGGAGACTCCACCACACTCCATGGAGGCAGCATATTCCACTGCTGGACAGTTCTTCCTGAGGTTCAAGTGGAATCTTCTTTCCTGCAGCTTGAATCCATTGCTCCTTGTCCCAGTCTCTGGAGCGGCAGAGAACAAGCCTGCTCCCTCCTCAACATGACATCCCTTCAAATATTTAAACATGCCTATCATGTCTCCTCTTATCCTTCTCTTCTGCAGACTGAACATCCCCAGCTCCCTCAGCCGCTCCTCGTAGAGCTTCACGGCTTCCAGACCCTTCACCATTTTGGTCGTCCTCCTCTGGACACCCTCCAGCTTGTCGACATCCTTCTTGAACTGAGGTGCCCAGAACTGGACACAGGATTCCAAATAAGGTCTAACCAATGCAGAATAGAGTGGTACCATTACCTCCCTCATTCTAGACACCATACTCCTATTGAATCCTACATAATAAGCATGTATGCTTCCAAAAATGAATGTGGATCTTTCACCCCCATTCGGAAAAAGGTTCAGCTTTTCTAAATCTGTAGCATTCATTTCAGGAGTCTGTTTATTTTTAAAGCTTAGTGGTATCCTCACTCTCATCCTTATTATAGTTTGGCTGCCTGTGTTATAGATTTTCTTTTCTTTTTTTAAATCCCCCTTTATTAATTTTTCATATGATAATTGGGTGCAGTTATCAATTACAAACATACACTTACTAAGCCATTCGAGTTACAAACAAGTTACAATGATTTGGTCCAAAATGACATACATCTTGATGGCAATCCTGGGCAAAGCTCCATGTTATTTATTTTCTGAGTCTAGATCCAGAAACAGTAGTCTAAATTTATCTTAATCTCAGCTTCAGAGGTCTATTTCTGCTACTTCACCTATTTACCTATTTTGCCATTCATAGGCCCTTTCCGCAACTCACCTTTTCCCGGAGCTGAGGTGTGGGAATCGTGCGAGCAGCCTCCAGCGAGGCGCTCTCGTGTCCTGGTTCCTTCAGCTCTGCAGCTGCCGCCCGCTCGCGTGAGAGCTCCGACTCTTCCTTACGCGGTGCAGCCTGGGAGTTTCCCAGGGTGCACTGGGGCAGGAAGCATAAGCACTGAGGCTCCGGAGCTCTGCACACATGGCAAATGCGTGTGGGGCCCCGGAGCGATGCGCAATCGCGCACTGTTTTCAGGTCAAAGCCGAAAATGAAAAAGTGCGCGTGCGGCGCCTGCCAGATCCTGGAGCGTCGCGTGATTGTGAGTGTGTTGTGTGGACCGTGCAACGCTCGAGGGGCCCTTTTGCGTGGCGAATGCCATGCGAAAAGGGCCATAAAGTGGAGCAATTTAGGAATGTTTGGTCTTTTAGGAGAGTTACTGCTGTTTGGGTTAGGGAGCCAAAAGAATAGAATATACCCAGAAGAATAGAATATACATTCATTAATTTGGGGTGGGCAACTGCATGGGGGCCAGAGTCAATAGCCCTTCAGGGGCCACACTCTCACAGCAAAGACAGACAACTCCATTTTCCTCTTCAGTCCCTCTCAAAATGGTCGTAGGAAGTGACATCACATTTTTTCCTGTCACCATTTTGCAAGGGACTGCAGAGGACAATTACGAAATTCCAGATAACATGGGGTACTGGGTTTGGAGCCGATTAGCCCTCCATGGGCCACACTCCCAGAGCAAGCTCAAATACTTCTGTTTTCCTCTGCAGTCCCTCTCCGAACAGCCACAGGGAGTTACATCACATGTTTTCCTATCACCATTTTGAGAGGGACTCCACAGAAAAATTGTGATCATAGAGGGTAGCCTGGGGTTCTGTGTTGCTTGTAGGGAGTGGAGGGGGGTATTTTTGTGTGCTTTCACATATTTGGCAGGCTTTCTGTGCAGCTTTGGGGCTGGATATGCTTGAAAATTGCATTAATTTAAAAAAATTTTCATGGGTTCAGGGCCATAAAATTGGGGTTCAGGGGCCACATGTGGCCACATTTTGCCTTGTTGTTGTTGTGTGCTTTCAAGCTGTTTCCAGCTTACGGTGACCTTAGGGCAACCCTGTCATGGGATTTTCTAGGGCTGAGAGTGCGTGACTCACCCCAGGTCAGCCAGTGGGTTTTCGTGGCTGAGCATGGAATCAAACCCTGGTCTTCCAGGTCATAGTCCAACACAAACCACTACACAACGCTGGCTCTGACACTTTGTCTATTCCTGCCTTAATGGGAAAAATATATGTGCTTTTATTATGAGGGTTCGTGAGGAGCCTTCCCCGTTGGTGGTCGGCGTCCAGAACGTCCCACTTCCTTCATCTTTTGGATATCCGGCGACATGCTAGGCTAAATGGCAGGTGTCCAATTCCCTAATCATCTTTTTTTTGACACTAAATGGAATTTGCGCATTTCTGTCTCCAGAAGGATGTCTGACACTTGTGAGACTCTGCGAGGTTGGCACAGTTCATACTTGCTGCTGGTGCAAAGCATCTTCCTATATATGAGTGTGTGTGTGTGTGTGTGTGTGTGTGTACGTAAAAAAAAATAAAAAGCCAAAGAATGGCTATCAAAGAAAATGAATAAAATCCATATTGAGATAATTTTTGAGAAAATGATTGAAGTTTTAACCCAAGAAAGGACTCTAAGAGTTTCTTATAGCTTAGAATAAGAACGTGTCAATCACGATTAAGCCTCTGGAATTGGAATCCCTTTGAAATGCAGCTGTTTCTTCTTTAATTGTGGCAGCGGACTCGGAAGAAAAGAAAGGTCCGGCCTTCGAGATGAGTCAGGAATACAAAATAGCTCCGGATTAGTTGGGGAGTTCAAAGGTCGGTAATTACACTAAGGAGTTCCCAGACACAGAGAAAACATTAAACAGGTCACCTACCAAACGGGAAACAGACTTTTGTCTTTCCTCCCCCTCCCTGTCTTTTTTGTTTTGTGAAAGAAATTATCTCGGAAAAAGGATAGGTTTTCTAGACGGAATCAAAAGCAACCTAGGGTTGAGGAGCGGATCCCTGGGGGAGGCAGAGAGGGGTGTCTTTGCCCTCTGATGCGCAGGGGTCTCGAGAGAGAGGGCACTGGCTTCCCTGCCCCTTCCTTCCAAAATGCCACCGTTTTACTCTGAGTGGCATCAACCTACAAGGATGTTTTTTGCTTCCTGGCGTGTGCCCGGGATTTCTTCCCTGGGGGATGGATCTGGTGTTTCCTCCACCGCTTCTGGAGAGCAAGCTTGGTGTGGTGATTTGAGCATTGGACTACAACCCTGGAATCCAGGGTTTGATTCCCCGCTCAGCTACGGAAACCCACTGGGTGACCTTCGGTGCGGCACACACACTCGTCCCCAGAAAACCCCAAGATAGAGTTGGCTTATGGTCGCCATAAATTGGAAATGAATTGAAGGCACACAACAACACACCACTTCTGAGGCTTATATGTCCTAAAAGCACCAGATCCTGTCTAATCTTGGAAGTTAAGCAGGGTCATCTCTGGTTAGTACTTAGATGGTAAACCTCCAATGACTACCAGGTACTATAGGCTATATTTCAGAGGAAGAAACTTTCAAAACCACCTTTGAGTGAGTATTCCTTGCCCAACAGAACCTTATGAAGTTCGTGGGGTTGCCGTAAGTTGACAGGCAACTTTAAGACACACACACACACACATACACACATCACTTCTGATTTTCTGTTGGTTCAGACAGTCTCCATGGAAGCAAATGTGAAGAAGGCACTGGAGATAAGGCCAGGGCTGAAACCAAATGATAAAACACTTTGAGGAGATCCTGAATGGGAAGGCCAAATGTCAAAGCTCCCACTTGGAAAGGCCAAGGTGGGCAATCATGGTGGGTCCTGTGGTTATTTTCCCTCCGACATTTCATAGATGAAAACTGGCACATGGGCAAGCAAGCAACATCAGAGTGTGGTCAAGATGGCAGCAGTTATTAATAGGAAAGAACACGGAAATGCTCTTGGAGAGGCTGCAGCTCTTTGCTTCTGCCTGAATCTGCAGAGAAAGGTGAGATTCTACTCTTCCTCTCCTCTCCTCTCCTCTCCTGCTGAGTTAAGTGAGTGCCAACTACTTTTGCACTTGGAACTCAGTTTGCAGCAATGGAAGGAAGCTGAGGACAAAGGGAGGAGGAGAGAAACTGGAACATCTTAAAGGCAGTTTAAAAAGTGGCACAACAGAGGGTTAATTGGGACTATCTTTGCCAAATTGGGACAGTTGAAAGGTATATAGTTCTCAGTTCCAGGGCCCACATGGAATGCTAAAAATGCTACCTCCCAATTCCAGAAGTACTCCAGTTTTTTAGGGGAAAAAAAGGTACATTTGAATACAAAACTATACAAGGAGTCCCTGAACCCTATTTGAAAGGTGAGTTGCCTCTCCAGGAACCTCCCAGAAGATGAGGTTTACCCTTCTTTTTGCCAGAAAAAGGATTGCTTGAGGAATCTGGAGGAATTGAGGGAGCTGCATGTGCCCCGCACCCCAGGCCATTCTTTGCTTAGCCCTGTTCTAATGAGTTAACCAATTTTGAAAAATTGGTTAACTCATTTGGAACAGACTCTTGGGGATGCTGGGATAGAGGTCTGGGTGCAGCGGCGGTGACGCTACAAGCACTGAAAATACCCTGGACATGTCTTTGGATATTTGGTGAAAATAAGTTATACAGTTTTGGATAACAAAGAAATCACAAGGGACAGTGGGAGGCCGTTCATAGAATCCTAGCACCAAAAGGGACCCACCATGGGTCACAGCAGGCCAGGGGGTCCCAAAAAAAGCCAACCAAAATTGGGGCAAGCTCAACAACCTTTCTGGTATGGGGATTCAAGGATGGTGTTTCTGTGCACCCTATTATATTATAACCCTGTTACAACACAAAACAGGGAGGTCCCCCAGGACAAGAAAGTTACTTTTGATTTTTATTTCTCCCCCTAGCCAGGTGCATGGGGCTCGGAAGTGGGTGCAAAGTGGCCTCGGTGGCTAAATGTGACTCATAGGCTCCCCTTTGCCCACCCCTGGCTTAAGTAGCCGAAACACTTAAGTCGCTTCATAGGGCCTTTCTGCACTACACTGTTATAATGCTATTATTCCACTGTCAACATCCTTGGGGGAATCCTGGGGTTTGTAGTTTCCTGAGGCCAAAGAGCTCTCTGCTGAGAATTCTAAGTGCCCCTCCCTAAACTGCAAAGCCCAGGATTCCATTGGATGTTGAAAGTGGAATAGTAGCACAATAACAGTGCAGTGCAGAAAGGCCCTCATATTCAGGACCAAAACTAGAAGTGACTGGATCTTTTGGACAAAGAAAAAAGAAAAATGGAAAAGCCTGGGATGAGGAGAGGTGGGACATTTGTTTTGGAGGAGCAAGTATTTTAACAGTTTGACATTTTGACTCATTTCCTAGAAGAGCAATTAGCGCTGGTAGGGAGAAAAAAAGGCATCATGCAGATACTTGTTCTACTCCTGGTTTCTGAAGAGGGGGTTTCACTTGGAAGAATGATGTAGGAGTGAGAAGTGTCTCCCCATTCAATGTTACTTTCAGCAAGTTGGATTCAGCTTGCGGGGACTCTAGGAAAGAGAGGTTTTCAACCATGATCAATAGCCCAGCCAGTTCCTGGCAACTTGGGACAGCTGTGTCTTCCTTTAAGGAGAAAACCCCCCATTCTGTATTTTCTGGCTTCCCATTTTCCCCAGCATTATCGTCTTTCTCAGCGAGTCATATTGTTTTGATGTTGCGTCCAAAGTATGACAGCCTCAGTTTAGTCATTTTGGCTTCCAGGGACAGTTGAGGCTTGATTTGCTCTTGGAACCGGTTACTTACCCTTTCGGTGGCTCATGGTATCTGTTAAACTCTCCTCCAGAACCACATTTCAAATGACTTGATTCTCTTCCTCTCAATGTTATTCACTGCCCAACTTTCATGTCCATACCTTACCCTGACTTAATTTTGACCCTTTCTCTTATGGTCACTTTTAAACGCAACAAACCAACTGTTACTGCGGCCCAGGCCTACCTGGAGATAGCATGATATTGTTTTGATATCAAACCATTCGGCCTTCCTCTGCCACCCCGCACCGCGTGTTTGCGAGGCCTCCGGACAAGCACGTAAACAGGCGCGGCCGATAATTGCTGGACATTCCATTCCCCACCTAGGCAGGCCGAACTGAGCCGGTTCGTCGCTTCAGGGACCTCTCCGGCAAACACCCTTTTGCTTATGCGCGATACTAACAAGGGCTTCCCTGCCCCGAGCAGGTAGCCGCACAAAGCCGTGCCAAGCGCTCTGCATTTGCATACTGGCTACACTATTGTTGATTCGGCGCTAAGCCAATCATGCTAAATTCTGACCTTTCCAAAGCTTTGTCCCGCTCCTAAATCGCTTTGTTCTCACCGAGTAAGGTATGGCCTGCAGTCACAATTCACTCTATAAAAGCCCCCGATTCCGAGACCTTCCTCGGACTGCTTGGATCACTCCTGAGTTCTGTCAGTGCCGGGCGGTGGACAGGCGGAGGCAGGGGAGCTGGGTGGAGGAGCAGAGCTTTAATGCAGCCAGCAACCAGTAGTACAGCAAACTGTCCTTAATGCAGGCAGAGCTTACACAGTCTTTAACAGAAATAAAGGGTTGCGCCACCCAGGAAACAAACGGTTGCAAAGAAATGAAAGGCTGGTTACTTCACCAAGGCAAGCGGCTAGGCTGGTCTCAGGCGTGGGCAGGAACAAGGCACGGACAGCAGGACCACGGTAGACCGACGGTTGTTGCTCCGTGCCTCTTCCCGCTCGGCGCCTGTCTCAAATAGCCCTCCGGGCCAGGCACCGGCCAATCTGGCGCGGCCGTGCCGCTGAGGACTCGCAGCTGTGCTGTGCCTCACAGCTGGGAGCTCTCCGCCCGTCGCCTCCTCTCCAGCAGCCGCCGGGACCAGCGGACGGCCTACTTGGCCTGTCGTCACTGCTGGAAAGGAGGAGGCGAGGTGGAGACGTCAGCCTCCTCCGGATCGGGGCCGCGGGCGGATCGGGGCTGAGGGCGGGAGAGGCGGAGGCTTCGGCCTCCTGCGGATCGGGGCCGCAGGTGGGCGGAGCCCCGGGAGCAGGCCTGGGACCTGCCCTCCCTGGCGAGCCGGCCTCCGCCTCTGCGCCTGTTGGTGAGGGATCCAAACTTGCGGCCTCCCGTTGAGTTACTGCAGGCCCGGCGGCTTCCCCCCCGGCCTCCGGGCCAGAACCGTCATCCGCGGTGGCCTCCAGGCGAGGCCCGTTGGCCGCAGCGGCCTCCGCGGCGCCCGAGTAGGCCCCGTCGTCCGCGGCGGTTTCCCCGCGGCCTCCGGGCGCCTGAGCGGGCTCCGGCGGCGGCGGCCTCCCTCCTGGCCTCTGGGCAAGGCCCGTCGGCCGCGGTGGGCCCCGCGGGATCCTCTGGAGCCTCTGCCGCGTCCGCCGCCGCTTCCGCGGCGGCCTCGGGGCACCGGCGGGCCCAGCCGGGGCTGTGCCCCTGACAAGTTCCATCCCGCCTTGCTGCTGCTGTGTCTGGCGAGCCATCCCCTCAGTCCCATGTACTGAGACTCCATATCCATGAACTCAATCTTCAAACTTCTTCAGGACTACGAGACAGGTGTCGTGTCACCCATTTCCCCCCAAAATCCCTATTTCCAATTCTTCTGTTAGCTGTGTGATTGTGGTGTCTTTACTGTTTGTCTTTTAATAAAACATCATTATTGCTATTTTAAAACTGTCTGACTGCTTGACTGACCTGACCCCGTAGACGCTGGGCTGCAAGATCCAGCCAAGTTACCCTGCCTCTCGCTAGCTTTAGTGAATGCTCCAGCTAATTTTCCCCAAGTCGTGGTTATTGTTGTTTGGTCATTTGGGTGCCCCTCCTGGGACCCCCAGAGAACAGGGTAACACAACCATTTGCAGATCTGTTCACATATTTTGTCTGGACTTCTGTATCACTCAGTATAGTGTAGTAGTTCCATGTGTAGACCTATGTTAGGCTGAGCCATGTGCCATCCCCCCTGGACTTACCATATGCCCCACCCCCAGCCGTTCTGTGCCTTGTTGGAGGCAGGATTAGGGAATCTTCTGACCCTCAGTTTACCTGTCTGTAGAGTGAGACCCTCATTACTTGCTACTGTTTTCAGAGCGGGGGGCAATCTACACTGCAGCAGAGAAACACGGTAGATTATCCTACCTGCTTCAGCCTACAGGATAGGGACCATTTTGTTTGACTCAGAATGAAGTCCTTCCTCACATATAGAAATCTAGCCTAGAATTTCCCCCAGCATGCTAGCTTTCATGAGGGGTTAACGTATCATGGAGAAGCCAGGCTATATTTTTGTCTATGTGACCTGGAGATATTCTTGGGATCTCCAACGGCCCCGTCCAGGAGCTAGTGTGGCACCATAGCTGCTGCTTGGGTAGACAAGGCTGTGGACAACACAGGATTAGCTGGAATGTGTAGGCAAACTTTCTTCTCACCATCCGCCTCTCTTTCACACGCCCCTCTCAGAAAGCAAACTAACTTCTGCATATGTGGTATCTCCCAGATGGTATCTGGGAGAAGCAGGGGATTTTAATTTCAGCACACCGTAGCTGTCTTTTTAGAAGTTTTGCCAAGCAGTTTCAGCTGAGCGGCATGGCCTCTGCTAATCAAGGTATTCTTTATGATGTTCAACCAGCTATTAGATTACTATCTCAACCTGGGCTCTTTTTCAAATTACACTGCATTTTACTTTTAAAAAGTTCTGCACCATACACAATCACAGATCTTAATTTAGCACACAGCGTACAATTAAACAAAAGTTGTGCTTTTGTGCCTGTTTATGAAAGATGCTGTTTGTCTCTTCTTTTGCGCTACCCTCCAGGTTCCTACAGGTTTTTTTCCCGCCCACCTTTTGCTCTTTTCTGTGAAGCCGCTAGAACACCATTGCCTGTGTGCCTAGATACTGTTGAAGACTGATGAAAGAAATACACAAACCCAAACAGAATGATTGTGTAGCTTCTCCAATTCTATTGCTCCACAAAATTCAGAATAGTCTGTTTCTTTGTTTGCTGGCTTACGTTCAGATTCCCTGGCATTATACGACTTTCTCTTTTTAATATCCTTTAGATGTTAAGATTCTGTCTTGCTTGTCTCCACCAGAGTGGGGAAAGTGCAGCATGTGGTATGTATCTGGTCTCCAGGGTGACCACAAGATCCAAAAATTTATTTACTTAGGTCCCAAATAAACTGCGAGGTGTGTGAGAAGGCTTATTTGGCTACATTTCTCCCCTGGGCTGATTAAGGTACATGAGAGGCCTATTTCCTAACAGGGATCTAGGAGTCTTAGCAGATCACAAGCTGCACATGACAGTGTGATGTGGCAGCTGCAAAAGTCAATGTGATTCTAGGATGCATCAATAGCGTGTCCAGTTCTGGGCAACAAAATTCAACAAGGATATTGCTCGATGAGGAGCAGCTTAGGAAACTAGGTATGTTTAGTCTGCAGAAGAGAAAGTTAATGGGCGACTTGATAGCTATCTTTTTAAGTGTTTTTATGATTTTATATTTGTCTCATGTTTTTAATTGTTTTTGATGTTTTCAATGTATTTAAAGTTTTTTAATTTTTTAAATGTATATTTATTGTTGGAAACCACTTTGGCCCCAATTTTGGGAGAAAGGTGGCTTACAAATACAGCAAAATAAATAAATAATAGTTATGCTTGAATGTTTGAAAGGATGTCATATGGAAGATGGGTCAAGCTTGCTTTCAGCTCCTCTAGAAACTAAGATACAGAGCAATGGCTTCAAACTGCAGGGAAAAAAAATCTATCTAAATACTAGGAAGAACTTCCTGATGGTAGGACAGTAGAATATGCTTCCTTAGAGAATGCTAGCTTTTGAGGTCTCCAGAATTCTTCACCCAGAAAATCCTGATTATATTTCAGAATCATTATTGTTAACATTAGGTGCTGCAGTCCCACAGGATCTGGAAGGTTGCACTTTCCCTCCTCCTCCCAAATAAAGTGAGAAAGTATTTGCTTTAAATTCCTAACTCCTGCCCTAGTTGGTGTAACAGGTAAGTAGTTTTATGTGCTCTATCCTCCTGACAGATGAGCAGTGTGGACTTCAAGGAACATAGCTAGATAGTTCTGATTGTATTGGGAATATGAGAGATTATTCAACTAAAAGGAAAAGGAACTTGCCTGCCAGTTTGGCATAACAGAGAGCCCTAGCTCAGGATATTAGGAAGGAGCACCAAAAATAGGTCACCAGCTACACAAGGGAAGGCTTAAAGAAAAGTTGGAATCCGAGCGTAACAACAGAAGGAAAAAGGTCCATACAAATTCATGTGTTATTTTCTACAATTTAACTCCCTTTATCAACAACTGTGTGACTGGTCTCCTTAACCAAACCATTGAGAAAGATTATACAATCTGCTCCAGGTAGTTTTGGTTATCTAAGGATTAAATAACAGTGCTTGTACAGGTATGTCTTATCCAAAACAGTGCAGAAAGCAGGCATTTCGAAGAACAATATAAATGTTTTTATTGAATGGGTTCTATCTCCTTCAGATTGTAAATACATAGGTTAAAATATTTCAGAAAATGTATTTTTCCTTCCTGGGACAAAAGTGAAGGGAAATTAGAAAAGCAAAGTTCTGCAGACAACTGGTGCAGGAGCTTTGGAGTTCCAGATGTAGTAATCTGAAGAAAAGACTTCTCTGGCTGAAATGATAATGAAGGGAAAGAGAAAATGAAGCTCACAGACCTGACTTTATACAACAGTCAAATAAATATATATAAGATCATAAAACAGGCATGGTTCCTCATCCCTATCTCTTTAGACTGAAGGTCCTTTCTCATTTGTCAGCTAACCTGTATTTGTCTCGAGGTCCCTCTTATCACCTTCTGGTTGTCCAGATGCCCCACTCATGACTAATGGTAAAGTCTAAACAGACACTCAGGTCTCTTGGCTTCTGTCTCCTCTTGGCCTTCCCATCTTGGTTGCCACCTGAAACAGGTATGGTTCCCCACCTCTTATCTATCTTTTTAGACTGAGGGATAGAGGGTTCTTTGTCATTTGCCAGCTAATCTGTATCTCTCTGGAGATCTTTTTAAATCACCACTTGGATGCCTGTGAGTCTAGCCACAGATATAAGGCTTCAGTTCATCTATGGGTAGAGGCAGCGATGCCTGCTAAGGAAAAAGCAAAAGATATAAAGGCTCAGTCCTTATGAAAGTGTAACACCTTATCTGTCATATACTGTAATGTAATGAATGTACCATGCTTTACCTGCAGCGTAATGTGATAAAAGCAGTGTGTCTAGACATTGAAATGTCTCTGTTTGTTCCTGCTGCTGCTGCTGCTGCTGTTGTTTGCCTTCAAGCCACTTTTGACTTATGGTGACCTTAAGATGCACCTATCATAGGGTTAGTTTTTTGGGGGCAAGATTTGCTCAGAGGCAGCTGAGAGAAAGTGACTTCCCCAAGGTCACCCAGTGGGTTTCCATCACGAGGTGGGGATCTGAGCCCTGGTCCCAGAGTCAAAGTTCAGTGTTCAAATTGCTACACCACTCTGGCTCAAGGGGAGTGTACACATTCATATACCTGTGAGTACATATAATAAATGGCCCAGAAGACGATAGCCTGCTCGTTCTCCCATCTAAATATTGTGAGCTTCCAATACTTAAGAATGCTTAAGTGGAGCGTTGGTGCTAACTCTGTTTAGATTTTACCATTGGTCACGAGATAGATGCCAAGGTGACCACAAGGTGATAAAAGGGACCTCCTGACAGATTTGCTGACAAATGACAAAGGAACCTTAATCCCTCAAGCCCAAAAAAATAGGAGTGGGGAGACATACCTGTTTCAATCAAAAATATTTCATAACCCCCCCCCCCAGAGATATTTATATAAAGCATAACAAAATGGTACATAAAGCATTTTACTTAGAACATTTCTGCACGACACTCTTATAGGGTAATGATTCCACTTTCAACCTCCTATGGAATCCTGGGGTTTGCAGTTCCGGGAGGGGCCAGCCAGCCCCTCCCGAAACTGCAAACCCCAGGATTCCATAGGAGGTTGAAAGTGGAATCATAGCGCTATAACAGCCTAGTGCGGAAATGGCCTTAGAAATGTATACTGTTAGAAATTTACCTAGATCTTTATATTATTTAAAAAGAAAGCAACTGTGCATACTAAGTTCTCCTGGATATATTGGTGTTTCCTAAATATATTTTGCCTTGGTTCAAACTACCAATGATAGCACCTGCTCACCCGTGCTGATCTTTGGTTTTCCTGAGGAAAAGACCTGGATTGAATGCTGATCAGTGTAACATCCAGTCAGTGTGAAATCCAGAATTCTAAAATAAAGCTATAAGATGACAAAGTAGGGAAAACAAAACAAAACAAAGAGACAAATAAACTGTCAACACCATAGAGGGAGAAAAAAAATCAGACTAGAAATTTACATATGATTTTTGCACAGGCAGCAGCAGTAAAGTTAAAGGAACTGAGGAGGTCCAGTTTCATCAGTCTGCTGTATCGTGCAATCCTACATGTGTTTACCCCTGTTGCGTCCACCAAACTTTTCTCAGTTATACCAGTGGGAACATTTTGAGGAGTGTTGCACCAAGATGTATCCAGTACCTCACTACACAATGCCTTGCTCCCGTCTGAACAATGGCAGTTGCACAGCTCTGCTCTGCTGGCCACTGACTGGCTATGAGACTTCGCCCTCCTGGACCTCCAACATAAGGAAACTCCTAATAGAATCTTGGCCTAAGCTGAACCAGGCCAATTATTCTAGCCGTTTTTACCTGGGAGTTAATGTAAGAATGCCCCCCCTCCGCCCTCCTGTAAATGAAGGCCAGAATCCTCTATCACAGTGCAAGTTATGTAACTTTACATATACGTAGTTATCTAGCACAGATGCTAAGAAACCCTGTGAGTGAATTGCAAAGATGCATAACAGGATACTGGCAAAAGTGTCCCAATGTGCATTGGCACTCCCTAGGAATTGTCGTGATGAACATCAGTCCTGCTGCGCATCAGTCAGCTTGCTGGCTCTCCTACTCAGTAATATAATAGCAGTCCTTTACTGGATATGGACATTATGGGATGGCCCAATTCCTGCAGAGTTAAGTCTGCTTACAAAGACGTTAAGTGCCCAACAGCATTCCAGCCAAAAACTTCCAAATGCGTTAGGAATCAAGGCCAATCTACAAGGCTTGTTCTTGTGGTGGTTAGATCTTACACAGGAAAAGCTGGAGAGATGTCTCAAGTGCTGAATGGTTTATTACAATGAAAGACCATCACTTTTTGGTCTGCAGATATTTTTATGGCCTTCTTCAGAGGCTACATAGAAATATATGTTTAAGAAAATTCTGCAGTCATATCCCAAAGTGGCACATGCAGGCTCTAGATAGCATACAAATATTAAAATGATTCTTCTTATGTAATACTATTCATGTTTTGTTGCATAATTATGTGTTGTCCTTTTATATTTTTTATGTTTCTATGCAGATCCTGTCAAAGGCCGTAAAAGCATCTACAGGCCAAAACATGTAGGGCTTTCTCTATAATAAAGCAGCCATTTATTGAGCACTTTGAGACATCTCTCTAGCTTTTCCTGAGGAGTCTAATGAGGAGTGCTCTCCAGGTTTTGTCTCTTTTGATTATTTCTTACAGCCTACTGAAAGCAGGACACTGGAAAACCTACTTTTTTAAGACTACAGCTCTCAGATCCCTGCAGCTGGCACGAATGAACATCCATTCTTGGTGAACAACCCACTTCCCAGAGACTGCCACAGCCACACAGCTAAGACTTATCTCTCCTGGCTTCTTTTGGAGACAATGGCTTACTTTGACATAGGCAGTGCCTCCAGTACATACAGGATCAACAGGCTGCTCCTGGCTCTCTGGACCAAAAGCGACAGTGCCGGTGAGGGAAATTTCCAATGACTTGGGAAACTTTTGTCCTTTCGGAGAGACAAAGAAGGATTTCAGAGGAATATGGAATAATCACAGCCTAAATCCAGTTGCTTGTATGGATAGAGTAAACCTACTGAGCCCATGGGAACATGGTAAAGCTACACATATATAACTCCTATTGATTTAATACAGTCAACTCTAGTTGGGAGTAAAAACTGGATTGGGTGATGCCTGCCCAGTACCAGAACTTCCCTAAAGTCTCTGGTGAGGTCCTTGGTATCAAGGACACCCTCTCTGCTACCCTGGGTAGCAACTACCCATTTGGGGAGATGATACTGTTGAGATGATACTGGGGAAGATAGTGAGCTGAGTGTGATTCGTTATACAATAGATTAGTTTTTGGATATAGAGGGAAGAAATGATAACTTCAGGCCTGTGGAACCATTTGTTTAGCTACTGGGTTCACCTTTTAGACATGCATGTTAGAAGGAAAGCAAGACAAAGAAATCAGGGTGATAAGGAGTTGGTGGGAAGGAAGAAGAAATTGGGATAGTCTGATGGAAGGGAGAACAAATAAATTTAGCCCTTTACAAGTGTGTCCTTCCTCTTCATTAGCTAAGCCTTCCTTGCAATGTTCTTCTGAAGATGGTCCGTATTATTAGTCACATATTATGTGGGAGCAGTTGCCCATGGGCAACACATGGCCTTGGGGCTCATAGTCCATGCTCCTCGCCATCAACTCAACAATGGGGATGTAGAAGAAGTACTTGTTCACGCTAAGGAAAGAAATGACGACCATCTGGCCTATCTCTGGGACATGCCTTTGAGACACCATTTCAGGTATGGAAAATTGTATACCAATTGATTAAATAGATGAATAAATAAGTCTCCTTGGCCAAACTAAGATAGCCAGGTTTTTCCAGGCAAGTTCAATAAGCTGTACTCCATCAGCATAGAAAGACAAAAAGAAAAGAGGTTTGGCTTACCTATGATCCAAACCAGTAGGCTTTTCTCTTTCGACACTTCAAGTTGCCCATAGCTGACTTTGTATTCCAAGTGTGTAATGGGTCCCCTGTCACCAACCAAGAGATAAGCAAAGCACTGTGGGAAAGTCACAGCAACCAATACTCAGGCCAACTTTATTCAACACCAGACGGATGAGGCAACCACACCTTCTTTAGTTTAGCTACTGGGTTCACCTTTTAGACATGCACGTTAGAAGGAAAGCAAGACAAGGAAATCAGGGTGATAAGGAGTTGGTGGGAAGGAAGAAGAAATTGGGATAGTCTGATGGAAGGGAGAACACTAAATTTAGCCCTTTACAAGTGTGTTCTTCCTCTTCATTAGCTGAGAGTGTTCCTGCATGGCAGGGGGGTTGGACTGGATGGCCCGTGTGGTCTCTTCAAACTCTACATTTCTATGATTCTATGATTCTTTTATCTGTACAGTGTGTTTGATGGGAATTAATGGTTTCCTGAGATAAGGGATGGGCAATTCCTAAACTGCAGCCTCTTTCACTTCTCTGACGTAAATAGTTCTGGATGTCATAACACTGAATCCACAGGGATCTATCTGATTAAACACACATGGAAGTTCCCTTCCATCATACTTGGGCTAAGTTACAGTTGAATATTGAGAAAACAAACATACAGTTGGACTTCCACATTTGTGGGTTTAACTTTCATGGATTTAATTATTTGTGAGTTATTCTAACCGCTGCTTGCCCCCCTCTCCAGCACTTCTTTTTTGGGGGGAACCTTCCATCTCAGTGGCTCTGATCAAGCTGCACAGTGTTTAAAAAACCCACCTCTGGTCCTCCTCCACCAACCACTGCCTGGCCAGATAAAGATGGCTCACAGCTTGATTTCTCAGCATCACAAACCCTCTCCTGATGCCTCCCGCACACCCAAGGAAGCAGATGGGAGAGGAGGGGAAATGTAGGGCAACCATATTGACCCATGCCCTTTCTCTCTCCTTTCCCAGACCTGGTTTGGACGCTGGGTGCCCATTCTCCCCATCTTGCCTCAGCCCCCTCCCACAGACAGACAGACACAAAACACAGAAACATTTTGATATTTGCGATTTTTCTGCTCTTATGAAGGTCCTGTGCCCCTAACCCTCGCAAACGTGGAGGGTCAATCATGATGACCATAGATGAGTTACATAACTCAGAAGTGGATAATGAACACATGGAAATGATTAAAGATTTTCTACATCTTAGCTTGGTTATAGATAAAAAAACAGAAATTGTACTCTATAAATAAGAAGAAGACTAAGACTTGGAAAAGCAGTTGAGAAGGAAATAGCTAGGAGGCTCAAGTGGGAACATTTATCATTAAAAACAAAATTCAGAATCATTCATGCCATAGCATTTCTGACTTCTATGCATGGTTGTGAAACCTGATTTTAAAAAAAATGATAGGAAGACAATCATCTCACTTGAAGTGTGATGATGGAAGAGAGTTCTAAGGAGACCACAGACTACTACAAAAGGCAAATAAATGGGTCTCAGAGCAAATTAAGCCTGAACTTCACTAGAAACCAAAATGATTAAATTGAGGCTATCATACTTTGGACATAGCATGAGATAACATGACTGAATGGAAAAGATGGTAACACTAGGTAAAGTGGAAGACAAGAGGAAAAGAGGAAGACCACATTACAGATGATGGGATTCAATCAAGGAAGCCACAGCCCTGAGATTACAAGATTTAAGGACTGTTGATGGCTGCAGCCTTTTGTTTATAGGGTCACCATAAGTGGAAGCTGACTTGGAGGCAAATTAAGAACAAGAACAAATTTTGTACAACAAGTGTGGGCAATTTTGAAAGGGCCAGCTGCAACTCTTCCATCTCCACCCTGCTGAAATTTGACAGCGTAGTGGTGATCTCAAGTATGGGGAGAGGAAGCGTATCTGGCTCCACAAAAATGTATATCCTGAACAAAAATAAGCTTGTGGGATGTTGCACCTTGTTTCAGAGGAGAACAACATTTTCTGGAGACTTCCGGAAGAGTAATTCTTCCCAAAGGCACAGCTCTAGGTCTCTGCTAAAATACCTCCAGGGCTTGCTTTAATGCTGAAAGTTCATTTTGCTGCAATACGGTTGAAATTCAGCTGTGTGGCCTTTAGGAGCCACCAAAACAATTGGAAGGGGGCACATGCAGCTGGCCCACCCTTGCTGTAAAACACACCAGAGATCTATTTAAAAAAATAATGGCCCACCACTATTCACCCCGGTGCATCATATTAATCAGAGAGTCTCACATTCTGGCTGCGCAGCTTCAGAGCTGCAAAAAGGAGTTGCATCAAGGTGAACACACCAAGAAACAGATGACAGGTTCCACAGCTATTTATTTATTTAATTCATGTCCTGCCTTTCTCCCAGTATGGGACCCAAGGAGGCTTAAAAACAAGATACAGGCAGAACAATTTGTAGATCAAAATTTAAAATAATTAAAAAACAATCCCTAATTTAATTTAATCCCTAATTTAAAACGATTTTTTTTTTAAAAAAAATACGCTACCTCCTTTAAAAGAACCTTCTGCAAAAGCCTGTTAATAGCTGAAGGCCTGACTAAATAAAGAAGCCTTTGCCTGCTGGAGGAAGAGAGCAAAGAAGTGGCCAACCCAGCCTGTGGTGGCAGGAAATTTCACTGTCTGGGGCCAGCCACTGATAAGGCCTTTCCCTTGTCCTTACTGAGGATGCTTGTGGGACTGAGGGAAAGCCCTCTCCTGAGGATTTTAGAACTTGGGCAGGCTCGCATGGGGAGATGCAATCTTCAGACAGCCTGGATCTAAAATTGATAAAAAGGCAGCAATGTAACTGATAGGGTTCTTGGGACCCCTCTTCACTTCTTTGCTTCTACAAGCATGCCCCTGCTCTGGCATTAATTTTGGAGCTAACTATTGTTAACATCACCTGTTTTCAGTATTATTTATGATTTATATATTAAACCATTTCTCTCCAGCACTATGTCAAAAGATCTCAGGGCAGCGTGCAAAATAAAATCAGTGCAAACAAGCTGAAAGAATCTGAAACAATACAAATAATTTAAAAAGATTGGAAAAATATTGAAACAAATTAAAATCATTTTACAAGGTTTTAAACAGGTTTAAAACCGTGCACATGAGCATTTTGAGATCAATCAGTGACAGGCTTTAATAAACAGCCATATTTTTACTTGGCACCTAAACGGAATCTCTGTCGGCACCAATCAGGCCTCCAAAGGGAGGGCAATCTACGGTTGGGGTGCTGGGCTGAGAAGGCCCTCTCTCACATTCCTGCAGAGTATTGGTCTCACTGGTGGGACACACAGAATGGTCCCCAGGAGATCATAATTCTCCAGTGGGTAAATAGAGAGAAAGGTGGTCCCTCAAGCGTCCAAGCCTCAAGCTATTTAAGGCTGCAAATGTCATCACAAGCACTGTGAATTCAGTCTGGAAGCATACTGGCAGCCAGTGCAATTCTCTTAAGACCCTCATTGCACAATGTCTAACGTGATAGCGATAATTCAAGTTGAGCTACCCTTTGCAGGCAACTTCTCTTTCCGCTAGTTTGGCAGCAACTGCTGCTTTGAACCTTGGTGACTGTGGCCCATCGCAAACAGATGGCCCACCCAGATGAGGGCTCCCATGAGCCAAAAACTCCCAGCCCCCCTGCTTCTTAGGTTGATGGAGGAAGGGCATGCTCTACCTAGCTGCAGGCGTTCAGAAGTGAACGGTGTGATAGCAACTTCCTTACAAGCAGGTCTGACAGGTGACTTTGGGTGACAGGTAAAAAAGGAGGATTAGATTATGGATGGACAACATCAGAAGGTCTGGAGACCAGTTGGAGACCACAGGTACTGCCAAAGATGCCAAAAACACATAATAGTACTGGACATCCACTGAAAAAGAAGGGTTTGCCCATGTTCTACATAGCAGGGGCCCAGCTGTGACTTATTTAAAGGGTGAATTGACAGAAAAAGGGCAATCTAGGGGAATTATATCCACGTTTAAATATCTGAAAGGATGTCATGTTGAAGATGGGGCAAACTTGTTTGCTGCTGCTCCAGAGACTAGGGACCAGAAGAATGGCTTCAAACTACAGGAAAAGAGATTCCATCTAAACATTGGGAAGGGATTCCTGATGATAAGAGCAGTTAGACGGTGGAATGCATGCTTCAGAATGTGGTGGACTCTCTTTCTTTGGAGGATTTTAAACAAAGGCTGGATGGCTAGCTGTCAGTAGTTTTGATTGGTGTTCCGACATGGCAGAATGAGGTTGAACTGGATGGCACTTCTTTGATTCTATGAATCTGGGCCAGAAAAATAGCCTTGAGGGATGACCTATGGCCTAAGGGCCACGTTTTGCTTACTTTGGCCCAGATGTTATATTTCATTCTCTCTGTGTTAGCTTGGCTGCCTCTGTTGCTGAGAACTGGTTTTTGTAAGGGGAAGATTTTCAAGATTATCCTCAGCAACAGTTTCCACCTACTCCCAGCCCCAAGGAAACACCCTTGCTGGGGTGATTCTTGAAATCCTACTCACAGGAAAAAATGAGTGGAGGGAGGTGTTATTCTCACCTGTTAAAAAAGGGAACACGGGCTTCGCAGTATTCAAAAGCATTTTTCACACTCTCATGGAGCTTCAGGTGAATGGTGAACTTCCACTGTGATTCCTCTTCTTTCAGCTGGTAAAATCCCAGAATAGGAGGAACAGGGACCTAGGCAGGAAGTTGAATTCTTTAATATTGCTGTTTTAAGATCATCTTTCTGTGTTTTTATCGACGGTTGGTTTCTGGTTTTGGTATGTTGTAAGCTACCCCAGGGCTTCTTTGGAGGTGTGTGATAAGAGTGCAAATTTCTAAAATGAAATAAATTAAAATGGGATGACAGCTTCCAGATGTCAGATATGAACTCTCCGATTGCTAAACAGTAAGATAATTAGGCGGAGAGTGCTTAATTCTGATGGAAAATAGGAATTAACAACTCATTTGCAAGCTAGATTCTCTAAACCACTGATCAGCAGGGTGCTGTAAACATTTCTAGGATGAAGGCCAAAATCTCACCCAGTGCCACACTCAAAGCATGTAATGAGCTGGAGGGTCATTGCTAACTTAGAGATGCCTATCAGCATCCCAGAATTGAGGAGGAATCCTTTCATTGTTGTCAGAGGCTAAATTATTCTACAGACAGGTATGGTGGCCATTTTGTCTTTTGTACATGAAAATTAAGAAAAGACGAGCATGCATGCAAATTCCACGTCCATTAAATACTTCATTTCAAACAAATATTTTGACATACGGAGTTGGTCAGGCAGGCATTCCTTTGTTGTTTGATCCTTCACAAGCCTGTTAAGCATACTCTGCCTAAATAATCTTGCTTCTGTTATGGACGCCATGTAATTTATGTCCCTGTACTAGTTTTCAGTGCGGTTTTATTTTAAGAATCTTTTGTAAGCCTCTTTGAGAGCCTCTGGGGACTTGGATCTAAGTATTCTAAATTAAATTAAAATAAAAAAATGTGTAAAAATCCCGTTCATCCTCCCTATCAATCCTCCTTCTCCTCCTTGCTTCACAGTGGGCCACACATAGTACATCCGAGTGGGTAGTTACCCTTTGGTAACTCTTTTAAGATGATCCACATCTCTTCCCATAAACCAGGGATGGGCACAAGGCCTTGGAAAAGGCTGTCTCTACTCCCTGCAATGAAAGTGGGAGAGAATATAGGTGTTTTAACTTGTTTCCTAATGTAATTGTTTTAGTTATTTGTTTTAAACTTGTTTTAACCCACCTTGGGCCCCTTGTTGGGCAAAAAGTAGGATGTTAGATAAATAAATAAATAAAATAGTCATTCTGTATGAAAGAATTCTAAGTTAGTTAGGTTTAGTAATTAGTAAACTAATTAGCAAGACTGAAAGAATATCTTCTTGGTACATCTGGTGCATGTGGTATGACATGAAATCCCCATTTCAGGAAGATTTCGGAGTCTTGGTCAGACAGTAAGGTAAATGCAACAGAGAGTCTGCGCAGAGCTACAGGAATGCTTCAGATCTGGACCCTGACAAGAAGAAAAATGTTGCATTTAAAATAATACAAAACCATTTCAAAAACACAACTGTAAAAGGTTAAAATGAAGCAGGCATTCCCAATCCGTAAACCCTTCTTCACAACCAGTTAACTGTCAAAAGCTGATAGGCAAACCCCACCTTAACAGCTGAGTTGTTCTTTCCCAGATTCTAGGTCAGGCATGGGGAAACTCTGAACTCCCAGCCATTTTGAATTTCAGCTTCCAGAAGCTTGTGCCAACATGGCCAATGGCCAAGGACTGTGGGAGTTCTAGTCCAAAACATTAAAAGGTCTGAAGGTTCATCATGTTTTTTCTAGATGTCAGTGATGAGGATAAGATGGTGCCCAGTGTTCACTTGGGGTAGGTTCAAAAGAGGGCGTGATTAAAGCACCAGTAGTGGGGCTGAGGGGGCACTTAGGCAAGATGCCCTCCCCCAGGAGGCCCTCTTTCCCTTCCCCACCATGTCTTGCCGCCTGTTCTTCATTTTTGCTGCCACTGCCATCCATTTGCTCATCTCACAGTGACTAAGGGACAGGTAAACCTAGGACATTTCCACACTAGACTGTTATAGTGCTCCAAAGGCCCCTTCTTAAACTGCAAACTCCAGGATTCCATAGGATGTTGAAAGTGGAATAATAGCACTATAACGGTCTAGTGCAGAAATGGCCCTACAGGCAGTAAGAGCAAGGAGGAGCTGCAGGGCCAACTTCCTGCTCAGTTGTTGACTTTGGGAAGCTCTGGACCATGCTGATCCTTCAATGCTGGTCCTGCCTGGTTAAAATTACCAGTCATACCCTCTTACCTGGGAAGTATAAAAACAGAGATTGAACAGGTCAGGAGGAGGTATTAGAGGGAATTTGTAAGGTCCGCTGAAAGCCGAGTCATCTAAGATGTCCACGCTACTAGAAGTCAGGATAGCAGAGTCAAGTGATGTAACACAAGGATGGACCAAAATATCCTGAAGAGGAGAGCCGTTGGCAGGGAGGTTCAAGCCGACTGTCACATTGGGAGCGGTGCCTTCTATATCACACTTCAAAGACAACAACAATAACAATGAAAGTGCTTCAAAGCATTTTCTTTTGCATATTTATATGCCTCTTTTTCCTCTAAAGAGCTTTTGGTGGCATACATGGTTCTCTCCCTCTACCGTAACAACAACCCTAAGAGGTAGGTCAAGCTAAGAGGCAGAGAATGACTGTCCCCAGTCATCTACTGCATCTCATGGCTGAGTGGGGACTTGAAACTGGAGCACTAAATCCAAGCTCAAAACAGCAACCCAAAGCTGGGCAAAATGTGGCTTTCCAGATGTTGGACTGTAACTCCCAACAAAATATGGAGGGCTGCAATTTGCTCAGACTTGGATTAGAATTCTGGAGTAGTCCACAGCTTCCTAGGCTGGCATCTATTGAAACAGGGATAATGGCAATTTTAGGGGTCTTTTTTTAGGGGCAAACTAGTTTCTTTTTTAAATCTCTGGACAGAGAAGCCTGCAGTGGGTCAGCTCTGAAGTTGTACAATGACAGGAAAGCTCCCTGATGCCCTTTCCAGTTTCAAGCTGTTAGGTTTCCACGCTACAGATCAGGGCTCTCCAGAATTTTTTGGACTCCAACTCTCGGTCCAACAACTTCTGGAGGGCCACACTTTACCTTCATCAAAGGAAGCCTGGGTAATGCTCACGATGTAGTGGTTAGTATTTGGATGGGAGTCCACCAAAACATACCAGGTATTATAGGCTGCATTCCAGAGGAAGGAACTCGGAAAACCACCTGTAAGTATTCCTTGCCTAAGAAAACCCTATGAAAGTCATGGGGGTCACCATATAAGGACAGGCAACTTGAAGATATGTACACATGCCCAAGCACACCAAAGATGTACTGACAGTGACCTTGGCAAACTAGTGGTCTATTCTGACGTCACAGTGAACTGAGATTTGTTCCAGCCACAATTCAGAGACTGAACTATGGTTTGCACTGTAGAACGTGCAAGCAAGACTAGTTTGCAGCTGCTTTTGTTTTTTATCTGCTCACCTCTCTCTTTTCTACTTAGCAGGGACCTCTGGATAAAGAATAATAGAAATAAATGTAGTTTGATAATTCAGATCAAACGACAGTTAGCATAAGCCATAGTTTGCAAACTCCATTCAAATCACGTTGGCTGATCACAACAAGGGAACACAAGAGTGTGTCTATTCAGGTACAAAGCCAAGCCACAGTTGAACTTATTTAACTATGATTTGATGGGATGTCTGCACTGAGCCACTGTCTCTCAGCTTAACCTAACTCACGGAGCTGTTATAAGGATAAATAACATGAGGGTTGCCAGCTGAAAACTGTTCAGTGAAAAGCGATACAGAAATGATAAAATATTTGTAGCAGCATCTTTCAACTCATATTTAAGCCAGCAGAACGAAGAGCAAGGTATGCAAGCGCATAACCACAAAGCGAGATTTTCATTCTGGTTTAATTCACAAATCTAAAAAAAGCAGCGTCTCCTCTAAGACATGCTGAAGCATTAAAAATATTAAGTTCAGCTTCCCCCATATGCCAAGATAAAAATTGAGCTGAATTTTTGCTTTTCCAGGTGCATTCATGTGTCAAATAGGTTAGAGAGATTTGCACTGAAAATTGTCTCACCTTGCAAGTTACAGTCCCGTAAACCTGCCACATGTCAGCCACATCCCTTTTGTCATATTGCACAGACTTGACTTTTTCAGTGATACAGACATTAACGTGAGGTTTTCCCTTGTATGTGCTGGTTCGCCAAGCTGGTGGTTTCTGAGGGTGGCTACTTGGAGCGGCATGATTGTTTTCCAACAATGAACTGTTCAAGTTTGTATCCAGTGGGGTGCCCAGAGGGCAGGCCTGCATAAGCAAACTCGGGAGCTGGCTGATTTTGGTGCTCCTCTCCGGTTCACTTTTCTGACCAGAGCTCATGAAAGCCAGCAGTCCTGACAACAGGTCAAAAGCCTGAGAGATCCCACTGATGTTGAAGAGAGGTGGGCGAGGATTTAGAGACTGTTCAACCAGTGGGAGGGCAATATAAATCAACCTACTTTTCTGGAAAGCCACCACAGGCCAGATGTCTCCCCCTTCGGCCTGCAAGGCATAGACAGACGTCTTGTTGATTCGGGAACAGCCATCCCTTCGCTCTACAAAGTGTTGGTCTCCATCTGTCAGCCTCAGTTCAAAAAGTAATGCCTTGAGGAAAGGGCCATCTTCTGGTATGGGCACGTAACTTGGTCCATTGAAGAATTTTGCTCGCTTTTCAACAGTGGGGTAACGCCTGTCACACACAAACAGAAGGACAAGAGCAACATTAACATTCCATGCTTCAGCTACTGATTCTGCATATTGAACACTATCACTGCCTGCTCAGAACTGGGTTAAAGTCTATCAGGAGAAGATCACTCCACATCTGTCTGCCATCATTCTACATGACATGGCATAGACTTAGCCCTATACTGCATGGACACTAAACTCTGGTTTGCAAAATTCAAACTCAATTTCACTTGCCAGATCCCCAATATGCCCTCATGTGAGAGACTGGCAGTCTGCAGAGGGGTCTGAACACACCATGGTTATTTTCTCAATCACCTTTTGAGGGGAAGTATAGCACAGATTAGTCCACTCTACATACAGGCTTCCCTGTGAAGATTCCACCTTCACAGGTGGATCCTGTGTAACGTAAACCTCTGCGTACACCCTGTGCTAAATGTCAGCTTTGCACAAGGACTGCAAACGGACAAACGAATGCCTAGCCAAATGGGCAATATGCATCCATGTGCCAGCCTGCTTCCATAACCTGGACCTGAATGCAGACAGCTGCTGCCATAGGGGAACTTACACATGCAGAGAACCCCAAGAGGATTCTGACAATGGTCTTATGTATGCCAAGGAGAACTGGCCCTTGTAAGCACTCAGCGATCCCTGAGAGGTCATGGTCCCATATTCTGGGAAGCTTAGGGCCTTGTTTACAGAACTACAGGAAGCCCCATTATATGACAACTTGCTCTTTTGATGCTTCCAAATTCAGGACAAGTTCCATTCATTCAACAGGGGTCTGCTCTTTCATCAGTTCTTCTTACCTATAGAGGCTTGCTTGGAACTGCTTGCATGCACATGCTGCTTGCAAAGTGAGCTGAGTGTATGGGGGAAGGCACTAAGCAGTGAGCTGAGTGTATGGGGGAAGGCACTAAGCCAGATGAGACTTCGCAAGCAGCGCATGCACAGCTGGTCCCAAATGAGCTTCTGTCAGTCCTTCATGCTCCCTTCAGTACAGTACATGGGTTCCACTTTTCAACAATCCAGTTTTTGACAGTGGTCCGATCCCTAATCTTTCAGATAAACATGGGAAGCCTGTATTATCAATAAAACAGGCAAATCATTGGGGCCTTATACTGATATTCTTCATAATCTTTTCTAAATCTGAGAAACAATGACATGTGCTTGCCTGCTGAGATTGGTGGTCTGTCAGATGCTTTAGTTTCTCTCCTTATTAACCACAGTCCTGTGCTTAACTCTCCTTGTTCAGAGGTGTAAAAGAAATACCAAACCCTTGTGACAGCAATGGGAGAGCAAAAAAAAACCATGATTTTTTAAAAAACAAATGGATTTAAATACTTTGTTGTACAGTAATTAAAAGACTCCACTGTTAGAAACTCTATCCCCCCCCCAAAAAATTAATTTAATTCCAAAATGTCAAGTTGACAGTGTCACTTTAAAGTACAGTAGGAATGAACAAAAGGGGATAAATGGTATTATGCAGAATCGATGTTTGAACCTGGCATGGTGGAAGGTTTTTATTTGTTGTCTTTAATTCCCTTTTTGGCTGAAGGATGGCTAAAGTGTTTCTGAGTATACAATGCAAACTGCAATTATTACTGTACCTCAATAATCACCATCACAGTTTGTGTACAGATTATAGTCTCTCTTTTCAACTTGCCCAACATTTGCAGGAAGGGCTCTAGCTCAGTGGAAGAACAGCAGCTTTGCATGGAAAAAGTCTTATTCCTGACTGGGAAAATTCCTGTCTGAAACCCTAGACGGCTGCTGACAATACTGGGCTAGACAGACCAATGGATTGACTCAGAAAAGGCCTTCCTATGTCCCCATAGGAACATTGAGAAAATGATTTACATAATCTTAAAGCAGAAGGTGAAGATACTAAAATATTTCAAGGGTTTCCATGCCTTGGTTAAGTCATTAGTCAGAATGGAGACTGCAGTCAAGAAATCAGAAAACTAAGATTTGGAAGGACGCCTATGAAAGAACTAGACAAGATCCTCAAGTGTCAAGATAAACCACTGAATACTAAATTTAGGCTTGTCCCTGCCATCATATTTCCAATTTCTATCTATTTTCTTCCTATCAGCTTTCTTCACTGACCAGCTTTCACAAAGCTGGTCAGCTTTCAGAAAGCTGGTCAGTGAAGAAAGCTGACAGGAAGAAAATCAACTCATTCAAAATGTAGTGTTGGAGATTTCTACAGGTACCCTGGATTGTTAAAAAGACAAACGAGTGGGTCCTAGAGCAAATCAAGCTTGGATTCTCCCTAGAAGCAAGATGACTACACTGAGGCTGTTATACTTCGGCCATTGTGAGAAGACATCACTTGCAAGAAAAGACAGTAATGCTTAGTGAGGGAGAACGCAGTAAGAAAAGAGGATGGCTATCCAGCCACGTGTGCCCCATCCTATATTTGTGCATTCCATTTTTTCTTCCTAAGTGGAGGACTTTACATTTCTCTCTGTTGAAATTCATTTTGTTAGCTTTGGCCCAGCTCTCCAATCTGTCAAGGTCGTTTTGAATTTTGACCCTGTCTTCTGGGGTATTAGCCACCCCTTCCAATTTGGTATCATCTACAAATTTGATCAGCATGCTCTCTATTCCTTCATCCAAGTTACTGATGAAGATGTTGAATAGCACCGGGCCCAGCACAGAACCCTTTCCCTGCACTCTTTTCAATGCCAGGCAAAGACCTTTTAACTTAGATGGGCCTTTGGCACTTACCTTATGTGACAGAAGGCTCTTTTAAAGGGGTGTGCTGGGCTTTTCATCTTTTTTAAATCAGAGCTTAAATGTGTTTTAAACTATCTTAATGTTACTCTTTTAATGGAATTATTTATTTAATTGGTTTTTAAAATTTTGGTATACAGGTTGAACTTCCCTTATCTGACATGGTTGGGACAAGAAGCATTCCCTATTTCAGATTTTTTTGGATTTTGGAATATTTGCATATCTATATCTATATATCTATATATCTATATCTATATATATAATGAACTATCTTGGAGATGGGACCCAAGTCTAAACACAAAATTCATTTATGTTTCATGTACACCTTAAACTGTAAATTTAAATTGTTGTAAATTATATGATGTTCTATGTTGCTGTTGTAAATTATATACCATTCTTTCAGTGCAGGGCCCTCTCTTTCACCAGTTCTTCTCCTCTTGCCTTCCTCCTGTAGGGAACAGGAGGGAATTATGGAGGCTTGCTTGGGACGGTGGCCATTTCCACACTACACTATTATAGTGCTATTATTCCACTTTCAACATCCTGTGGAATTCTAGGGTTTGTAGTTTACTGAGGCCAAAGAGCTCTCTGACTGAAAATTCTGAATGCCCCTCCCTAAACTGGAACAAAAGTGGAATAACAGCACTATTACAATATAGTGTGGGGAAAAGATTCCATCTAGGAACATTTCTGCACGACACTTATAGCGCGATGATTCTGCTTTCAATGTCCTATGGAATCCTGGGGTTTGCAGTTCCGGGAGGGGCTGGCCGGCCCCTCCCAGAACTGCAAACCCCAGGATTCCATAGGAGGTTGAAAGCGGAATAACCGCGCTATAAGAGTGTCGTGTGGAAATGGCCTGTGTGTGCACACTGCTTGCAAAGTCTCTTTTCCCCCCACTAAGCTCACAGTCCGAACCAAGTCTTTGGAATTCCCTCACGTTCCCTACAGTTAGATGCCTGGGTTCTACTTTTCAAAAATTTTGTTTTTTGGAGGGTTTCAGTTTTCAGATTTCCACACGAGGAAGGCTTAACCTGTAATAATATTTTAGCCGTACAGTGTTTTAATTTGTTGGGTCCTGTGCCAAGAGAAAGGTGAGATATAAATAACATCAGCTAATAAAGCAATGAGCTCATGCTTTCATTCCAGCATTGATGGGAGCAGGGACCATTCTCACAGTGGCACTTGCACTGGGAAGCTCTTTTTACTTTGGAAACATGCAGCAATTGCAGGAAAGGTCTCCCAGTCTCCTCCCCGGCTCCAGGCAGGGGAATTACCCCTGTTCTTGTGCTAAATTTCAGAGTTACAGAGCAAGGTCAGACCAGAGACTCTGGGTCCTTACGAGAAGATAGTCTGCATCCTGATAACCAGATTTTTTTTGGTTAATTACAAAACCCAGCCAAAATCTGCGAGCCTTCTGAATGCGGTTGTTGTGTGGAGTCAACCTGCTCCTCATACAATGGAGAAACCACGTATAATGATTTGGTTCCACATGTTTATACAGATGGCATCAGCTAAAGCCAGGGTTGGGCAATATACAGCTTGTCTGATGTTGCTGGACTGCAGTCCCTATCATCCCTTACCTTTGGCTATACCGATTGGCTGGGGCTGATAAGACCTGCAGTCCAGCAACATTTGGAGAGCCGCACATTCTTATACCCGTGAATTACATCATCATACAGAAGCCTGATTTTGAGCAGTCTCCACATTAAAAGCATAACACGTCCATCTAGATGCCTGGAAAGAGCTGGTGCATCCAAGAGAAGCAATCTCCTTCCACCGCATCTATTTAGACAAGTAGTTTCTAAAGTGTACGTGCACGCATATTGCACAAAGTAAGTAATTTTAAAACTCCTCCTCATTAACCTAAGATCCCCATTCATTACAGTGTGAATGTATTTTACTTGCTGAGATAGTGATCGGAGAAGGGCGAGCAGATAGGTGCTAGTCTTGTCCCATCATGTGTGTGTGGAAATTTGCTCAGAACAATTAGTGCCACCCTATGCAGACTGCCTGCCATGTCTCTGCATGAGTCACCGGTTTGGCCTCATTTTCTCATATCAGCCTCCTGTGCTGGATGCAATTGTATGCACTAGACACTACTGGGATGCAGCAGAATTATACTTTTCTTCATGATAGGCTGCCAGTTGTGATGCTGCAAAAATTCACTACTCTATTTTCCTCCCATTCAGCCTGCACTGGAAGATAGTTCTGCTAAACTGAATGATTCATTTGTTCTAGAGATTTACTTATCCCCAGGGACAAGCTGCCAGCTGTATCTCTGACTCTGTGCTTGCTTCCTGTTAACTAGGACCAGTGACTCATGCAGAAACAGGAAATAGTAAGGGAGGACATTTTCTAATTCTTAAACTCAGGTGTGGCATGTGGATCTGGCTGCTGGCAGCAAATCAGAAAAAAAAAATGTGCCTCAGCAAGAACTTTTGAAAGTTTGACTTAAACTATACATCTCAACCATTCACATAGACTGAGCTAGTATTTCTTGTTTGTAAGACTGCATTAGCCCTGTTGAGGAGGAGCGTGCTGCCTGCAGAACTGGCTATCTGCCTTGCTATTCCGTCTGTACCTAAGCAATACAAACTTCACGGCACAGCAAAACGAACATATTATGGATAAGAAAGCATCACAGAAGGGGCAAACAGTCTAAAGACTATACCAAGTGAGAAAAATCCCCATGGCCTCTTCATTATATCCCCAAAGTACATTATCATGAATCTAATGGATCAATCAGTTTGCACATCTACCTGACTAGGATACGGAAAAGCACGTTCAGAGGACGATGACCAAAATGGTAGAAGGCCTGGAAACCACGAAGGAACGGCTTAGAGAGCCGGTATGTTTAGTCTGGAGAAGAGAAGGTTAAGAGGCAACATGATGGCTATGATTTAATATTTGAAGGGATTTCATAGGGAGGATGGAGCAAGCCTGTTTTCTGCTGCTGCAGAGACTAGAACATGGAGGAATGGCTTCAAATGTCAGGAAAGGAGATTCTACCTAAACATTAAGAACTTCCTGATGGTAAGAGCAGTTTGACAGTGGAATATGCTGCTGCCTGAGAGTGTTGTGGAATCTCCTTCTTTGGAGGTTTTTAAACAGGCTGGATGGCCATCTGTTAGGAATGCTTTGATGGTGTATTCCCTGCATGATAGGGGGTGGGCTGAATTGCGCTCTCTTCCAACTCTATGATTTTATACCTCTGATTTTAATATAATTCCAGTGATCATGCCTGCCTCCTTGTAGAATCTTGGGAACTGCAGCTCAAGGAAATATAGAGACTTCCATGGTAAGAGAACTCCAGCACCCTGAAATTACAGTAGAGTTCCTTGGGGAAAAGGACAATTATTTTAACAAAGGGAAATCTGTAGTGTATCTGCCCTGTGTTTTAAAATGTCTTGGCTCAAGGGTCATGCTGTAAAATCACAACAGGAAATTCCAGTTACTGGACTCCTTCAATATAGAATACTTCAACCTAGCTGGGTTCTCTTCAGAACCTTTACGTCATGCTAGCAATCCAAAGAGAAACTGGATTGTACAGTACAAGTATGCCTCAGTTAATGAAGGAGATGTGTTTTGGGGCATTATGTCTTTAATAGAAAATTTGGTGTGAAAGGTAGAAATTACATGGAAAGAATAGGCATAGGTGCCTAAACCACAAGGAAGAGAAGAGCAGTTCAACATGTTTCAGCAAATTTGTTCTTCAAAATTAACAGTATGCACACATGAAATGAAACAGCTAGATCAGATGAGCCCCACATAAGTAAATAAAATATTTTGGAGCCTCTAGAAACCACTGGAAGCTTCTTCAAAAAGTTGTTCAGGAAGGACTTTTTCTTTCAACTGTCTCCACTTTTTATAGGATTTCCATTTTGGTGTCCAAAATTACAGTTCATTATCATATTTGGGGGAGCCAGTAGGACAGGCTTATCTGCTTTCCCTGTTTTTTCCCAGTTTTGCTGTTTGTGCATGCTCAGTAAGGGATTCTGACAGCAGCTGCAATTTTTCTTGCCTGCTTAAGGAACGCATGCATAGCATGCACTGCTATGGTAGTATCAGCTAGGGTAGAATCCAGAATCCCATTTTTCCCTGCTCAACCTTTAGTGCATTGTTTACTGCAGACATGTAGCTGCAATCTGACACTAAAAGTCTGTGTTCTCCAGCCTTTCTTCACCATCCTCTCACTGCCAGTGGTGCTAAAAAAATTTCCAACTAGACAGAAGATGAAGAGGAAAAGAGGGCCTGGGCAGACTTTAAGACCTGTAAATATATATATAATAAAAGAGGTTCTTTCTGAGGCTTTGTTAACTGTGGTGTGTCTGTTAACGGACAAGGATTGAGCTTGGAAAAATTGCTTTTCTGGCCTGCACATCCCAGAATCCCTCATCCAACATGGCTCCCTCACTACAAGGAAGAGGAAGTTGCATTATGCTTGGTCGGACTATCTGCTGATCCAGGCTAGCATTACTTGCTCAGCAGCTGTTACGGGCAGAGGTCCTGCCATTACCTGTTACCTGATTCCATCTGCATGTAAAGCACATGCTCTACCACTGATCCTGCCACTGAACAATATGTAATGTTCCTACTATTCTACTTCATCACGTGAACAGATGCAGGAAGGAAAATCATCACTGGGATTCCACTCCTTTTGGGGACTACATCTCAATGTCCTCGAACAGGTTTCTAATTGGCAGGACAGTGCATTACCTGGAAAATAGCACGGTGCCACGTGCCCCTTGTTCGTGGCTTATGAGCCAGAGTCCTCGCAAAGCCATTGCAGGCTGCTGACAGCTGGCAAGATCACCATGTCTGTGACAGTCTCACAGCCAAGAAGCATCCTGTTGCAGGGATCATCTTCGCGGGTGCTAAGAGAATTCTTGCTCAGCTCCTCCTCTTCCTTGAGTCCAAAACTAAGACTTGCTTTTCAGTGAACAAAAAGATCCACTGATCCTTTTATTTCTAAACAAGAATATTTACCTTATTAGCTATGGCACTCTTTTTTTCCTTCAGCTATACCCCTGCCCCAGTCTGGGTTCACTGGATAGCTAGCAGCCCTCCAACATTTCAGAAACCCCAAACTGACTTATTCCTCCACTGTAGAGAATTAACCCCCAAAGCAAAACCCCTGCTTTGCAGATCAGGCTCCCCTCTTTCTCCAAAGCAACAGGTTCTTGGATTGGGATACTAACACTAAGTTAGGCAGCCCTCCCCAAATACCTTGCAGCTAGAAAACTAACCCTAAAGCAAGGATCCCAGCTACCACGTCTAGACTTTGCTGAGTTCCCCTTAGCTTTTATAAAAAGGGTCTTTTCAGAAAATAGGGGACTACAAGCCAATTCAGAGACACCCTTAGAAATCAAGATGCCCCCTTTTCACCACAAAGGGCTCTCCCCACTGTATATAATATGGATTCCTCCCAATCTTCACCCCACCACTGACGTAGCCCACTTTGACCCAATGCGTAAGCAGGGTGTTTCCCCCCAATATTTATTCTCCCCTCTTCGGATATTGCAGGTCTTCCTCTCACTGTTCTAAGTCATACCCCATTTTGTGGAGGAACATATAAACTTTGAATACCTTTCTGTGACTGAATGCCCTTCTCTGACCAAGCCCCCTCTGTCTCCCCCTCACCCTACAAATATATCAGGGCCCCCTCTTCTGCCTCATGGTGCAAATATACCAAGGCTCCCTCTCATCCTACAAATATATCAAGGGCCCCTGTGTCCCCCACACCCTACAAATATATCAGGGACCCCTCTGTCTCCCCCTCACCCTACAAATGTATCACGGCCCCCACTCTCTCCCTCCTACCCTACAAACATATCAGGGTCCCCTCTCTCCCCCTCTCACCCTACAAATATATCAGGGCCCCCTCTGTCTCCCCCTCACCCTACAGATGTATTACGGCCCCCCCTCTCTCCCTCTCACCCTACAAATATATCGGGGGCCCCTCTGTCTCCCTCTCACCCTACAAATATATCAGGGCCCGCTCTGTCTCCCTCTCACCCTACAAATGTATCACGGCCCCCACTCTCTCCCTCTCACCCTACAAATATATTGGGGGCCCCTCTGTCTCCCTCTCACCCTACAAATATATCAGGGCCCCCTCTGACTTCCTCTCACCCTACAAATATATCAGGACCCCCTCTGTCTCCCCCTCACCCTACAAATGTATCACGGCTCCCTCCCCCTCTCTCTCCCTACAAATATATCAGGGCCCCCTCTGTCTCCCCCTCACCCTACAAATGTATCACGGCCCCCACTCTCTCCCTCTCACCCTACAAATATATTGGGGCCCCCTCTCTCTCCCTCTCTCCCTACAAATATATCAGGGCCCCCTCTGTCTCCCCCTCACCCTACAAATGTATCAGGGCCCCCACTCTCCTCCCTCTTACCCTACAAATATATGGGCCCCCTCTCCCCCTACAAATATATCAGGGCCCCCTCTGTCTCCCCCTCACCCTACAAATGTATCACGGCCCCCACTCTCCCCTTACCCTACAAATATATGGGCCCCCCTCTCTCCCTACAAATATATCAGGGCCCCCTCTCTCCCCTCACCCTACAAATATATCAGGGCCCCCTCTGTCTCCCCCTCACCCTACAAATGTATCAGGGCCCCCCTCTCTCCCTCTCCCTACAAATATATCAGGGCCCCCTCTGTCTCCCCCTCACCCTACAAATGTATCACGGCCCCCACTCTCTCCCTCTCACCCTACAAAATATATCAGGGCCCCCTCTGTCTCCCCCTCACCCTACAAATGTATCAGGCCCCCTCTTCTCCCTCTACCCTACAAATATATCAGGGCCCCCTCTGTCTCCCCCTCACCCTACAAATGTATCACGGCCCCCACTCTCTCCCTCTCACCCTACAAATATATTGGGGCCCCCTCCTCCCTCTCCCTACAAATATATCAGGGCCCCTCTCTCCCTCCCTACAAATATATCAGGGCCCCCTCTGTCTCCCCCTCACCCTACAAATGTATAGGGCCCCCACTCTCTCCCTCTCTACCCTACAAATATATCAGGGCCCCCTCTGTCTCCCCCTCACCCTACAAATGTATCAGGGCCCCCACTCTCTCCCTCTCACCCTACAAATATATCAGGGCCCCCTCTTCTCCCTCTTCCTCAAATATCGGGCCCCCTCTCTACAAATGTATCAGGGCCCCCACTCTCCCCTCTCACCCTACAAATATATCAGGGCCCCCCTCCCTCCCTCCCCTACAAATATATCAGGGCCCCCCTCTTCCCTCTCACCCTACAAATATATAGGGCCCCCTCTCTCTCTCCCTCTCTCCCCTCCAAATATATCAGGGCCCCCTCTGTCTCCCCCTCACCCTACAAATGTATCAGGCCCCCACTCTCTCCCTCTCACCCTACAAATATATCAGGGCCCCCTCTGTCTCCCCCTCACCCTACAAATTATCAGGGCCCCACTCTCTCCCTCTCACCCTACAAATATATCAGGGCCCCCTCTGTCTCCCCCTCACCCTACAAATGTATCAGGCCCCCTCTCTCTCCCTCTCCCTACAAATATATCAGGGCCCCCTCTGTCTCCCCCTCACCCTACAAATGTATCACGGCCCCCCTCTCTCCCTCTCACCCTACAAATATATTGGGGCCCCCCTCTCCCCTACAAATATCGGGCCCCCTCTTCCCCTCTCACCCAAAATTATCAGGGCCCCCTCTTCTTCCCCCTCTCCCCTACAAATTATCAGGGCCCCCCTTCTCCCCTCACCCTACAAATTATCAGGGCCCCCCTTCTCCCCTCACCCTACAAATTATGGGCCCCCCTCTCTCCCTCTCCCCTACAAATATATCAGGGCCCCCTCTGTCTCCCCCTCACCCCACAAATGTATCAGGGCCCCCACTCCCTCCCTCTTACCCTACAAATATATCAGGGCCCCCTCTGTCTCCCCCTCACCCTACAAATGTATCACGGCCCCCACTCTCTCCCTCTCACCCTACAAATATATTGGGGCCCCCTCTCTCTCCCTCTCTCCCTCCAAATATATCAGGGCCCCCTCTGTCTCCCCCTCACCCCACAAATGTATCAGGGCCCCCACTCCCTCCCTCTTACCCTACAAATATATCAGGGCCCCCTCTGTCTCCCCCTCACCCCACAAATGTATCAGGGCCCCCACTCCCTCCCTCTTACCCTACAAATATATCAGGGCCCCCTCTGTCTCCCCCTCACCCCACAAATGTATCACGGCCCCCTCTCTCTCCCTCTCACCCCACAAATATACCAGGGCCCCCTCTGCCTCCTCGCCTCTGAATAACCCGTTAGAAATGGGCTCCTAAGTCCCTCCGGGGGCCGGAACGGCTGGCAGGCGAGACCCCCGACCTCACAGCCCCGCGGTCCGCGGCTTCGGGCCTAGGGAGGCGCAGGCGACGGTCTCAGCTGCCTGCCTGCCTGCCTGCCTGACTTGGGCGGAGCCGCTGCCTCGGCCGCGGGGGCCTCGCCGCGGCTGGGAGTCGGAGCGGGCCCCGCCAGGGAGGCCGGGCGGCCCGCTGGTTGGTTTCCGGGCGAGGAGGAGGAGGAGGAGGAGTTGGGAACGGCCGCCGCCGCCTTGAGGGCGAGGGCCGGCCAGGTCGAGCTTCCCTCGGCGGCGGCGGCGGCGGAGACAATGGAGGAGGCCTGGGCCGGGCGCCGGGCGGGCGGCCTCAGGGGGCGGCTGAGGGACAAAGAGAACGACGGCGGCGGCGGCGGCGGCGCGGGGGTCGGCACCATGGCGGCCGTCACGCCCGAGCTCTTTGAGGTAAAACAGTAAAAACGGGGGGACCCCTTTCTCCGCCTCTTGTTGTTGGGGGCCTGGGGGGAGACGGGGGAGTCGCCTTGCAGTGGGGAGGGAGTCGTGTGAATGAGGAAAGGGAGCTGTCATGGGGAGCGGCGGTGCCGGGGAGGAGTCCTGAGGAGAAATTGGGGTGTTTTTTTTCCTGTATTGGGGGAGAAATGGGGGAGGTCTCAGGCACGGGGAGGCCCAAGGATGGGGGGAACGGAGCTGTCATGAGGGGCCGGGAGGGAATAGATGCGGGGAGCCCTCCTTTTTGCTAAAATACAATAAACTGTCCGACTGACCTTCCCTAAAGGGTGTGAATTGGACTGTGTTTAGGGGGGACCGCACCCCATCAAAATAGAGGGCAGGTCATTTAATGGGGGTGGGTGTTCCAGCGCCTGTGTGGGGAGAGGGTCTTTTCTGGCCTTGGGCTGCTTCCGCGCTGGACTGTTATAGCGCTATTATTCCACTTCCAACGTCCTATGGAATCTTGGAGTTTGCAGCTCAGGGAGGGGCCTGAGGCTTAGGAATGTCATAAGCCCCTAGGAGGTTGAAAGTGGGATGATAGCGCCATAACAGTGTAGTGCGGAAATGGCCTTGGAGACAGGCGGGATTCGAGGCTAGTAATCATCATCATTATCGTCGTCGTCATCATCATCATCATCATCATCATCTCCTCAAGTTTTGTGTGAATGAAGGCCCAGCTTGGTGATGGGGAAGGCATGTGGGGAACCCCGAGTCGATGCAGCTCTTTTTTATTTCCTGAGGGGTTTGATGGGGGCTGTCAGTTGGGGCTGAAATGGGGTTGTGTTGGGGTCTCTGAAGGGAAGGGGCTGGATGGGGAAGAGGAGAGCTTTTACTTGACAGCAGGGCATGGAAATAGGAGGGAGCCAAAAGTGAGGAGGAGAGAAAATGTGTGCCTAGAAAGTTGTCCGTGGCAGGAAAATAGGAGGACTGTGGGTTTCAGAAAGAAGACAACAGACAGCCTTAAGCGGCAAAAAAGGATGTTTAAAATTTTTATTTGCTTTGTAAAGAAGGGTCATTTTTTTTCCTCTCCACCAAATTTCTGTTCCCTCTTTGGAGAGACATTTTTTTAAATTATATTTAAGTTATAACAAACAATATTTACAAATAATCATTCTTTTCATAAATATGTAAGAAACAGAAAGTTAAGAATTATATGCAATCCAAATGTATATATCTATATACTTATAAATTTATATATCTATCCAACATCTAATTCTATTTTTTCTTTTTCTATTGATGTTCTATTTTAATCTACCTAAATAGATAGTTCTATATACATTATTTATATCTAAATAAATTTCAATTACACTTCTTATATATTCTACTTTGTCTTATGAATTTTATTAGCATCCTTCTATATAACAAATAGATATAAATGTATAGTTTCAACATCCTTATTTTATTCTTCTAGTTTTATTTCTCATCTGTTTTTCCAAGCCTCTAGTGATCATTTCACTTTTTATGTGACTTGTCATATAATTTTGAAAATAAATGTTTATATTCTTTTTCTCTGTATCTTTGCTTATTTTCATGTTTCAGTGACAGAATCTCTACCTAGATCTGCAAATCAAAATGATGACACTTTTATGTGTTTTGAGGGAAACTGGGAAAAAGGCAAGATGATGATGATGAGAATGGTGCCTGAATCCTATTAGTAATCTCAACTAGAGTAGACCCATTCAATCAATAGGATTTGTGTATGTGTTAACCCACCATTCAGTACTTGAGTCCATGGGTCTGGGCTTCTTGGAACTAAATAGTAGGATTTGGGACATAGACCATTTCTGCACTAGCCTGTTATAGCGCGATGGTTCCACTTTCAACATCCTCTGGAATCCTGGGTTTTGCAGTTTCTGGAGGAACCGAATCATTGCGCTATAACAGGCTAGTGCAGAAATGGCCATATATATATATATATATATATATATAAATGTATATAGTAGGCCCTCAATGTCTTGTGGGGTTTGGTTCCAAGACCCTCCATGCATATCAAATTTTGTGGATGCTCAAGTCCCATGCTGTACAGTAGTGTAGTAAAATTGCAAAATCAAAGTTTGCTTTTTGGATTTTTTTTTGGGGGGGGGATATTTTCAAGCTGTTGTTGGTTGAATCCGTGGGTAGAGAATCCGTGGATATGGAGGGCAAGCAGGATAGGGTTGCCTTCTCATCCTCTCTCCGGAATCTTTAATGGAAGAAAAAAGAGAATTTTGGGAAGCCAAGATTTTCCCATCTTGAATACTGTGTCCAGTTCTGGGCACCCCAATTCAAGAGGGATATTGACAAGCTGGAGCAAGTCCAGAGGAGGGCGACCAAAATGGTGAGAGACCTGGAAGCCATGAAGCCCTATGAGGATAGACTTAGAGAGCTGGGTATGTTTAGTCTGCAGAAGAGAAGGCTAAGAGGGGACATGATAGCCATGTTTAAATATTTCAAGGGATGCCACGTAGAGGAGGGAGTGGGCTTTTTTTTCTGCTGCTCCAGAGAACAGGACAAGGAGCAATGGATCCAAGCTGCAGGAAAGGAGATTCCACCTGAACCTCAGGAAGAACTTCCTGACAGTCAGGGCTGTCCGGCAGTGAAATAGGCTGCCTCAGAGTGTAGTGGAGTCGCCTTCCTTGGAGGTTTTTAAGCAGAGGCTGGATGGTCATCTGTCAGGAGTGCTTTGAGGGTGTTCCTGCATGGCAGGGGGTTGGACTGGATGGCCCCTGGGGTCTCTTCCAACTCTAGATTTCTATGATTCTATGATTCTAGTATGGACTTGCGTCTATGACATTTGAGAGGGAATTAAATGCCAGCTGGATTTTCTACATGTCATGCGGCTGTTAAAGGTACTGGTGACTTGTTAAAAATAAAACTTTTTTTTTTTTAAAGTTGGGAGCCCTGTATTTCTTTGTCACAGTGCGAATGGTAGAGTGGGTAGAAAAGGTGGATGGGAATAGAGGAGAGAGCTGCTTGGAGGGGTAGGTTTTTGGGGTGTGGTAGGAAGGGGGGTGCAATGGAGATGTATTCTTTGTTTGGGTTCACAACTGAATTTCTGTTTGGATAGATGGAGGGATTTTAGGACAAGCTATCAGTATTTTCCTAAAATATGCCAGTATTTCTAAGGCCTAAATACCCTGAAGGCACCAGATCCTGTCTGATCTTGGAAGCTAAGTAGGGTCAGCCCTGGTTAGTATTGAATGTGGGCCTACCAATGAAAACCAGGTTGCTATAGGCTATATGTCAGAGGAAGGAGCTGGCCAAGCCACATCTGAGTATTCCTTGCCTAAGAAAACCCTGTGGATTTTATGAGGTTGCCATAAGTGAACAGGTGACTTGAAGACACATACACACATATATATCAGTATTTTACTGAAAGTTGTTCCAGAACTGGTGCTGCTGTTACTCCAGAACTGTTTGTTTTTGTACATTGCTCTGACTGTTTTTATGGGGTGGGGAGAAGATGTTAGTACTTCTGTCAATAAATAAATGGCCTATTATCCCACCTTCACCAGCTAGGCTGCAGGCTTCTGTGTGAGAATTGGAGCGCTAAAGTTAACCAAAGCTGCCTTGTTTTCTTCTTGAGATGCATATTTGTTACATTGCTAAGCTACTGAAATTTTAATATTTCTGATTTTTGTGAACTGTTCATCTGAGGTTTCCACTTTTCCCCCCTGTACCCCATAACAGCTGCATGCCGGGCAGCAGCTAAATTGACATGGAGGAGGGCATTCATTTGCTGATTTTCTTCTTATCCCATAGTGGTTGGAAAAAGTGGCAATCCAAGTTTGTCAGTGGAAGAATCAGGAGCTTCAGACTCACATTGAGAATTAACATATGCAGCCATCTTTGTCTGACTTTGGCTGCTTCTGTGGAGAAGATTGTAGTGTGAAATGGTGGGTCTGTGTAAGGTGCAGGATGCGGGACTCTGCATCAGAGGGGTTTCAGTGCGGGGATGTGGGCATCTTTTACATGCAGAGCCCTTCCAGACTGTGGACTTATGAATTTGTGGTGGTTCCATCCTATGGAATTGGGGCATTTAGAGTTCTCTACCAGAAATTTGGGTGCCTCACCAAACTGCAGAGGTCAGAGTTCCATGGGATGCAGCCATGACAGTGAAAATGGAATCATAGTGCTGTAACTGTGTTGAGTGAACGGGCCTTCAGTGAGCGCTGATGGAATTCCTTGAAGAGTTAGAATCATGGGGGCCTTCAGATGTTGAACTGCAACTCCCAGCACTCCTCATCAGTGGCTGGGTTGGCTAGGTCTCCAGGGCGGCATGATTCCCACACTGGCCCTAGGTGGACAACGCCTGTACCCTTTGATCTTTCTGTGGTGCACCTCATGGCCTTTGGCACTTTAGGGGGAAAAGAAGATGTACCTCAAGATGCTTGAAAGCTTGTAAAAGCTTTTAGCTAATTAAAAGACCATCTTTCCAGCATCTGGAGATGTGTGCCTCCTTTTCTGTTGTGCATTTCATTTTGTGTGCATTCTGTTGTTCATTTCATTTCATTGTGCAGGGTTTTTTCCTTCACACATTAGGCCAGTCTGCCAGTGCTTCCATTATTCTCATGTGTGCATGAATGTGTTGATAGAATGGAAGATACTCAGTTAATGGTAGCCATAACTGGAGCCCACTTCTCTTTACATGCAACCAGAGGAAAGTATTCTCTCATCTAAAGCATTTTTAGAAGATGTAAAGTCAAAGGCTTTTTTAGAAGACTTCTTAACTGAGATAAGAACATGCATGTCTGATAGAATAAAATCTCATTGAGACCAACCACCTAAAGCTTTGTGCTTTAAGTTTCTCATGGTGACATATAATAAAAATAATACAAAAATAATAATACCAGAAAACAACGGATTAAGTCGATAGAGACCTCAGAAGATGCAGTCAAGAACAAGGGAATCCAAAAATCCAACAGGTGAGGAAAACGTAGCTGACAGCTTTGAAATATGCTAGAATGCCCAGAGAGAATAAAAAGAGTTTGGTGCTGAAAATATATCAAGATTGGCTGGTGTTAGGCAGTTGTCCCATTTAAAAAGGGGCTATGTGTGAGAAAGTCCTCTCCTTTACCTGGAACCTAGCTGCACATGTAGCTGCACATGCATGTGCCATGGGGAACCAGACAAAGGTTTCTGATGATAAATAAATGTTCAAGCTGTGGGACACAGTCTTTCAGATAAAGAGTTCCCAGGCCATATATGATTGCCATTTTGTGTCTAGCAGTTGATATAAGTCAATATTTATTAAATTAAACATGGATTCTTACCATATAAAGCAATTACAGAAAAAGTAATGTATGTCATGCATACAACACAAATACTGCAATCCATATTAATATAACAAAACAAAATAGCTAAAAACTACAATTAACACTACAGTTAGTCCTCCACATTTGCAGGCTTGACTTTAATGGATTTGATTATTTATGAGTTTCTTCAACCGCTGCCCCCCCCCCCCGCTTTAGGTGCTTCTTTTCCAAGGAGACCTTCCCTCTTGGTGGCTCCAGTCGGGCCATGTAGCTCTTTAAAACCTGCCTCTAGTCCTCCTCCTCCTCCTGCCACTGCCTGACCAGCTAGGGACAAGTCACACCCCTATTTCTTAGCAACAGAAACCCTCTCCTGATGTCCCCCTACACTCAAGGTAGGAGATGGATGTGAGAGACGAAGTACAGAGCCACCACACCAACCCCAATCCCTCTCCTTTCCCTGATCTGTTTTGGACCCTGGGTGCCTGCTGCCCACCCAGTGCCTTGGCCCCTTCTGAGAGATGCACACATTTTACTATTTGCAATTTCTCCACTTGCGTGCGGGTCCTGCACCCTTAACCCTAATGAATGTGAAGGGCCACCTGTATAGATAAAACGACATGCCCCAACAGTGTAATCCAAAAGCAATACTGTCCTAAAAGTGTGCACCCACGATGCACAAATCAACCTATTCACAACCTGAAATGAACACCATCAAGTCAGTCTGTTGCAATTAGGCCATAACTAACATCCCCATTCAGGCAGGGTCATGGCTGGGCTATCAAACAAAGCTGGTGGCATGTACTTCAAGCCACATAGGCTATTTCTGATGACAATGCATTCAGGAGTAGCCCAAGCTATGTCCTTGCTCCTTGAGAAAGAGTGTGCTCTCTGTCTTCATCTGCTTCTAATTACCTCAGCTGGACAAGGAAATGACTTACCAGCAAAGTTTGCAGACTGAGCCTTTGTGTATTAGTTCTCATCGGGTTCATTACTAAGACCAGACACTTGTTCAGCATTTCTCCAGTCAACACCTGCTTGAGCTGAAAAGAAGCAGAGTTGCATGTCATCAGCGTGCTGGTGATACTGGCAGTATCACATTGCAACATATTCTGCACCTTTTCTCCCTTACCCACATTAAATGGGTTGGGAGTCCAACAGGTATCTGAATTACCGGTGGATAATGTACTTTAAATATACACACACACGCACGCACACCAATTTTCTTTGCGATCTCATTTGTCAAAAAAGCATATGATAAAGCCTGCAGTTTTTCTGCCCCCTTGAAAACAAATTAGGAGGTCAAAATAGGGTTTGAACGTGAGATGTAGAGAATTTTGTGTTGTCTGTATGTACTTGATTTTATCTGAATATTTCAGAGTCTGATATAGTAATTGCAATTACACTAACCAACAGGAAGACAATCAGATGACTTAAAGACCATGATTTGATTGCTTTCTTGACCAACCAGTCTTGTAGTACCACATGGTGACGTGTAGGTGTGAAGGAGCTTGTGGATCTGGCCAGGTTATATCAAGATTTTTTATCTGTCATTGATACTAAAATGTTCAAACTTGAATACTAGTTCTGGCCTCTAAGCTGGCTGAATCAAGAAACCATAATCAATCTTAATGAGCATTTTTAAAAACCTCACATCTCCTTCTGATAGACTAGTTTTTATATTAGGTAGAAGAAATAATAACATTTCTGCAATATTTGTGCTTATGGGGTTTTTCTAATTAACACAATTAGAATCATAGAATTGTAGAGTTGGAAGAGACCCCAGGGGCCACCCAGCCTCTGCTTAAGAACCTCCAAAGAAGGAGAGTCCACCACACTCCATTGAGGCAGCATATTCCACTGCCAGACAGCTCTGACTGTCAGGAAGCTCTTCCTGAGGTTTAGGTGTGATCTCTTTTCCTGCAGTTTGAATCCATTGCTCCTTGTCCTAGTCCCTGGAGCAGTGGAAACAAGCCCGCTCCTTCCTTGACATGACATCCCTTCAAACATTTAAACATGGCTATCATTAGTTCCTCTATTGAAATAATTTTATATTGCTTGATTTAAAAAAAGTATGTTTTATAAATGTAAAAGAAAATTAAAATATAACACATTTTTTAAAAGTTTTTGGGTAATGCCAACAATGCCACTAGTGTTGCACGCTCCCACATGGCTGTATCATCTACAAAAATAGTGCAAGATGTGGATGCGCTCAGGATTTGCAGTTTATAAATGGATAGGGGATGAGAGTGATAGAATGAGGATCACAGTGGTAGAAAAATGTGAATGGCAAGCTTGCTGGAGAAAAATTGTTTTTGAAATGGGACTAGAAGAATTGAATGCTGATGCAGCTGGCTCCCTGTTCTTAGAAGCAGTGGCCCATGGGCTATATAGACTGCATGCTACAGTGAGTTAGGGGAACAGGAAAGGGGGGTTGCCTTGGATTAAGAGAGACCGTCTGTCTGACTCTCTACTCTGAATAATGGCACATCTTTAAGATCTTGAGAAGAGGGCCTTAACCCTGCTGCGTATGACCCTTTGAACTGGAGAGATGAAGGTTTAACTTGGGCATGTGTGAATTGAAAACATGTACCTTACAATGAAGTTCTGCACCCTCCATCCCTAAGGAACGGAATGGTGAAAAGGAATGAGGTGAATGTGGGAAGGAGAGAGCAGAGACCTATGAGCTTGAGAAATGACCTGACATTTCCTTGTCCAACTCACATCTTTTTTGAGCTACTGGATGGGAAAGGATCAGTGTGCAAAACTTTAGCATCATTGTTTAGTGAAAACACAGCTGAGTGCTTTGAAGCTGTGCCATGATAGAACTTTGAAGTAAATGACAGGCCCTGGGCTGTAGAAGTTTGGAAACCACAGCTTGTTCAGGACAGTTTTGAAAGCGTTGACTACAATGTTCTTTATTTTCAAAATGCCTCATTCTTATAGTTGTCGCACAGCAATGAAAAGTGCTGCTGGATAAAAGGTGAAGTGTCTTTATGTGTGCTTTATGAAGCATCTGCTGTAGCAAATGCTAACTGCTTTCCAGGCTGATGTGTAACCAACATGTATCTTGCGTGTCTTATTGCCGCTTGCTGTAAAAGAGCCTCTTTTTCTTGTGTGGGTAGGAGCCCTTTGTGGCAGATGAGTACATTGAACGCCTGGCATGGAGGACTCCCGGTGGAGGTTCCCGAGGAGGCATGGAAGCCTTTGATCCCAAAAGGTAAAAATAGCAGTATAATCCAACAAAGGAAGCCAGTTTGGCATAATGGTTTGAGCACTGGATGACGACCCCGGAAATTCAGCCATGGAAACCCATGAAGTGACCTTGGGCACATCACACACTTTCAGCCCCCTGAAAACCTCATGCTTCACCTTAAGGTTGCCATAAGTCAGAAATGACTTGAAGGCACACAACAACAATCTGACAAAACATTATTTTTTTACCATCTTTAACATAACAACCATTGCATGGCTCATAATAATAAGCATCCAATAAGCTGTGAAAGCTGCTGGTTCTTTATGATCAGCTCCTCCACCTCCGATGGAAGCTCCTTAGAAAGTTTTTAGAATAACAAATTAAGGAATATGGAGGACGGAGAAGTAAATATAAATTAAAAAGCCATTTAGAAGGCCATTTTCTGAGACCCCAGATGGAGGAAGGAATGAGTTTTATGATCAGGCCATTTGGGTTTCTACAGGTAGCATTAAGGGCTTGATGAAGATACTTTGGGAAAAGCTCCTGGATTCCCGTACACGATCGGTTCTTTTCAGTTGCTAGTTCAGGATAGAATTCAGTGTGACATGATTGCTGAATGTGGGTGCAGTTAGAGAAGCGAAAGCCGAGAAACATAGATGGAATATGTTTTTCCCCATTTATTCTAAGGGCAAATATTTGTTAGAAATTCTGATGAAACATTTTCTCTTTACTCACTCAGAATGTCAGATACTGCATAGTATGTAACGTTGTATGTGAAGACAGCCTACAGAATCAGAGAATGTAACTGCATGCCGTAGACATGTATCTTTTTTCATCTGATTGTTGTTGTCATCTTAGTGAAAGGTGCATACAGGGGGTTTACATTGCATGTGATGATGTTACATGATTGAAGAGTTCAGTACTTTCAATGCTGAATTACCTGATACCAGCCTAGTCCTTAAGACTGTGACTGCATGAGATTGTTTCTGTCCAGTACTCTTTTATTTCCAGAAGGTGCACTAGTTTAGTATAAGATATATTCATAGTTTTACTTGAATGAAACTAGGGCTGGAATTCTGTTGGTCTGCTATGCTAGTGTTGTTACACTGGTATAGCAGTAGCCCTTGGGGGAAAAAGATCATGAGTATAGTAGCTATGAAGGAAGTAAGGCATTGGTGGAATGGAATCATAGAATCAGAGAGTGAGGCTGTTCACAGTGAGTAGATTTTGTCTGTTTTCCTTGCCACCACTGTATGACCCTGGAAAAGACTGCAACTCTTAGTCTAGTACACGAACAGGAGTCCAGCCAATGGCTTATATATGTTAAAATTCCATAAGCACGCCAAATAATACCATTCTGTATGGTAAGCTATAAATTAAGTATTTGATGTTGCAAAAGCAATAAAGTTTTTTTGGATTAGATATGTAAATAAGTATTGCATGCTTTTTCTCCCCGTTTTGTTTCCATTGTTTTTTAAATGGTCCACATAGCTTCAGAATTTCTAGAAATTTTGCTGTTTCATATATCTTTTAATCCATTTTAACAAGCTAATACATTTTCATGGTGCAGTCTTATTTTCCTCTTGACTCTAATGGTTTGTGTGTGTGTGTGTGTGTGTGTGAGAGAGAGAGAGAGAGAGAGACAGAAGGAAACACAGAGAGGAAAATGTTTTAGGCAATTTGGATTATTGATTGAAAAGGAGTTTTTCAGAAGAAACTGACAGCCTTTGATGAGTTTGAGTCTTTGCTCTCTGCCCAACCCAGAATGCCTTTAGTATCCATCCAGTAAATGTGAAATTTATACAGATGGGCCTTGATCAGCTTAAGAGTTGTGCCTACAGTTTGTTTCCTGGTCCGTGTAATTGCTAGGTTGAAATGATACCTAGTTATAGGTTATGCCCCGAGGCCTACTGGGACAAACTTCCGTACTCTGTTTATATTGGTACAGAGACATGATGGTCCTTCATTAGTCTAATTCCAGGCAAAATGCTTGCTAAAGAAGTGTCCTGTAGTAATTACAGAATGAGGGTTGTGAGCTGTAGGGGAAAAGAGTAGGATAGAAATGCTACTATTATAATGATGGTAAACTATGGCATTTTTAAAAAAGCACTGAGTGTTTCCATGGTATACCTGTCTTTGGCACTCATTTGGAATGTTATTGTGATTTTGAAATAGTCACAAGTTTCTTCACCCCCTCGCCCTTCCCTCACTTTAGGCACTTCTTTTCTGGGGAACCAAAGAAGGAGATGGCTGAGAGAGAGACTATAGGGCCATC